>JBBBDQ010000720.1:962500-1470000 GCA_037127315.1 Ascarosepion bandense
CCTTAAATGATCCCATAAGGATTGATAGGTTGTTAAACCTCGAAACAAACAAACAAAAAACTCTCTTTTTTTTTCCTTTTAGCCTAGGGTAACAAACAGTCTAGAAGAAAGACTGAATTCAAACTTGTGAAGAAGGCACCAAGACACTACCATCTTCCACAAGAATGTATGGCAATTCATTTAAACTTGTTTATAAAAGTAACTTTGTGTGTGTGTGTGTGTGTGTGTGTGTGTGTGTGTGTGTGTGTGTGTGTCCGTTACCTATAGACTCCGAAATGGCTGAACCGATTTTCTTGAAAATTTACACAGTTGTACTATAAGCGTCTGCAAGTGTTCTTAGCTAGGTTTTGTGTCGCGATACCCCCGATAAATATCAAAAATCGATAATCGAAAAAATCGGGTTATAGAAGGAGTGGTCTGATTTTAATCAAATTTGATACACTCATAGACAAAGACATAAGACACGATATTCAGAAGTTTCAAGGTTGCAGTTCTTAAAATAGTGCAGAAAATCGATAATATATATATATATATATATATATATATATATATATATAAGGCAAGATGTTTGTGTGTGTGTCTGTTTATCTGCCTGTATGTCTGTATTTTTTTCAGTCCTTTTATTTTAGTTTTTGCTTCGGGTTTGGCTCTAAGTGGGTATAATTGTAGTTCTTAGTCTCAGCCATAATACCATTTACTCAGAGTTCTTATTTAGTCTTCAAAATTCAGTTTACAATGAAAAAACTTATTTGATATCAATACCAGGAAATCAAAGTTTGACTTACATCCATTCATTTTTCTTTCGGTCTACGCTTTCGCTTTAACTGGAAACAACTATTGCTTTTTAGTCTTTTGTGACAACGTCCAAAGAATCTGAGCTCCAGGACCATGGATTAGTTTTAAAGCTTTCATTACTGTGACATGATAACTAGACATACATGTATTTTATTATAATAGATTAAAATAGAAAATAGATTAGAATAGAAAATAGTTTAAAAACATATTTAACAAAAGTGAAAAAGAAGAGGAAAAAAATAAATAAATAAACGCTTTTTCTTTTATGAGGAAAATTGCCCTCCGATAAATATTTGACTCAGTGATAAAGTTCAGCGGGTATGTTTTCGATGACCCGGTCAAAGGCTGTCCTTTACTGTATCTTGACCACACATTAAGCCTTTTCCGGCGGAAGCCTTATTAAGATAAAAAAAAAGATAACTGAAATTTAAGACTTACAGTCGCCGGTGTTTGTCACCGGTGGTCTAAAGCATTTCCGGATTTCCGGGTTTCCGGTCAATTTTAAATAAATTCAGGTATTTTTTCTGAGTCAGTCAGTTAAGTTAAGACAATTTAAGTGAAAGGAGTTCAGCCGGGTGTGAGCTTGAATTAAGGATCTCCGTTCGTCTTGTTTCGTTCAGTTCGGGTTTGTTGATCTCCATTAATTAGAGTTAGAGCTGTGTGTCACATTCGCCTGCCCCAACCGACAAGGCTAACTCTAAACGAATAAAGCATCCTTTTCAACTCATCCAAGTTTTGGAAGTTCATTCCTTATAGTCAATCTTGTACCCCCAGCTGTTCGGCCGACATTTTCTACAAATTTCCGGCAACATCACAGTGTGGAGAACGGCCGCCGGAGAAATTGTTAGGACGGACCGTTGGGGTGTTACATTACACCCGAGCAACGTCGGGCTATACTGCTAGTAAATAATAAAGCAAAAGGGAATATGTAGAGAGTCATGATTTTATACATCCTGAATGGCCATGACATGAAAAATATACCTACTTTTCTACCTCTGTTTGTGTGTGTGTGTGTGTGTGTGTGTGTGTGTGTGTAATTGTGTTGTGGGCAGAAATCTCTCTTTTATACATTTCATTAAAAACTGCTGACAAGGTACTGTGATTTCTTGTGTTCATGTAAGAATTTGTTAAGTTTCTCTGCGTGTTTAAATGAGTCCTAAATGAGCTAGAGACATGTAACGATAGAATTGGTGTGTCTTAAGATGTAAGTCTCTTATTGCATGTTATTGGTTTACAAATATTTTGTATGCATGTTTTAAAATTAATAAATTTATAATTAAGTTCATAATTAACATAATAGTAGTTTCATTGTGTAAATTTTATTAGATATTTTTCTGGACACAATGCTGTCAGAAATTTTGAAAGGCATTGAGATATTTATTTAGAAGCTATAAAATGATATGAAGGCCGTTTCATCAGCGTTTAGCAAGTTTATCTTACAGTTAATTATGACTGTAGACTATTTAATCTGCACTAAGTGTTCTGCACTTGGAGACTTGTACTAAGCTAAGTTTAGTTAATAACATTACTATTACAATAAGTTTAATTCTTATAATATGCCCTAAATTTGGAGACTTGTTCCAGACTAAATGAAATGCCATTACTTCTGCAGTGAATGTGAGTATCACTAAATTAAACAAAACTTGTGAAAGATGAAACTAAGCTTAGACAATATTATTACTGCTGCAGTGAGTTTAATTTCAATTAGGGCCCCCACCATTTTTTATATTGTGCCTGATGTAAGCTAAGCTTGGTAGATAGATAGGAAATAAGATGAGAACACACTGAAAAGACTTAATATATTTGGACCAATGTTACCTATATTTTTTACACTACCGGCCATAATTATTAGGTCACCCCAGTGTTTTAAAAAAAATGATGTATTTCATACTATTTTTTAGTATTTATTGCCAAGTGAATAATTGTAAATGAAAATAGAATTGTTCTTTTGTTATTATTACTTTGCAAAATATTACAAGGCAAAGAGCGACAATTTACCCATCGCACCCTGAAGATTTGATATATACACTACCGGCCATAATTATTAGGCCACCCCAGTGTTTTAAAAAAAATAATGTATTTCATACTATTTTTTAGTATTTATTGCCAAGTGAATAATTGTAAATGAAAATAGAATGGTTCTTTTGTTATTATTACTTTGCAAAATATTACAAGGCAAATAGCGACAATTTACCCATCGCACCCCGTAGATTTGATATATACACTACCGGCCATAATTATTAGGTCACCCCAGTGTTTTAAAAAAATGATGTATTTCATACTATTTTTTAGTATTTATTGCCAAGTGACTAATTGTAAATGAAAATAGAATGGTTCTTTTGTTAATACTGCACAATAAAATGTGCATCAAATGAATTTATAAATATTTAATAATTACCTATATTGCAGTTTCATCAATGAAAGAATGAAGAAAATTTAGGGTGATTCGGACAAGTTCATCTTTGCTTCTTTGCCTTGTAAAATTTTGCAAAGTAATAATAACAAAAGAACCATTCTATTTTCATTTCGTAATAAATACTAAAAATATGAAATACATTATTTCTTTTAAAAAAACTGGGGTGGTCTAATAATCATGGCCGGTAGTGTATATGTATATTCAATGACACTCAATAATTATTTATGCTGTCAAATATTCGTAAAAAGACATTTTGGAAATATATTATGTGATAATTTTTTCTTAACTTCTTTTCCTGACTTTAACCTGTACAAACAACTCAAGTTGTGAGTTTGAGTTTTGTTTAATGGCAACTTTAACTGTGGGTTATTTAATGCCAAAAAGGTGGTGTTTTAAAGATTTTTTGTTTTGTTTTGTTTTTTTAAATGTTTGTTTATAGTGAGAAGGTTGATTTAGTCAGATTTTAATGAAAATTTTTTGTTTTTATTTTAG
Organism: Ascarosepion bandense; assembly: GCA_037127315.1. Lineage (NCBI taxonomy): Eukaryota > Metazoa > Mollusca > Cephalopoda > Sepiida > Sepiidae > Ascarosepion > Ascarosepion bandense. Next base: position 966,204 of record JBBBDQ010000720.1, read on the forward strand.
AAAACTGAAAATGTCTTCTAGTTTTGTATTCAAAAATGTTTTGCTGAGAATAATTTTTTCTTCAAAAATGTATTGTTGGTAATATTTTTCCTTCAAAAATAAATATTTTTCTATAAAAGTATATTTTTATGCATATATTTCTATAAAAGTATATTTTTGTACTTTTATAGTGTTTTGACCCCAGTTTGGGGGTTAACTATTTGCCCATAGCTGGGACCCTAACAGGTGGTACCACTCCGGGTCATAGTGGACCTGAGAACAACAGCAATTAAGAGGTGGTTCCAGGCTTCTCACAACCTCCCAATCAGAGGCCTTGCTGCCCAGCGCAGTTTACCGTCATGCTCAGGACCCTCAAGTTGTGAGTTTAGTCCTACAGATCTGACAGTGAAGTTGGAAATACCTTTTTCTGCCAACAAAGGAAACGTGAACATAGAATTGGATAAAGTAATAACAGGATTAGGCTCTAGATTTCTTGATATTAAGAGTTAGGGTTTGTGATAACCAAAATGCAGGTCAGACAAAAAGACAAGTACAAAGTGTCATGGGAACATCTCTGCTCATGTCACTTTTTTTATAAAAGTATTTGCATAAAAACTTTAAGAAAAAAAAAAATCAGAAAATGTTGCCAAAAACAGGGCTGATATGCAAAGGTCCTGCCCTCACCCCAACTATATGATAAGATCCCTCTCCTACTCTAGTACATCACAATTTTCATCAGGTGGTATTCAAAATACAAATTTTATTGTGACCTAATTATGTACAATAATGGATCATATACAATATAGTTGAACAATTCAACTTGAAAAATATTAAATACATACAATGTATCTAAATACAAATTAGACATGTCATAATAGATCATTCCATCTTAAATGTTTTTCAACAATTTTGAACATTTTCTTGCGAAAATGCTGAATAATTTTAACACATTCAACATTATGAATAAAAAATAGCAAACTTTATATAGTATTTTTTCGAGTCTTAGTATGAACAAAATTCATGAAAAAAATAGAACCCAGAATGGTCAAAATCCACAAACATTTTTCATCCTTTAATAATAGTCGGCTGTGCCTAGTCTAATTTGTAATATATATAAGTGTAGATAAGAAAAAAGTCAATGTTGATAAGATAGTGAAGGTCACAAAGCATTGCATGAGGTCCCCAATCAGGCTCCTTGTTTCAGGCTCTTCCAACGAGGCTTCTCCAATCAGACTTCCCAATAGTTAAGGGTAGTGTGTGCCAGTCCTGACTGACAATCATATACTTTATCAAATATTAGACATTTAAATTATTGTAATATTTAAAATTACTGATTGTTTTCTTGATCAACTATATTTATTTTTATTTAATTTTATTTATTTTTTATTAATCATTATATTTTTTTACATTTATATAATAATGATGTTTATTTCTTCATATAGTTTTTCATATATTTAGTTTTGCGATGGTTAAATTATAAAAATACATAATTGAATAGTTTCTGATTAGACATAGTAATGTTATAGGTTTTACTATAGAACATGTTTGAAATCTAGTTGTAGTCAATGGTTTGCATTTTTTATGTAACATTTTTAATAAATTTGAAATCTGTTAATGAATTCGGTAGATTTATCTTCCCCTGATGAGCAGATCCAGGTTTCTTTGAAACTTCAAGTAAGAAGATAAGTAATTTGAATTTTTATTTATCAATTAATTATTGTTGCGCAATTTTTTTTTTAATACCAAGCATTTTATTTCATAAAAATCTGCTCACCTTAACCTCTAGCAAGTTACTGGTCAATGTTTTGTCATTGGCATAGAAAGTAGGCATCCATTTATCCTGCAAGATAAAGGTAGTGCCATGTTTTTGTCAAAATTCAATCTTTTGGTGGTGAAACTGGAGTGACTTCTCCAGGGAACAAGCCTGAGTGATGGTATCTGAAGGTCATGTTGCCCAGACTACATGGTCTAACTTTTGGCTATACTGATAAGATCCAAAGGAATGCAAGGTATTATATTTGGAGATAGCTTAGCTACAGAAGTTACCAAAAAGTTGCTAGTGTTGACAGCCAACCATGTTTAGGGTGCCACTCTGGGTTTTCTTTCTGAATTTACTCCCATAGACTTTTCTGTGTTTCGGATATCACCACAAGGCAGCAAAGGTTCAAAATAAGGGTTTTTCTTCCTCCCTAGACGGACTGCCTTCCTGGGATGCTGTGCTACATTTTACCTGAAGAAGCTCATTATGAGGCTCCAGTTTTCTTCCTTCGCTCATTCTTCAGCTTGAAGCTGGACTTAATTGTATGAGGCTATTTAGATTAGATGTATGAATATTTCATAAATCTCTCCTTCTTTATTTCCTCTACCTAGTCTTCTGTTCCTTGAATACTCACTCGAACTATAGCCTTCCTAATTCACAGCTATTTTGAACAAAGACAACATTACAATAAATTACATTTGGAAAATTAATGACAGTAGGAAAATTTTTTTGTGTGAACCATTTCATCCTTTAGATCTTCATTGGACTCACTAAAATGATGTAACTACACATGTATACAAAAAGTGACGAGACTGCTGAAATTTTAAACTTTTAATTTTTTTAAAAATATGTGTCTGGATATATAGTCAAATCAATTTCATTTAATTTCTTTGTCTTTATGTTTAATTTTCTTAACAATGTACAAGTATTTATAAATTTACACTCCCAATCAAAAATTTAAGACCACTTAAAAATCTTTAAAAATAATATTTTTTTACAGATAGATATTAAACTCCTACCACTTAAGGTTACCAATACTACAATCTAAAAGGTTATGGAAACAAAAAGCTACATTCCAAATATTTTATTTAGAAATTTACATTTTTATAAAATGAGGCGATTTACACATGATCAAAATTATAAGACCAGGGGTGTAAATTGTTAGATCTATGGTAATTCCAATGTTTTTAGTTCAGTTAGAGATTAGCAATCACTGCATAAAGGTGTTACCATGCCTAAAGTAAGCAAACTTACCGAAGTTGCGCGTTATCGAATTCTAGAATTCCATAAGCAACGTTTATCACAGCGGGCGATCGCAGCTAAGGTAAATCGCAGTAAAACTGTGATTTGCAACTTTCTAAAGAACAGTGAGAATTATGTAAAAGCAAAATCCTCTGGTAGGCCCCAAAAAATTTCTCCTGCATTGAGTAGGAGAATAAGACGGGTTGTTATGAAAGACGAGGGACTTTCTTCTAGTCAAATTAAGGCAGTCACAGATGCTAATTGCAGCCCCGTAAACCATCAGACGACACTTACGACAAAAAGGCATGGTAAATAAAAAGTGTACACAAATTCCTCAGCTGCTTCCACGTCACAAGGTGCACGCTTAAAGTTTGGTCGTAAATACCAAACATGGGACGTTGAGAAGTGGAAGAAAGTCCTGTTTTCTGATGAGAAAAAATTCAATCTAGATGGTCCTGATGGCTTCCAATGATATTGGCATAACAAAAACATGCCTCCTGAAATTTTCTCCACACGTCATAGTGGTGGAGGGTCCCTAATGGTATGGGGTGCCTTTTCTTACAGAGGGACGATGGAGCTTCAGGTGGTGCAGGGTCGTCAGACAGTGGCTGGTTATGTAAGCATGCTACAAAAAGCATCTTTGATGACGGAAGGCCATTGTTTGTGTGGGGATGGATGGTTATTCGAACAGGATAATGCTGCAATCCACACTGCAAGACAGACCTTGACCTTTCTACAAGAAAATAGTGTCCATCTCTTGGGACATCCTGCATGCTCACCAGACTTGAATCCAATTGAAAATGTTTGAGGATGGATGACAAGAGATGTTTATCGAAATGGCATACAATATTCAACAAAAAATGAACTTCGTGAAGCCATCATCAGAAGCTGGAGCAACATCCCCCACACCTTAATGGAAACGCTTATTTCTAGCATGCCTGACAAAATTTTTGAAGTCATCAAAAGCAGTGGAGGTGGAACTCATTATTAAATTTGGTTGTTGAATGTTTTCATACACTTTTCATACACTTTTTGTACAATTTCATAGAATTTTTGTCTCTGGTCTTATAATTTTGATCATGTGTAAATTGCCTCATTTTATAAAAATGTAAATTTCTAAATAAAATGTTTGGAATGTAGCCTTTGTTTCCATAACCTTTTAGATTGTAGTATTGGTAACCTTAAGTGGGAGGAGTTTAAAATCTATCCGTAAAAAAAAAAATTATTTTTTAAAGATTTTTAAGTGGTCTTAAGTTTTTGATCGGGAGTGTATATACCATTTTCTCCCTTATATATATATATATATGTTAAGTAAATCATCGAGCTTTATATTCAACCTCAACAGAATGCAGAAAGCACTGGAAGGCCATTTCGTCCTATATTTGGGACTCTTCAGCAGTGTGCATCCACTACCAGGAATCGAACCCAGACAGTTTTAGTTATTAAGCTGATGTTATACCAACTGTACCACGGGCCCTGGTGACGAAGAGACAACAAATTAAGCTCGATAAAGTGCGCCGCTCCTCACAAATTCCGTGGTGGAGCTAATCCAAGAATCAGCCTTTGAGATTTTACTCACCCAATTGACTCAGTCAATTAAAAACTTAATTGGGTGATTAAAGTTTATTGCTTTACTTGGCCCATGGTCAATTAAAAATCTCACAATAAAAAGGAAATCTGATTCCTTTTACAACCCAAAAGTATGCCATTGAAGATTCACAAGCTACTTAGAATGACCTACAATGACATTATTGAACTCTTTGGTCTTTTATCGTACTTATTAGTGTAAACATTCATTTAATTAACACTTCCAGAGTGAAGCTAAAATGTCTCTGTCGCCCATATTAAAGATGCTCACGAAAAGTAAAAATGAGCATTTGAAAGAAAGAAAAAATGCACATACTTCTTTCATCCACGCACCAAAAAACAAATTATACAAGTAAGTAATTTTTTTATAGAAAATCGTTGATAAAATCAGATTTGTCATTTTTCATCATCTATTAGATGGAGGTTGTAGTCAAACAGAAGAAAGAAACTATGAATTTAGGTACCTCCACTCAATTCCCCCAAAACAAGCAGCATATCATAATGTTAACAGGGCTCAAACTTAACAAAAACAAAGTTTTATCATCAAAATGTTTATGGTATTATTAAGAGGAAAGATCAAATTTTGTTATTATTTTTATAAGTTTTTTAAATTCTTTCTAACATGTTCGAAATTTTAATTAAAATTTCATTTTTTTGTTTTTTGTCGGTGATTCATGCTATGTTTACATAAGCGATTTCTTTTTCAAATCTCAAAGGCCGTATATAATAGAAATAAGAATAAGCAGTTCCGCAATATAGTCTGCTTAAGATTACACTTAGGAAAAAAAGTGTATTCTTTGTGTGTTATGGTGCAGTGGATATCTGCTCAGAATGAGAAATTGGAGAGCCGAGTTCAAATTTCAGTTGAATTCAATGTGTTTATGTGCAAATATCTAGCTATGTGTTAAAAAACAGGACTGACTGGGTTGTATAGCTTTGGTTGGCAACCAGTCTACCACAGAAAGTAATGAGGGAAAATTTTCTGCCCAGTCAGCCATGTCTCTTTCAAGACATGATTGCCCAGACATATATCATGTATGGCACTTAACTGACTGACTGATACCATATTAAATGGCAGAGCTTTAATATATTTAAAAAAAATAAAATTTCAAGTGGGCAGAGACTGACAATGACTGCCAGTTTCATGCCTTTTCTCACAATCATCAGGTGGTCAGTGACTGTAATGTAAAAAAATAGTAACCATTATATTGTCAGGCAAGCCCAAGGTGGTAAGAGGGTAGATCGTGTGTATATCATGGACACACTAACCAAACTCATCAGTTGACATTCAACAACTGAAAAATATATTAGTGATGATTTATTATTACCTTTATAGGCTTTATTTAGGTTATTGTTAATTTTTATCTCAGCCCTCTATGTTGAATCATTATCTAAACAAAAACGTCTAAAATTAAGTAGTTTGATAGATGCAATAGTTAAATTCATGCAGTGAAGGCACCAAAGAGGAAAACTCATCAGAACAATTACCATGAAAATATTTGTAGACAAATATCACATCGGTGGAAAAGTGAAAAGTCAAGATGCCGAATGAAGATTATTTACATTACAAATCCTTCTTTCAAGAATCTCGAGATATATAGCAGGAGCACCAGACCAGATATGGCAGCAATATTCAATACATAGACAAATGATAGATTTATAATTGTGCAAGATGGATTCTAATGTGAAAAATGGTCTGGTACAACAGTGGGCTAACTTTCCAAGCACTCAACCCAGTAATTGATTCAATATAATCACTCTATTTCATGTCAGTGGAAAATGTGAACTAAAGAGTTACTCTCCTGGTGGAAGGCAGAAAAGGTTCTACATGGTGATGAACTGATAAGTTTTATTATGGAGTTATTAGGATGTACAAGCCATTCCTTGTTCTCTCAACCACTGATTGGAAATCATTTTCAAAAACACTTGCCAATTTTACTTTGTTGGACATGTTAGATTTATTTAAGAGGCATTAAAATGTACAAATCATTCCTTGCTTTATCGACCAGAAATTGGAATACATTTTCAAGATCACCTGCCAGTTTTACTTTGTCGGACATGTTGGACTTGCTATTAAGTCAAGAATAAATAGTTGCTTCATCAAATTAAATACCGATTTTGGAACTAATGACATATATTTTCCAAATCTTATCAGAAATAAAAGATGGCCTGAAAGATTAGATTATTTATTCTTTAATATGCATTTTTGATAAATTTTTATAATCACTCCTTTTCATGTCAGTAGAAAACGGGAGCCCAAGAAGACATAAACAGTTTCTTGCCTGGAGGTTAGCATCAGCCATGCAGATGGAAGATGCAAAGGTTCTTTATGGTGATAGCAGTTTTGTTTAGGTGTTATTAATATGTACAAGCCATTCCTTGCCCTGTAGACCACTGATTGAAAGTAATTTTCAAGCTTTCATTTGCCAGTTTTACTTTGTCAGACATGTTGGATTTGTTTAGAGAGTATTAAGATGTACAAGTCATTCCTTGCCCTGTCGACCACTGAACGGAAATCATTTTCAAGGGCAGCTACCAGTTTTACTTGCTAAGACAGGAGTAAATATCTGTGTCATAAATACCAAGTTGAAAATTGATGACGTCAGGATGTGGTTGTTGAAGAAGATAAGAAACAATGTTGGCCCAAGAATAGAGCCCTGGGAGATTCTCTCATTAGTGTGAAATGTTCTAGAAGCAATAATTAAATTTGATAAATATCAGGAAAACATTTTGTGCTTTCATTGGATGTTTAGTTTTAAAGTTTTAGGATTTGAGCACCAGATATGAAATTAATAAAATAATTCAACTTATGTTTAAACACACATTGCACAAAAACTGAAAATTTAGTTTAATGTTAGTGACTTTCTTTATTGTCTCCCCTTGTTCAGTATACGGCCTTAAATCTTCAATAAAGTTTTTTAAAATTTTGCAAATCCACTGCACATGATCCTTAAATTTGATTTATGATATTTTATTGAATAAGAGGAAATCTTTCTCCTCTGAATTTAGAAAAAAATAAAAAATAAAATGTTAATAATATAGGTTTATAGTTTATTGCTCTACATAAAAAAAGTGTCTATACAAAACACATTTTTTGTTCATATCTAATAGTTAAAAACAATACTCACTTTTATATACATATAACCCAATTACGCACATGGATGAATGGTTAGAGCATTCACTTTCTGACCATGAGACCTAGGTTCAAATCTTGCCATGATCAATTTGTCAGGAAAATGACTTCTCAATATTATTGGTCTGGAAGAGACAATCTCAGCACGCGTCAATTTTGGAAAGTGCCTGAAACCATACAACGGGTTGACCCAAGCCTTGTGAGTGAAATTAGGTAAATGGGATTCTTTGAGAACTGTTGATGGCTGTACTAGTACAAAGTCACAAGTCATCGTGACCGAGAGTTCGAGTGTGCTGGACAGTTGATCACACTAGATAACACTCTTTCTCTCTCTCAGAAATGGTAACTAAGGTTTGTTGAGCCCTCTGAGTGTTGAATGAAAAAATGTGCCTGAGCAGACGTCTACAACAGGGATTGATTATCCATTCTAAGATACAAGTGTAAAGTCATAACATAAAGCCCAAAAATGTCTATATACCATTTTTAATATAATTTATGTATTATACATCTCAACTGATGAACTATTTTAGTAATAATCGAAGCATTGCAAAAATGTTATCATCCTTTAAGTTTTAGTTGAAATATAAAATTAATTATAAAAATTTAATTCTGCATACTTGTTTTAAATTGTTTTAATGTCAAATTTTATTATCTGAAATGAACTATATAATGAATGTATCCCTGCCATCAAAATATTTGCAAGAAGTATTATCTGTTTCCTCACAGGTTATCCCCCCTGACCATGATGAGAAGGACTTTATAGTCATTCACAGACAGATCTGTTTCACTGTATCACAGCTCATCAGTACAGTTAGATTCCGATTGCTTTTTAACCCAGGATTGAAACCCGACTGAATTGGTGTCAGTCAGCGATTCTACCTCTGAGCTATGGGCGCTCGGTAGAAGAAGGCAAACTTTTTAGCGTGTATATTATCATTATACACGCCCAATAGCTGAGAGTGTTCTAATTCATTGCTGAATGAATGATGCATAGATGCTAGAGTAGCTACTGCTTTTTCAAAGGCTACCCTTTTTCTAGAGTGCTCAATCAGGGTGTGAGAGCGTGTACACACACACACACAATGGTCTTTGTTATAATAGAGAAGATGACTGGTGTTTGATCCTTTGTAAAATAAAGCAGACATTACAGAAAAGTAAGAAAATTTGATGAAAATTTCCCTCATCTGAAGTTAATGGGTTAAAATATAGTGGGAAAAACCGTTTATAGAAGGTGTCTGTTACTTAACTCAGTTCAAAGGTTAAGTAGATATTGGGTCAGCTTCCCATATACATATGTAATGAAATCCCACTCACAAGTCAGCTGAAGTATGAATCATCAAAGATGACACAACTTGATAACACACACATTCTTAGTCAATAACAGGTTATTTTTGTATAAATTTCCTTTGAAATAATACTTTAATTAGACTGACAAAAATTATCACCAAAAGATCCTTAATACACAATATGTAACATTTTATCATCTCCTGCATGAAAAGTTATCCTTCAATAATTATTTTGTGATTGGGTACTTTGAATGGTGAAATGGTTAGTAAGCTTGTCTTGCTAGATCAATTACAACTGAGTAATGAGTTTGATCCTAACTGAGTGCTCCATACTTTTGGACTTAGGCCACATCTAATTATTGTTATAATTACTTTGTGATAAGTGGGAGGTCTGCACAATTTTTCATGAGTACTGGAAGTCATTGCTTGAGCAACAATAAATGATTTTGTATTATTTTCGAAACAAAGGCCCTCCCTATTTTAAAAACTGGCAAAATATTCCTAATTCTCATTTTAACTTGTGTAATATGAGAAATATAAAACATATGATGTTACTGATTTGTATCCTTACCAGAAAGAAAAATAAAATTTTACTCCTAAATTTCCATTGAGAGTGGGACTTTTGCTTCATTAGTGTCTTGTACCAAAATTTGATTTAGTCAAAAACAAAGCAAAATTTTTAAAGATAAATAAAAATGGCTTTATAGTAAAAATGTTTTATTAAAAAGAAAAGTTTCTTATTTTTTTTCACAAAGCTATGTACAGAAGAAATAAATTGCAAGAAAACTGTCAATATTTTTTATAAGGTTATCCCAAGTTAAAAAATAGTATTCTTTGTTGAATATAATCCAGTTATAAATATATAATAATAACATATTGATAAAGAAATTGCCCACAATGGATGGGAGGGGGAAGAGGTTAGAGATGTACAGGATTTATTTCATACATACTGATATACATGTCAAGATAATGTTTGAAATTAAAAATAAGTGTTCAATTTTTGTAATTTTTACAATTTGATATTCTTTCCAACTTTTATATTTTTGGCTGTACATGGGTTAAAAAAACAAAAAACAAAAAAAAAACATTAACTGTAGATGTCAAGAATTCCAGTTTTTGCAGTTCTACGGATCAATTGAAAATGACTAAATTTCTAACAGTTACATTATACACAATCGTAAGTCAATACAGATGATGAAAATTTCTGTTTATTAAATTTAGGTAAATTGATAAAATAGCAACTGAATTTCTACAGTTACTGTCTTCACTAATAAAGTTTGTCACCCTTTTTTGTTTCCTTAAAAGCAAGAGATTTTTTTCAAGATATTTAGTAATTTATTTTGTTTTTTTGCAGTTTTTATGAAGACTTCTTACCTTAAAAGTTTTAATTCTTCTAAATTCTTCTGTTCAATATATTAACTAGTGACTGTAATAAAATCTTCTATAAAATGTGAGTAATACATTTTTGTTAATTAGTTTTGTTTTTTTTTATAAATGTCAAGCTAGATTCAAATTGGATTTGAAATTTCATCTTGTAACTTGTCGAAAACATTTTCTATTGAAGAAATTTAATCATTTTAACAGAAATTGCTAAATAGTTTATAAATATGGTTAAATAAATATTAGTCTAATAATTAGTTTAATAATTTCTAAATTGGCCTTTGGTAAAGATGAAAAGCAATGAAGATAAGTCATGTATTTACTAATAGTTAAAAAAATCAGTCTTAATTAAAAAAAAAAGATTTTTTTAAATCTTTAATCAAGAATTAATGTACTTGATACTTGTAAAATATTACTACCGGTTTTATAACAGTGATTACATTTAATGTACTAAATTTGTATACAAATATAACAAAATGTATGCTTTTTCAAAAAGCATCTACAAAAACTACACAAACTTTACAGTAAAAAAAACAAAAACAAAAAGGGTTGTGGAACATTTCTTGATTTAAAAAAACAAAATAAAACAAAACAACAAAAAACAGTTTCTTTTGGCAGTTAGTCACAATTAGCTTTAACCCTGTCAGTGTTAGGCATATTTAAAGTTACAAATATTTTAGGGTAACAAATTTTTACAGTGACATCATCAATAATGATTTTAAATGTGTAGTAAACTTTCCAGTACAAAAAAGACAATGCATTTTTGATTGAAATTGTATATTTGTTCAGATAATTACCAGTTGGAAAGATGAAAATATTATAATCTAAACCAATCGAATCAGCTTTAGGATGATATCTGATGCATTTCAAAAATAATCAAGATAGTACCTATGAATTAAAACATTCAAAAATTGCAATGAATAATACAAATTAATGTTTAAATAAGAAAATTGGTCTGCAAAAATAACTGTGATGAGATTTACTGGTCCTTAAGTAAAATATTAAATTATATTAAAAAATAAAGTAGTAATGTGTTTTGGAAACAACATTTCAAACACCTTATGGAAGTTGGGCAAATTCCAATTAAATATCTTACATTTGAGATCCCTACTTTCAGAATCTACTAAGCTAAATGTTTTAACCCTGAGTTTCTCATTCAATCTTTTATAATTCATCCATCTAAAAATCTGTCTAGATTATTCAACATTTATTCCGGGAAATATGCATTCAATTATCAAACAACTGGATGCAGAAACGTAAAAAGACTTGTAACCAAAGCATCTGAAAACAATCACTCAACACTTAAATAGAATGATGAAAGGATGTACAATAATAGCTGTAAATATATCACCTTTTTTATGATGACTATCCATCACCATTTTTGTACGACCACATAGTGTGGTTTAGTGAATGGGGTGTATGCAATTGAAAGCCAAATTCTTATGGTGAAAAGAAAAATATGTAGAGGGAGATAAATTAGATAATGTATAACCAGGATCATTCCCATTCTAACATCACTCCCGGATGTGTGGGTGGTGTAATGGATAATGGCTCAGAGCAATAAATTAGCGAGCAAAGTTTGAATTCCAGTCAAGTTTATTACAGTTTTGCATAAATACACTTTGAAAGGTAGGAATCCATCTCTTCTCTCCACATCTATGTGTTAAATAGCAGAGCCATCAGGGCTCTTCAACTTTGGTTGGCAACCAGTCTAGAAGAAAAAAAACAAAAAAACCTCTGAATTCTTAAACTTAGATAGAATCATTTAGCATGGGAAGACATAATTGTCTAAGGGAAAGAAAAACATTTCCTCAGAGTACAGAAGTTGGGCAGGAGGCCCAATCACTCCAGCCTGTGAAACAATTTGATTACAGAAAGCATCAGGCAGATAGCAGTAACACTGTTGCCCCCAGTGCTAACATTCACTGAACATAGTGACTCATTAGTCTAACCTATGCTGTCAACACTTGTTAAAAGGATTGAAAACAATCAGCTTATTGTAAAATTGTGTAATGCAGAAAGAATTTTGGTTTCTTTTTCTCTTTTGTGACAAAACAGAAAAATAATTGCTTTCATGTCTTCTGCTCCGATGAACTTAGCTCACTGGTGCCCCCTATATATAAATTCACTTGAGCCACAAGATTAGCAACTAGGTCCCACCCTTTTACTGTTACACCAATAAATTGTAAATGCAAATTCTACTCCAGCAGCTTCTTTTCTCACACTTCCTGCCTGTGGAATTCCATTCCGTTTACTTGCTTCCCCGATAGCTACAATCTCCAAGAATTTAAATGTAAAGTCAATAGTCATCTCCTATCTCACTAACCTGCATCCTCTCTCTCTCTCTCTCATGCCCCTTTCTCCGTCCACTCCAATCTCATCAGTATTCTCATCCTTCTCTTACTCACATCCTGACACCCCTATAACCTGTCACTCTTTCTCATAAATTTCCTCTTATGTAACCCCTTGCAAAACAGTGACAATAAAATGCCTTGCTTGGGGCAATATGATTAAAAAAAAAAAAAATATATATATATATTTTCAAAGATTATTTTAAGAGAGATGGTATCAGTTGCTATGATGATGACATTGCATTGAGTGAAGAGATGTCAGAGACTGCACTGCAGTAGAAATATTATAATGGTGTTAAGGATTGCTAATTATTATTAGATGCAGAAAAGAGGAAGTAGAAACCGTTTAGTAGTTGTTCTAATCTTGATGGCCGTTTTAAACTTGCTATTTATCATTACCATTCAATATTTATTTCTGTAACATTTTTTATGGTTAACATGAATAGTAACAGAAAAATCAAGTTTTGATAACAGTGGGTAGAATATCCAGTGGTGAGTTACTGTGACTAAGTAAGTCATTAGTTATGTCTAACTAAAAAGTGAGCACTATCTCAATAAGTTTATTTTAGATCTAAAACAAAAAAAAACAAAAAAAACAAAACAGCAACACACAACCTATCTACCAACAGTTTTGGTTCTAATTATTCAAAACCACCATTGTGCAAATACATGTTGTTGATCTGCTTGAATAAAGAAAACTTGGAATTAACAAAGAAAAACTTTAAAGAGTTTTCTTTACAAAATAAAAAAAAAGGACATTGTTGCCATTTATTTGAACAATTGTTCATGTATTAAAAGTTATGGCATGATCTTTAATCCTCTAAGTAAAATTTTCTTCCATTCAAACAAACAAAACTGTATGACTAATGCCCTAGAACACTCAAAACTGGCAAGACTACAAACATTATTCCAATTTAAATAGTTTTGTGTGTGTGTGTGAGTGAGGGAATTTATGATAAAATTGATATTATTCTTCTAAAATGTATTTTTCTGACGTAGTTGGTTCTTTATGAAAAATATTTGGGAAAATCTGTTCCTTTTCAAGAAAATGAAACTTTTAAAAAGTGGAAACGAACAAAGTGGTGGAAGGGTCGAATTAGAACCTGTCTTTGTGGCCAGCATAATAACATTACATGTTCAATTTACATGACAAATGAAAACTGGACCCTGTCTTTATGCAAATCAGTGAGGAATATTAAAGTACATTTAGAAAGATAAAGCTTAAAAAAATAAATAATAATAAAAAAAAAACAAAAAAAAACGGAAAATGCTTTTTCTGAGTTAGGGTATGAGATTAAAAATATTTTTTAAATATCAGAAATTGAATTTCTTGTTGCAGACAAAAGTTCTGTACTTTTAGAAGGGCGTTATAACGCGAAAGACCAACTATTTTCATATAAAAAAAAATGGGGTCCAGTTTAGGAGTTTAATTATAAATTGAAACAAAACCTAAAAAACTTAATTACCCAAAGAAATTATTCATTCAAATGAATTTACCATTCAGATATATATATTCTTAAAAGAATAATAAAAAAAAATAATAATAGGATCTCATATGACATATACTACAAAAAAAATCATCAGCGCATACAAAATTTTCATTTATACACAAGTTAGTTGGTGTCTGTTCGTTTTAGTTGAAAAACAAAAAAAAAAGAAAAGAAAAGCCAGTCATTGTTTTCTTGCCGGATTATTAATAACATTGTTTATAAAACTCTGTACTTATAAAAATAACAGAGACCACTGCTGAAGTTCCATCCGAATGCTAAGGACAGAATGTAGACAATGGCAAGTGCTGTCATCGGATAAAGCAAGGAACGTGTGTTTTTTAAGAACGGTAAAGCACTGTAGCCTAGGAAAGTGATGTAAATATAGTAGCCGATGGCGATTAGCCACAGTGTGTTACCAAAAAGTCTTGATACAAACAGATCATGGTTTATCACAGTATTGAGAAAGGCCAGCTGAAAGAGGTGTAGGATCATCAACAATGGGAAAAACGCGTTCAGATGGACGTCAAAAGCGTAACCCCACTCGACGTCCTGTCCTCTTGGTGGTGAAACTATTAGGTAACGGTTGGTGATAAACCACAATAGAGACGCAATAAGGATACCAACACCTATACAATCAACGAAGATAACCCAAACGATGAATTTGAGGAAACCAACGAAGTGAAGCCGTAGAACAAACGCGAACCCGATAGACGAGACTAACAGCCAAAAACTCAGTAAAACGAGAAAGGCGGGGTCATCTCGAGCCCACTGATCCTTAGTTTGTTTACGGTATTGGAAATTACGATACACCTTTTGTGGTGACATAAACAGGTAAACCATTTGCCAGAAAGCATATTCAAAGTCCATCTGACGAAATCTGAGAAGCCTCCGAAAATATTTTTGACGTTTTGCAGCGGCTGTCAACCTGGCTGCTCCATTCTCTTGGCTATGAGCTGACGACGGACTACTGGATATTGAAGGAGGTCTTCGGTATCCATCAACCAGAGGTGGTGGTTCTGGAGAAACAGGTAATGGGGAAGGAGACGCCTTCCTATAAGGATACATGGCGAATTCACCACTCTCCTAAAGTCTCAGTTTCGATTTAATTTACAACTAATTGTTTTTTCTAACGTCGATACAGTGACGTTTACCAATCTACCATTTTACCGGAACTGTATGGCATAACATAACTAGTACTTCCGTAAAGGGAAGTAACTCTGGACCAATTTAAAGGGAGATAATTTGAATAATAATTTGCAGGGAGATAATAACTAGTTTCGTTATTTAAAACTACAATGACAAATATACACCAAAATAAGAATATTTAAGAAATATCTCTGATATTAACCAGAATTCAACAAAAACTGCAACTAATTTGTTTTAATATACATATTTATTTTTTAAAATATTTTCTTCCTGGATTTGTAATAAATGTATGTAGAATTGTTATTCTCAAAGTTATCAGGTTAATTTGTGATATAAATCAATAGAAAGAAGAAAGCATTTAGAAATTTTTCGTTTCAGATTAATTAATTTAATTACTTTACTAATTAATTTTATTTTAATTCATATTTTTAATTATTATGATTAATAATTTAAAGAAAAAAACAATATTTGTATAATTTAAAAGATAACATTAACAATGTTGGCTATTTTATTCATAAGGAATTAAAAAATCCTAAAACTGTCAAGAAAATTATTCCTGATTCAGCATTGTATTTTAGATTACTTTCAAATCATGTATAAAACCTCAATAGAAAAGTATTTTTATAGTAAATAAAATATTGCAATAAAGAAATTATAGAAATATTGCAATTAAAAAGTTACAGAAATTATTAATAGAAAAAATATAAAGAATGCTTGTGGTGATAAATAAGTGACAATCAGAATATTTTCATAAATAAAATTAGAGATATTTTTTTAAACAATGCCAATTTTATTCTTAGCAATTATTTCAAAATAATTTGCTGGCTAATCCAAATTTAAAAAAAATCTTTACATTTAGAACAATTATCATTTAGAGTAACAGCTTTAATAAAAAAAATTAGATAATTACACAAATATTTGTGTTATATATATATATATATATATATATATATATATATATACTGCTCCTTATAAGATATGATGATTAATTATTTTAAAATGACATTTTTTTCTCATGTTTACTTTTGGGGGTTGTTTTTTTTTAATGCACTCTCTTGGATTTGAACCGCTTTGTTTGGCGGTAGGGGGCGCTGGATACTAAATTGTCTGCTGCTTTAACTACTACAATCCGCCATATTAAGAGAGGCACGTTTTTCTTTTACCAGAATCACTAATACCAGTTATATTTCGAACTGATCATGGCATTTAGACGAAAACTCCTCGCCTTGGAATACCACACCCCAGATAGCTTCAACATTAAAGATGAAAAGTCTATTCGTTCAATGGTCACTTGGCTGGAAGACCAGAAAATCCGTCACTACAAAATATCTGATCGAGATGCTCTGCGCGATATTGAAAATGAAGCATGGCCACAATCCTTTGAACAATATTTATCAGAATTAGGATGTCCTCACTCTATACAGGATTCTGCTGCCGTTATGGACTGGTTACTTGGTTATGCTGTACGTCTAGAATACGGTGACAACCAGGAAAAATACAAACCTGCAAGTGCTGAGGTGGTAAAGAAGCTGAAAGCGGCCGGCAAAGGTCAGTCGGCGAACCCCCTTGACAATCTCGATTTTAACGACCCTCATTTCAAAGCCGGCATCGCCTCTCTGGCTATGCTATTACAAGTTCCTCCTCATCCTGATCACCTGGAACAACTTAAGGCTATCTGCATCCTTGTGAAGGATAAGTTTTCTAAAGAAGGCATCGCAAAGAGTGATTTTTCGGGCAACGTGAAAGATAATATCCCCATTGACAAGACAGTGCTGGGGTTCGATGCCGGTGACTATATTTTAAACGATGCTGCGAAGGTTTTGCGACTTTTGCATATCAAAGAATTGAGAGAATTGCAGACAAATATCAATAGCATTATTGTCGGGGTACAGGCTATCACTGCAGACCCCAAGACGGATACAAGACTCGGTAAAGTAGGACGGGCCTAAAGAAACTATGCTCTTGGAAAAAAAGAAAAGACGATGCCTCATATTGGAAATGTACGCCTTATAATTCAACGTTTTAAGGAAAAACGGTGTTTAAATCTTCATTTCAGGGTTCCAAAAATTTATACAACATCTGAAAATTATGGGTTAATTTCAGATAAGAAGATGCATTGTAAACACTGGGAAGGCGGTCTTAAAACGTACTGTGGACAAAGTTTTTTTTTTTTAACTATATTTCCCACTTAAAATACATATTAATTTTTTTATTTTATTATTAGTATTTTTGTTGAAGCTTATTTTTCTTTTTCTCTAAACAAACATAAAAAGCTAACAAAGGAGTTTTTTCTCTGTCTGAAAAAAGCTAATGATACCAAGAAAAGCTAAGGAGTTTTTTACTCTCCTTCAAGAAAAAAAAAAGCTAATTCTACAAATAATTTAAATAAGTTTTTTTTCGTTTTTTTTTTTTTTTTTTTTTTTTTTTTTAAATATTGATATTCTGTTACAAGAATGATTAATACTTGAATAAATTCATACCATAGAAAGTGGATTTTTTTATTTTATTGCATTAGTTGTAAGTAAATGTAATTAAATTAACATATATTTTTGAATATGGCTGAAATAGTGAAATAGATTTTTAAAAAATATATTTACAATATTTACAACAATACAAACAGACTAAGAAAGGCTTTATTTTCCACAATTAGGGAATGTTTTGTTTTGGTGAAAGGATCAACAACTACAAGAAAAAAAAAACCTTGATGTGTCCTTTTTTTTTTCTTTAAAAGGAAAAACACCCACCCTTATTTTTTCTTAGATGCTAAGTGCATTCATGGTTAACCTTTAAGATCTGATCACAATCACATCTAACAATATTTATTCACAGCTTTCTTAGGAAATTAAGCTCAGAACATATAAACTTAAACGAGACCAACATGGCATTTTTTGGTAACTTATTTCACTAATGTTTTTGCTTTTAATTTTTCTATTGATCGAACTTTGATTGAATATTTAGACATTAATGAAGGTTCATTTTCCAACCCTCCTAAAAAAAAAAAAAAATTAGCAAGTAATTATCTTGCTCAATATTGGGTATGTGATCACAATTTATATCACTTGATTGTCAAAAACAAAAATCCCTAAATATGATAGTTCTTCGGAATTTGTAAATTTAACACTCTTTAAAAACGAGAATGTCGGTATAAAGTTTTTAATGTAGCATAGAATATTTTTTTACATGTTGTTATTGACCTAAAAATAAATTCAAATGTCAAATATAAAATACCTAAAAAATATTTCCAAGAGATTTTGGGGGTTAGAGAATCTAAATTATTCAACAACTTGAGCAATTAGCATTTCTTATTTAATTTCTGGGTCTATGTTCAATAAATTCTTTTCATTTCTTTAAGGTTGAATTAGGGTAAAAATTGTAATTGTTTCTTGAAAAATATCTTCAAATTAAGATAAGAATCTCTTAGTTTTGTTTATTTGCATTTGAAATAAAAAAAGAAAAGCTTGTTTACATGTAGGCGATTTCTAGAGCTTAGTCTCTCTCTCTCTCTATAGTTTGATATAAGGTCCTAAGTGAGGCTTAAATTCCCTAGCAACGGGCTTAAAAATATAATCTTAACTATTGCCTTTTTAGTTTACATAAAATAACTAAAAATGATGTTAAATGAGTTTGGAATTTTTTATTTAAATGATGTTTTTATCATCAGTGCTTCACTGCTTCAGTGATATTTTAATGTTGAAACCTGAAGAATTTTATCATTGACAAGATTGATTTATTCTGAAGAAATTTAATCCTATTAGCTTCTGACATTAAAGAACTAAAAAATCTTTATCAACATAAAATTATCTTCTTGACTTGTATCTACCATATCGCTCAAAAGTTCAGTATTGAAACAAAATATCAATTTCTTTTTTTTTTTTTTTTTTTTTTTTTTGTTGTCACCTGTTGACAAAACATGAGTTTTGGAGCAAATTTACTGTAAAAAAAAAAAAGATTTAAAAACACTGCAGTTGTCAGATTGTTACTTTAACAAACCCCTAGGAATTTTCCCCCTCCCCATCTTTAGTGTCACACTATTCTGCAATTTTTATTTTTTCTCACTCATACACCCACCCCATATATACTTGAGTATATTATGAGTTTTTATGATCAGTTTGATCATATGCGAAAAATAGGGGGTTACCCTACAGACAGGTCATTTTTTATTGAAGAAGTGAAAAATTCATGCATTTTTGTTGACTGGTTGCACCCTACATAGAAATTTTTTTTTCTGGAGATGTTAAAATTCAGGGGTTGCACTATACTTGGTCAGCTTTTACACAATATTTTATACTATACAGTATTTTTAACTTCATATCTGTTTTCCTAGTCCTAGTTTTTTGAAGATGTATTTACAGGGTACCAGGTAATTGAGAACAAATTACAATGTACAAATTGTATTTTCAAAAATATTTCTATACATGTTCAGCTTGATAAGACAGAAAAAGATTTATTCAATAGAACCAGCTTCAGGATCAGAATTGGGTAGCTCTTGTTCATGTAGGCTGAAGCATCTATGATGGCAACATTTAGCAAATCTTTACTATTGTGCAACCAATGTTTGATCTAACCTTCATTGCTCGTAATCGACATATACCATAAGAGATAGTGAACAACTTGACATGATTACCTTAGTGAGGTTCACACACATCTACTGGTTCTCTCTTTTATACCCTTTCAAAAAGCTTGCTATCTTAGTCATTATGTCAAATTGGAAGCTATCATGCTAATGCTCTCAATATGTCAAAGAGAAACAAGAAAAATGGTTGACAAAAAAATGTTTGTTTTTTTGCTTATAATAAACTAAATTGAAAATACAAGGGATAATTTTTTTAAATTTAATCGAGGCAGGTAATTGAAATGTAAGTTTTTTTTTAAAGTCTTTAAAAACTTATGAATATTTGGAATGTTCTAATATGAATGTAAAGAGTACAATTCTAAAGGAATCATAAAAGTTACTGTGTAAAGATGGAAATTATTTTATAAACATTTCTATGTAAAAGATGATTTAATTGATTAGATACAAATATACAGTGATTTTTATAAAAATTAGATTTAATTTGTTTTTGTATTCCTTCATTTTTAAAATTTTAATATTTTTGCTTTTTAAATTTATGTTACAGTCAATAGTTGCAATAAAAACAAGCATTTAAAAATAGAATGTGTCAAAATATATATTTATTAAAATATTTTAAAGGGCTACTTATGGTACTAACTAAAATAGAATTTTGGTTTCAGAATAGTTACAGATGTTGATGGAAGTTATTTTTCATGATTTAAGAAATGAAAAACAATGTTCAACAACAATATATCATGGAACATTGTTAAAAACTCACTTTTAAACAATTATTTTCTTAAATCATGTTTTTCTCCAAGCTAAAATATACTAGCATTTCATCAATCATTTTGTTTACTACTACTACTACTACTAATAATATTAATAATAATTTTAATTAGAGCCTCTCTTGCTGTTTTCAAAAGCTGAGAGCCAAAGATTTGCTATTTTCACGCTGTTTGTAGATTTTTGTTTTTTCTTAATTTGTGCTTTCTATCTCTCCTTTTACTTTTAATTGTTTATCGTTTTTATTTATTTTTTTTAATTTAGTCCCTCTTTCTTACTTATACATTTTGTATTTGTTTTTATTTCTGAGATGAGGTAGTGCATTGTTCAGTCTGTTGTCCTCATCTTTATTACCATATTCATATTCATGACATTTTGACTGTTCTACAATCTGGCCTTCTTCAGGTGATTGGAATTTCGAACTGAACCTTTTATTTCAATCACTGGGTATATTCTCCTTCCATGAGCCATGCCACTTCCAGATGTCTTAGATATATCATTTTAACTAAACTCTCTTAAGTTATTTGTTAACCGCTACTATAGCCAGCTATAGAACAAGAACAATATACCATAGTGATTGAAATAAAAGGTTTGATTCGAAATTCCAATCACTTGAAGAAGGCCAGAGTGTACAACGGTCGAAATGTGAATATAGGAATAAAGATGAAGGCAACAGTTCAAACAATGTAAATAATGTCATATGTTTTAGTTATTAATGCATTAATAACATTACAGTTTGTTTTCAATGTCAAGCGTTTACAAAACTAAAATTTGGTAAGTATCAAGCACTGATAAAGGTTGAAGGAACAACCAAAAATTTTTTGATTTTCAAAAATCTTGGGTAAACTAAATAAAAAAATATATTTTTGCCACATAAGGAGCATATGTAAATATTTAATCTCTCATATATATATATATATATATATATATATATATATATATTGGCTCTGTAATTTTAATTACATTGAGCTCTCCTCCTGTATCATTTTTTAATATTAAAATTTTTAATATTAATTAGGATCAGGTTCTTGGAATTTACCTTCCTACTTTTCCGTTTCAGATTACAGTAAAATATATATATATATATATATATATATATATATATATATATATCTTGATGCTTTTAATTTCAAGTTAATAGATTAAATTTAATATTTCAAATGAGCAAAATAACTTTCTGTATTTCAAAACAAATTTATGTTGATCAGAAATAATTTTTTTGTTTTGAAATTGAAAAAAAATGTTGATTTTTGGCACCATTTTTAGCCGTCTGTCATTACAATGTAATTTGCTTGATTAAAACATATCTTTCAAAAATATACTTTTCTGAAATTTTATTTGCAGAATATTAGCTGATTTAAAGTTTGATTTGATTTGAAACATATTACTACTTTAAGTTTAAAATATCCCAGAAATGCATTTTTTGACACTGGTATGTATTTAAGATGCTGACAGCCTGACTGATAAAAGTTTATCTAATTTTTTTTCATTTACATATTTGTAAAAATTACTTGATGAATATGATGCAAGTGCCTTTTTTATAACTGCCCAGTAATCTTGAAAATTTAGGAAAATATTCTCTGTAATCTAATATTTTATTGAATTCTGGGTACTTTGGCTTTAAGTTGACTATAATTATCACTCCTATTTTCTGATAATGTATTGTATCATGTATAGCTTTCCATATTTACAAAATCTATTATGTTAAAACACATAAAAAATATTAAAAATTCTTTTTAAAATACTGGGAGTTGCTGAATATTGATGGTGCTGAGAGGGGTCAATGAATTGTAATAAGCTTTTCCATTCATGATTAAATATCGGTTTTACAATATTATCTAAGCAGTACAAATTGATACAGAAATTTTAAAGATTTAAAATTTTATAAATTATTCTAATTAGAATTTTTTAAAAAAAGGAAACAATTCTTGTAAAAATTCATTAATCATCAAAATAGTTTTTTTGGAAGACATTATTGTCCATAATATAGCTTGTTCAGAAAAGCAATTAAAAACGTTTCTAATTAAATAATGTTTTAGTTTTATTGCTTCTTTTATTTTATGATTTATAGCAGATTTTAGTAACTTGTGTTTCTGTTTTACAAAAAAAAATTGATGATTTAAATTTTCGAAGAAATTCTGTATATAACCAATATTAATATTAAGCAGTACAAAAATAAATTTCTCAATTTCATAAAATTAAAAAATATTTTTTCTGAAGGTTTTCTGATAAAAAAAAAACAAAAAACATTTCTAAAATAATTTCCTTCATTAAGCCTTGAAAATTTCATTAAAATTTGACATTTGATTTTTGCAAGAATTTCCAAATCAGAAACTGCTAAAATTTCATATACTAATCCACCCAGTACTGACAAAATGTAAAAGATTTTTAACCAAAATTTTGAATGTTCTAAAAAAGGTTCAGAACATAATAATCTAAAGATCCTTTAGTCTTTCCTCTTAGAATACCAAAATGATTTTGATGATAAAACTTAGTTTTTAAGTTTGGAGGATTTTTTTCATCATAGCTTGTTTCAGTTTTTGACAAGGTGGCATTGGTATTCAGAATAGAACCATGAACCTTTTTCATGTCGATCAGCTTCTCTACCAACTAAAGCAATATTTCAATTTAAAATTTTTTTTTTTTTTTTTTTTTTTTACAATCTTTCACCATTATATATATTATTAGTTGAATAATCCTCTTTGTAAATTCTGGATTGATAAAGAAACAAAAAAAAGTCAATCAGTAAACAACTGTGTCCTTTAAAAATCTCTAAAGTATCTGCGATGAAGATGTTATCAAAATATCCTTGTATAGAAAAATGATACAATGTTATTTCCTCTCAAATGTTAATCCTCTACACTAAAAGCTCATTATGATGAACTGCAAAAGTTTGGGGTAACCTTAGTAGATTAATTACTTTTGTTAATTTTTCCTTCCAAATCAAGAGTGATTAGCAGTATGCTTTTCTCAATAGATTTTATGATCTTTTGGGGCCAGAAAACGTGTTTCATTTACGTTAATACTGGATGAGAGAGCATCTTAAGTCTAGGGGTGCTGAAAAAACGCCATGCAAAGAATACTTGGTCACCAGTGAAAATTTCACCTTTCAGCTCTTAAGTTAAAAAGGAATTATTTTTTTATTATTACAGAAAGTACAAAACATCAAAATCTGGAGTTATAAGTTAATGTTGCTATCTTTGGCTTGAATAACTACCTCAGTTTGATGTGAACATGGTTTGGATTTTCTCATTAAGAATTTTTTTCCCATTTTTGGCAGTCATCCCAAAGATCATAAAGATTGCCTGGTTTTTGTTGGAACACTTGTTTCTTCAGTTCTCACCAAAATGGTTTGATTAAATTGAGATCAGGACTTTGTGCTGGTCAGTCTTCTAAAAGCTGAGCTTCTTCATTCACAAGAAAACCTTTTGTTGTATGTGATTTGTGGCAAAGAGCACCTCATATTGGAAAATTTTTCCGTCTTCATAGTTTGGCAGAAGATTTGACTGTAGTGAACTAATACAGTTTTTGTTGTTTAGGTTTCCATTAACTTTTAACAATTTTCTTTTACCATCCTTTTTGATGCAACACCACACTAATATGTTCCCACCTCCAAATTTTACCACCTGATGTATCTTGCATTTTTTTTCTTTTTCTCACTGTTCTTATACATTCTATTGCATTAGAATGTAGCTATTTTGCATTCATCACCAAAAATTACTTTTTTGCCACTATCTAGCATGTTATAAGTTTTTTATTCCAATGTTTTTGGTTAATGATGATTTTTTTTTTTTTTGGCTGCTATATGCCTGTTGGGATGTGCGTTGTGGTACAGTGGATATCGGCTCGGAGCGAGAAACCGGGGAGCCGAGTTCGAATTCCAGTTGAATCCATTGTATTCACTTACACGCAAATACCCTTGGGAAAGGTATTAATCCGTCTCTTCCTTCCAGTTATGGGTTAAATAGCAGGACAGATTGGGTTTTATAGCCTTGGTCGGCAAGCAGTCTACCGCAGAAAGCAATGGCAACCTACTGTGGGATAATCTTCTGCCCAGTCAGTCATGTCTCTTTCGAGACATGATCACCCAAGCGTGTATCACGTATGGCACTTAACTGACTGATATGCCTGTTGAAGTTATTGTTTTTATAATATTTTGTGCATCGTATGTAACAAGTAAAAACACATTGTTAAGACTGCATTTACAACTAACTCTCACAACTTTGGATTGCCTACCAAGACTCTCACAATCTTTCTTTCGTCTTTCTTGTCTAACTTTTGTGGTTTATTGGCTTTCTTTGTACTTCCAGTAGTAGCAGTCGTCTTTTGAATGATTTGAATACTGTTTCTTGAAATTCCCAGCTGCTTGGCTATCTTTTCTTGAGTCATCTTCCTCTTCAAAATCACAAACTTCATCTTCGTCTCAACAGAAATTTTAGCCATGATTTTAGAGAAAAAAAAGCAAGCAAATGTTCAACTCCATTGACTTGCTTAGGCACCTTACACTCATGTTACTAAGATGGAACATTTCCTACTTAGAAATTTGTGTATCATCTCAGATCTTTCACTGGCTCAATAGTTTTGTATGGCCTTTTTTCAATTTCAATCTGCTTAAAAGAGCTACCATCTCTTACATGGCACCTATGAAAAAACTACTTATTCTTCAATCCTCGAGGTCCATATACACTACTGATAAAAGCATATTGTTTAACTTGATAGATACAAATTTGCATATTATCATGACTTTATCACCTCAGATCTTTCATTGACCCAATAGCTTTGTATAAAATATTTACAAATATACAGTTTTTTGCATTCAACAAGAAAAATAGTTTTTACTACTGGCAGGCGAAGTGTTACGAGGAGAGAAGGGAACGGTAAGGGGTCTTATATCTTTACCCAGTTAAGTTGGCGAAGAAGCTAAGTGCTATACTTTTTGGAAATCCTTAAATGTGTATATAATGAATAATTTCAAGTATGGTCAATGAAAGGTCAAAAATGTCTATTTACCCCTTTTTGTTCCTTGAGGTTCTCTTTCAGGTTTTAGTTGGTCGGACTTTTCTATGAGATTCTTTCAGCTGGATATAAATCCTTGAATCACAACTGGAGTAGATATGTTAGCAAATCCTTTTAACAACTCTTTCAAGTTTTAGTTAGTCAGCGACTTTACTTAGTGAGATTCTTTTGGCTGGATATAAATCCTTGAATCAAAGCCAGAGCTGATAAGGTTAGCCCATCCCGTTATCAACTCTTTCAGGTTTTAGTTTGTCGACGACTTTCTATGAGATTTTTTCGGCTGGACATAAATCCTTGAATCAAAGGCAGATCTGATAAGGTCAGCACATTCTGTTATCAACTAACTATTCACTGCCAAAAACCTATTGTTATAGGGGCTAACACCTAATTTGCATATTTCTAGAACCTTTCTAATTTTATCAACTCTACTGGAACATTTTGGCATCTTCCAAACATTCTATTTCTAATTTCCTTATTTTTACGACTACTTCCTGAATTAAAACTTTTTTGTAATAAGTAGGACTCAATAGAATCCCTTACTACAACTTTTTAGACATTATTATTATTATTATTTTTATTTATAAATGCATCCTCGTAACACTTAACTTTGTTGTTATACTTATAACATTTTGGTCTTAGCTTGTGGCCCCTTCAGGTGTCTCTCATCATGCTCAGTAAGCTTCTTGGAATCTTCAAGCCAACCATTCTCGTTTTTTATTTTACAATGATGTTCACTTTTTACAAGGCCCACTCGATATACAGACTTACTGAGTAAGAGGCACAGCTTATGTGGATATCTGTGGGAGTGTTGTGGAGTAGTTTTCACACTGGAAGTTTAAATCGTGCTATGTCGGTTGCTAATTGACTTAATGCGCCCAAAATGCTAGGAACTTGGTAATCTTCCACTGAAAACTTACTCCTTAGTATTCGGCTAACTGCCGACTAATATCAACTGCCTAGTAGTTCTAGTGAATTCCAATAGAACTCTAAAGAACTCTCTAGAACTTCAAAGAACTTCTTAAGTTAACTTCTTGTTAACTCTTATTAATATAGGAGGGAGAGTCCATTATTTGAGGAATAGATGTGTTTCACCATAACAGGAAAATATCAGTTAACCCTAGACTTGAGCTGGTTAAGAATGTATTGATCGAGAAAGCATTCTTTTCTGTATTTGTTCCACAAAGTAGTGTTACATGGGAAGAAGCTGCTTGAGTAGAATTTACATCTCACCAGAGGAACACAAAGAAAATGAGGGTGGTTCACTGCAATGGGCCTGGCATGGTGGGTCCTAGCTGTGAAGGTTAGGACTAGTTGAATCCAAGAACTGTAGTTTATCTGAGCATTTTCCATGAAAATAGCACTAGAGTAGTGATGCTTGTGATGTCTCATCTTTGAGAAAGGGATTGTGAGGTGGAAAACAATTTTTCATCCACAAGAACGTTATTCAATCGAAGGGACTTGATCATTTGTATTCTAATTTCTATGCTTAGTGATATTATCTGCTAGTTCAGGTAGGCAAACATGTTATTTGCAAACATATTCCATTTCATCAATAGATACTCACAAGTTTTATTGACCTTTGTTTTGCTTGTTTGTTTCTTCTACTAAACCCAGAGTATGTGACTTTCCAGCATTCCTAAGAGACCCATGGCCTTGTGGATTAAAGTATTAGTTAAAACATATCTGGTTTCCTGGCAGTTGTGAATTCAATCCTCGACATCTGACAACTGAAGAATGTTAAAGAGTACAACTTGAATTTTGGGGAGGGGGGTAATCAAGCAGAAAAGGAAGGGAAGAAAGAGGGAAAAGTCTACTAACTGGACGATAAGTGTTGAAATTTGCAGGTTTATTCATTTTAATTTCTATGACATTTGTCAAAAATTTTTATATCTGACATTAATTCAGATTCCTTTGGATACAAGTGATAAAGAAAAATTAAGTACTAGGCTTGGAATAAGAAGAGTTCATTAAAAAAAAAAATTGACTGAAAATTCCTTTTGTTTTTTTGCCTACACATTTTGAAAGTTTCACTTACGCGCAAATACCCTTGGGAAAGGTATTAATTCGTCTCTTCCTTCCAGTTATGGGTTACAGATTGGGTTCTATAGCCTTGGTCGGCAACCAGTCTAGCGCAGAAAGCAATAGCAACCTACTGCGGAATAATCTTTTGCTCAGTCAGTCATGTCTCTTTCGAGACATGATTGCCCAAGCGTGTATCACATATGGCACTTAACTGACTGACTGAATATAATAGTTGGAATAATGATTAAGGCTTATATTGGTCATAAAGTGGGGGATCAGTTTATTACTTCATAACAATAGGAAACTGATCCCCCACTAATTCCCACATAATAATATAATAGATTTCTTTTTCCCTTTACCTATGAGTCAAATAACAGGACAGATTGGGTTCTATAGCCTTGGTCGGCAACCAGTCTACCGCAGAAAGCAATGGCAACCTACTGCGGGATAATCTTCTGCCCAGTCAGTCATGTCTCAAAAGAAGCATGATCGCCCAAGCGTGTATCATGTATAACACTTAACTGACTGATGTAGGCTGCGATTAGATGCTGAGAAAGTGGGTGAAGGGAAAAAAAAAGATTAGCATTGCCTTTATGGAACAATGATGTGTGATGAGACATTAAGGGGTGGCTTGGTTCCTTTGACCACTCTAAAAAGTGGGGGCTGAACAAACACCAGTTTTGGAAAACCAAAAAAGGAATCATACCTTTTCCAAGAGAGCGTAAGTAAATATAATGAATGCAACTAAAATTGGAACTTGGCTCTCTGATTAACAATTCTTAGACATTATTCATTACATGTCTTTTAAATCCAAGCTTATAGCACTTGGTATTTCCAAGCAGTCACTCATCTAGGAACTTATCAGGCTCAACTTTGCTTAACTTCGGTGATTGTATGGTAGCCAGTATTTCAATGTGATGTATCTGTAAGCCTCTATGACTCGAATATTGCTGTCACATCTGACCTAGTGCTTCTGTTATGTATTTAGATAAAATACAAAGAATCTGCAATTTTATTGATCCTGAACTGGTATCTTGGCTTTGGTCACATTCTGATCATAATGAAACTTCCCTGTATTTCTACAAGTATAATTTCATGGTAATTGTTCTGATGAGCCTTCCTTTTTGGTATCTCGACTTTATGAATTTAAGCGTGCTACTAGATTGACGGCAAGTTCTCATCATCCTCCAGTTGAAATAGATGTAACCGTAAGTCCTATGCTAACAGTTTCTTTTATCACTTGCAAAACTCTCTTTTGGCTTCTTGTCTTCCAGGTAACTTTGATTTTTAAAAATTTAAATGCAATTTCAATCATTATCTTCTTAATTCCTGTTCTTTTGTTAATCTCTCTCCTTAATAATGTCTTCTGTTTCTCACACTTCTCCACTCCATAACACCTTGTGTCTTAGTGGCTTTATTGCCTTGCTTGGGGTGAAATGATTAAAAAAAATAATATGAACACCATGATAAAAGTGAATGACTGCAATAACTACCATTCGATTTTGGCATTAATGTTCGGATGATGCCAGTTGATACAAATCTTTTAGTTAACCTTTAACCCTCTGTTCGTTATAAGTTTCACTTTGCATTTTCAGTTTATATGACATGTTGAAATTGTCAAATTTATACGTGACATCACTAAAGTTTGCATCCAAAAATTATATTAACTTTTATTTTTGGCACCTTTTTTTTGTTTTGTTTAAAACCAGGACAGGAAACAGGTTTTTCAGGATAAACAGTTATTAAACTTAAGTTAGTGTGAATAGAATAAATTATGGAACAGGAAATAAGTGTTATTTAATCTAACATATTACATTTTAATAAGCTTGTTCAGAGATGGCTTAGTTTAGATTAGTATAGTGCAAGGCTATATATTAAGAGTTCCCTGTGAGAACTGAACTCACTACAGTAGCAATTATCTGCAGGAGCAGCTTGCTAATCATTAACCCATAAAGCTATGCCTATATTTTTCTATATATGCTTATTTAATACTTATTTCTTGTATTTTTGAGAAAATGAATTGGCAGTTCCCTCCTCTATATATGTAGCTCTTCTAGTGACGTAGTGCACTCATCTGAGTATATGAAAAATAGGATTTTATATTAAACTTGATAAATGAAACGCTATAATTGTTTAATGATGAAAAGAATGATATTTGATTCATTTTAATATTCAAGAAGTATTGAACAGAAACAAGAGAACATCAAGCAACACAAAGTTTTTAATATTTTTTAAATACAACACAATTGCAAAGTTACTCAAATATTTTTTATGGCATTTTTTTTTCAATCATATTGCCCCAAGCAAGGTACTTTACTGTCACTGTTTTGCAGGGGGTTACATAGAAGGAAAGTTATGAGAAAGAGTGACAGGTTATAGGGGGTGTCAGGAAGTGGGTAAGAGAAGAATGAATGTAGCCATAAAATGAGGGATCAGTTTATATATTGATTGTAATGTAGAACTGATCCCCCACTTTGTACCCACATTATAATAGTACAGAATGTTTTATATAATCATATCACCCCAAGCAAAGCATTTTACTGCTACTGTTTTGCAAGAGGTTACATAGAAGGAAAGTTATGAGAAAGAGTGACAGGTTATAGGGAGTGTCAGGAAGTGGGTAAGAGAAGGATGCGAATACTGATGAGAGTTGAGTGGACGGAGAAAGACGCATGAGAGAGAGAGAGAGAGGATGCAGGTTAGTGAGATAGGAGATGTCTATTGACTTTACATTTAAATTCTTGGAGATTGTAGCTGTCGGGAAAGCAAGTAAATGGAAGGGAATTCCACAGGTGGGAAGTGCGAGAAAAGAAGCTGCTGGAGTAGAATTTGCATTTACATTTTATTGGTTTCACAGTAAAAGGGTGGGACCTAGTTGATAATCTTGTGGCTTGAGTAAATTCATATATAGGGATTGCCAGTGAGCTAAGTTCATCGGAGCAGAAGCCGTGAAAGTATTTGTAGAAGTATTTGGTATGTTTAAACTTGTCAAAATAATAAAAATTAACAAAGCCAATTTGCCAAAATAGAATTTTTATTAATGAAATGGTTACAAAAAAGTTGGATTGTCACGTAGAAAACTTGCTGGTGAAATTTTTTCAACACACACAAAACTTCATTGGTCTATATTTTCCTTCTTTTCAAAGTCCCAGTCATTGGTTATTCATTGTCCAATGAAAGAAATTCAATCTTTACTGATTGCTTATTGCAAGGCACATATGAAAGAAATAGCTGAAAA
This sequence comes from Ascarosepion bandense, assembly GCA_037127315.1. Classification (NCBI taxonomy): domain Eukaryota; kingdom Metazoa; phylum Mollusca; class Cephalopoda; order Sepiida; family Sepiidae; genus Ascarosepion; species Ascarosepion bandense. The sequence continues at coordinate 997,168 of JBBBDQ010000720.1, forward strand.
TGGAGAAAATATGATTATATTTGCTTTTTAAAAAAGAAAAAAAGACTGGTTATAAAAGGAATTAATTTAAACTATGAATGGTTGAAGATATATACATTTAAGGAGATATCAAGATATCTCTTTGCTAACCATTCTGTATCTGAAATTCCCAAAACTGTAAACTCAGTTAATTTTTTTTTAATTTCTAAAGAGAATGTGAATTTCTTAAATCTTTACATTCATTATTTTTCCTTTCCTTAACTCAAGTTCATAACAACACTTGATTGAATCTTTTTGTAGTATTTTTATGCATTCCTTTATCCTTATTTTAAAAATTGTCATTTTAAATCTAAAAATGAGTTAGTTGAAAATTAACAACGCAAAGTATGGAGTCTAATTTGATTTGTAAAATATATATCAGATATGGCTACTAAATTATTATTACAAGTCTCAAGTTGTCCAAACTGAATTATATTACTAAATTAGTTACTGTGTATTAAGATAAATATTTTAATAAATGTATAGAATGTATGGCACCAAAGTTTTGGACAACACTAAAGAAAAGCCATGAAACACTAATGATGATTTTAAACTTAATTCCGCTACTGAATTTAATTTTATAGAGTCTATTTTTTATTTAAAGAAATCAATATGATAAAAATCAAAATTATACAGAAGTATGTTTTAGAATATCATGCATTTTCACCAGCAATTATTTATTATATTCAGTATGTAACAAAGCAGACACCCAGTGAGGATTAAACTCACTACAGTAGTAATGGTCTGTGAGTCCAGCTTGCTAACTAGTGCTCTATGGTTGATGATTAGTTTGACACAAGGCTAAATAGAAGAACGTTATTGGTGGGAGGATTGTGTTATGTTAATCTGTCAAATGGAAAGGTAGGGGCTTGTTTGAAAAATAAAAAGCATTCAAAATTCAGACTTATATGTGAGCGGTCAGAATTTCTTTTTAACAACTCCAAACATAATCTATTTACTTTATACTTTTATGATTCATAATATGTTTTTCTTAAATCCATAAAATAAGTTGCTTACACTATTTACATTGTTTGGACTATTGTTCTCATCGTTATGATGTTTTGGTTGTTGTATGCTCTAGCCGTCTTCAGGTGCTAGGAATTTCAAACTGAACCTTTTAGTATAATCACTGGGGGTATATCATTCTATATGTGATACTACTTCTGGTAGCCATGTAGTTATCTCCCTTTAACTTAATTCTCTAAGTTATTTGTTCACCATTCATTGCCGATACAAACTGCAAAGAGGAACGATCGTTTTATTTACTTCTTTATGAGAATATACAAGAGGGACAATCAACAAGTTTATCTTCATACCCTGCCTGGTGGCAAATGCTGCTGGTGGCGCCAGGGGTGGTGGTCCTGCCATAGCCACCGAAACCATGACATCAACCCTGGTCGGCGGCTGATGAAGACAGGGTATTGCAAATTGAACTCACAACTCTTTGGGTCAAGTCACTGGAACTAACCCACATCTATATCCATTGGGCTATGTGTTCTTGACAAAAGTTGCTTATGACTAAAAGGGAAGTATATGTATTTACATGTACTGACATTGTAATTTGTATTACAAGAATAATGAACCATGCCTTTTATAAACTAAGTAAGGTATGAAACAAATGTTGGATGTGCATTGTGGTGCAGTCGATATCAGCTTGGAACGAGAAATCGTGGAGCCGAGTTTGAATTCCAGTTGAATTCATTGCATTTACTTACATGCAAATACCCTTGGGAAAGGTATTAATCCGTCTCTTCCTTCCAGTTATGGGTTAAATAGCAGGACAGATTGGAGTCTATAGCCTTGGCTGGCAACCAGTCTACTGCAGAAAACAATGGCAACCTACTGTGGGATAATCTTCTGCCCAGTTAGTCATGTCTCTTTCGAGACATGATCGCCCAAGTCTGTATCACGTATGTATCTTAACTGACTAACTTAATATAATAGTTGAAAACATGATTAAGGCTTCTACTGGGCATAAAGTTGGGGATCAATTTTATATTGTTATGAAGTAATAAACTGATTCCCCACTAATTACTACTTAATAATATAATATATCTCTTCCCCCTCTGGCTATGAGTCAAATAACAGGACAGATTGGGTTTTATAGCCTTGGTTGGCAACCAGTCTACTGCAGAAAATAATGGCAACCTACAGCGAGATAATCTTCTGCCCAGCCAGTCATGTCTCTTACGAGACATGATTGCCCAAGCGTGTATCACGTATGGCTCTTAACTGACTGACTAAAGGTATTAAAGCATTAAAAAATAACATCAGAAATGAATAAAAAAATGCTATTTAATGTTTAATCTTTTATATAGTAGTAAATATTTGACAATTTTATCATAGATGAAGAAAAGACTTGAAGCAACCAAAATATGGTTTCTCTTAATGTCGAGAATGACACGGACAGGGGAAAAATGGGGAAATTTTAAAGAGAATAGGAATTACAAGGAAACGACTGTTGAAATTTTAGAGGCACATAATGAGGAAGAAAAGCTTGGAAAAATTAACACTCACAGGCAAAAGAGATTTGTGTAAATGAATTGAAAAACAAGCATTATAAAGACAATGGGGGACTGTAAAAGAATTAGTATTACTGAAATTTTACAAAAGAAAGCTATAAAAATCCATAATCATCCAAGTTCTAAATGAAAAGATCACAAAGAAGTGAGACTTTCTTTTTTGTGCAAGGGTTGAGATTTTTTTTTTATAATCATATCGCCCCAAGCAAGGCATTTTATTGCCACTGTTTTGTAGGGGTTACACAGGAGGAAAGTTATGAGAAAAAGTGACAGGTCACAGGGTGTCAGGAAGTGGGTAAGAGAAGGATGAGAATCGAGTGGACGGAGAAAGGAGCATGAGAGAGAGGATGCAGGTTAGTGAGATAGAAGATGACTATTGACTTTACATTTAAATTCTTGGAGATTGTGGTCGTAGATATATATATATATTTTCAATTGGTGCCAGTGGCTGGTGTTCAAATGCTGATTTTTTTTTCAAGGCAGGCATATTGGCACTCCCCTACTAAGACGACTAATGTAATACAATTTTTCTATCCACATTTAGTCTTGTGCTGTACCAAATATATGAGTAAATATCAATAGTCCTGATTATATCAAAGTTATTATCTGTGTCCAATAATATTTGTTACACTTAGTGTATGAAATGTGTATATAAATGTAACAACCATTATGGGACATGTATAGTATTTCTAATTCTATTTTGCCACCTATACAACATCAAAAAATTAAACATCCTCACCAGAAATAAAACAATTGTATTGTACAAGTAGCCAGAAAGAGTACAAAAGACTTACTGTTTCCAATACAAATTCTCAAATATCAGTGACTAACAGTAATGGAATATAGGTCTGTTTCTAAAGATTTTTCTTGGCTAACACACTTTACTTATTACTCTTGAGTTTAATACTCACTAAGTGCTTCACTATTGGGACTTTGTGCTTGATTAGGTTCAGTTTAGTGAACATCTACAGATACTGTGTGTCTGCTAAAGTGTGGTATCATTTGTATCATATTCAATGTCATATAAGTGCTTATAGTTAGGCTAGATATAAATACTCATGATCTACAGTGTACATTATAATCAGGAATGTCTCATTGTGGTGTAATGGTCAAGAAGCTAAACTTATTTGGAGTGAGTTCAATCTTCACTTGTGACTTTGTGTCAAAACTTAGTAAATTTTTTTTTTTTTTAATCATATCACCCCAAGCAAGGTGGTGACACCACTGATGTGCATGGGGCTACTTAAGAGTAGAATGATTGGAAAAGAGAAAGCCAGGGACCACATCCTAAACAGGAAACAAGGGCTGAGCCTCTTCACCTGTTCAATAGACGTGGGTGGAGTGTGAACCGGGCAATAGTTAAGTCTATCTACTCCAATTAAATGCTTACTAAATAACGTTAGTCTACCAAAATGTTCAGCTGTGCATATAAGACGTGGCAGATAGTTTAGTTCAACAAAGTTTAGTACACTCCGGCCTTATTCAGGTGCTAGGACTTTCGAACCAAACCCTTCATTACGATCGCTGGGGTATATCGTTCTTATTCCTTGTGAGCCGCTTCTGGTAGCCATGAGTTATCTCCCTCTGACCTGACTCTCTAAGTTACTTGTTCACCATTGCTGTAGCCTGGTACTGAAGTCACAACTTTTTGGGTCAAATCACTGAAACTAACGCCTATCTCCACTCAAGGACACACGGCCCAGTACAGATAACTCATGACTACCAGAAGTGGCTCACAAGGAACGAGAGCGACATAACCCAGCGATCGTAATAAAGGGTTTGGTTCAAAATTCCTAGCATCTGAATAAGGCCGGAGTGTACAACGGCCAAAATATTGTGGAAATGGCAACAAAGATGAGGACAATAGTCCAAATGATGTGGACAATAGTCCAAACGATGTAAATAGTGTAAATACTAACTCATATCAGAAATATAGACAAGTACTGACTAAAATAGCGATGCAATTTCATCACAATATTTTGACAAGTGTATGTCAAAAATCGGATTGCCATAATTGAACTAAATTTATGTTATAAATTTATCTGTGGTTAATTGTAATGAGGAGTGACTATATTTGCTTAGTTAAGATGGGTTTATCACAATAATAGGCAAGGTTATCTTATTTAAATTATTAGTTGTGATTCTAATGCTTGCTTTCAGTTCATTTTTCCTTTCCACTGTAATTATCAGCACTGTATGTGTGTTTTTCAATTTCATTTAGTCAATTGCATTATTCAAGTTGTTGTCTTTCTTCAGGACTGTATGCTTGGCAAATGGTAGTTAAGGTGATAGTTCTTTAAGCATTTTTTGCCAGAAAAGGATGATAAAGACTCTTTAAAGTATTTGCTACCATTTCTTAGCAGGTTATAATAAAAATAAACTGAGCTTAAAACAGATTTTCACTCACTTCTGAGACCAAGATAAACAGAAATGTATCCATGACTGCTTTCTAGTTATTTCTTAAGATTGACGCCATGATAAAAGGTGTGACAAGATTGCATGTTTTGAAATTTATATCATAATAAGTGTGGTCATGCATTAACACAAAATCTATTCTGTAAAGAAATATTTAAGTTGAAATGTGAGAAATATTTACATGTTTTTAACTATTTAAGGTTATACTAATATAAAAAAAATAACTATTCAAACTTATAGTAATAAAAAAAGAAAATTTTTTTTCTGATTACTATGTTCATGTTTGTTTTAGCACAATGTTTCAGTTAATACATTCATTGACCTTGCCTAAACATATGAAGTATTTTCATTAGGCTTTATATTTTTGGACGATTATCCTTAGATTTTAATTGTTCAAAAGGTTATTTTAATTACAATAAATGAAATTATTAGTTTGGGAAAAATTATATGGAAAATTGTAAATTTCAGAATGTTTCAAATAATAACAATAAAATCAAAGAATACATCACACCAAAATATGGTATGTTAAAATCAATAAAGAGTAAAAAAAATACTATGAATAATTAGTGGCATTGGTTGGATGTTTTAGAACTACTAAGCAATGCTATTAGTGGGTTTTTTTTTTTTTTTGGGGGGGGGGGTATACCAAAAAGTGTATGCAACATTTTTTATTCAGTATTTCTACTGCTTGTTATTGTTTTTATTGTTGCTAACATTTCTACAGATGCTAATTTTGTCAAATTTTCTATTGTGGGAACTAGTATTTGTAAACCTATATAATAACTTTTTTTTAAATTGAAGTTTGAATTCAAAGAAGAAAAAGAGAATAATTTTGGTAATCAACAGTAAATCATTTTGTTGATATCATCCAAGAAATATTACATTTATGCAATTTCAAACTATAATTATCACTTATTATTTTATGATGAAATTGACATATACATTCCATGCATCTCATTTTACAGTTAAAATTTCAAGTTAAACATCAAAATGAACATCATTTTGATTTCATTTGTAAACATTCTAACTTCAAATTCTGTTTTCTTAATTTTCATTTTAATTACAAAACCATATTAACCATAATACATTTTGACATATGTAAAATATAATTAAAAAGTGTAATTTTAAATTAGAAAGTTGCTTCAGTCACTAGATTCATTAATATATGGAAATTATAATGAGTAATTTCAGTACAAAAAAAATATTCCGAAGGATTCTGTATGGTCTGATGCAAATGGAGGTTTACTGGGTTGTTACACTGAGTAACCCCCTAACACTAGTGACCTCACTATAGAATAATACAAAAAAAAAAAAACTTTCACTTTGTTCCTTTGATGAAGAAAGTCGCAAATGTGTTAGTATCTCAGAACATGAGATGACAGCTAAAGAGCAGATATTTTGGGTTGTATAGGTGAACACCTGTCACACAGAAATTGTTTTATTTTCTAATTGCTGCTTAGATGTGGCACAAGGCCAAAAGTATGGGGCACCCAGTAAGGATGGAACTCACTTCTCTGTTATAATAGGTTCTAGCAAGACAGGCTTGCTAACCATCACACCATGTCAAGGTGCCCAAAAAAATTTCAAATTCATTTTTCATCAAGGACACAATGGTGATTTCCTAAGTGCTGCTTAGAAACAAGCCAAATGTATGTGGCACCCAGTGAGGATCAAACTCACTACTCAATTGTAATGATTTTAGTGAGACATACTTGCTAGACATTACACAACATCAAGTGCCTCAAATTGTTAATTATATATTGATTTTCTAAACACCGCTTATATGTGACACAAGGCTGAAAGTATGGGTACCCAGCGAGAACCAAACCTACTACTCAGCTATAACAGGTTTTAGCAAAACAAGTTTGCTAACCATTACCCCAAACCAAGGTGCCCCTGTCATACAGCAATATGTGACAGCAAGTGAGTGTGTTTCTGGGTCCTCAAAGAAATAGTCAAAGATGGCTTAAAAAAAAAAAAAAAAAAAAAAAATTAAATTAGTTAAAAAAAAAAATTGTTTAAAAAAAAGTATTTGTAGACTAGAGTTATTTATATGGAATTAAATTTTCAAAATCTATGATTAAAGATTTCAACTTATGCTGCAAATGAATACCTCTCTGACTTTCAACTTAGATATGTGGTGAGTGCTGCCAAGATGTACAACGACCCTACGACCCTACAACCCTAACCCAGTCATGGGACTCATGATGATGGTATCTTTGTGATATTTATAATAATTATGTAAATATTTTATGACATTTTTATAATTTTTTTATGTGCAATATTCTGTTGTCTTAATTCTCTAGCTTATGAAAATAATTTTTTTAAACTGTTATCTTCATCTATGTATTGCTTTTTATTGTTCCCCTTTGATGAAAAACAAGATAACATTGAAATAAAAATGCTGTTTTTTTCCCTCCTTCAGCCTATGACAAGTTGTGTGATTTGCTTTGATAAAAATGTGATAAAAGCATTTTATCCACTTTTATTATTTGTGTTTCAATTAAATCCATTGTAAGTGGATCAAGTGTTTTTGTTCCGGACTTAATCCTTTTTACCAAATTTTTGGTCAACTCTGAGAAAATTACAATGACCTTCACTCTTTAGATTCAATGTGTTTATAAAAATTAAATATTTCAGGAGGAGGACAAAAATGCCCTAACAATATTATTATACGAAAGATATTTATGCTTATTTACAGCAAGAAAACAATTCATAATTAACAGATATTTTCTTAAGACATTTATATCAAAGCAGTTAAACCTGTCATTTTATTCCTTTTATCATAAAATATTTACCCTTCTTCTCATACATAAAAGTTTTATGTATGAGAAGAAGGGTAAATATTTTCCTAGACTATTAAACACATTTCATGTTTTTAATTCACCCTTTCTCTTATTTATTTCTAAGTTAAATTTCTTTTGGCAATCATTCAGAGAATCTTTACTTCAAAAACGAAAAACAAAACAAAAAACATTCATTTAAATTTAAACATTAAATCTTTAACAATTTCAATCAGATTTCAAAATAAAAATAAAACATGAATTTGTGGGGAAAGAAAGCGATTCCAAGTGTCAAAGACTCCATTTTTCAATCTAAAAGATTTTTCATGAATTCTTAGCAAAAAATTCCAGATTTTTCTCTCCTAAGTATCACAAAGCTTATTTTTAAATAAAGATTCACAATCTCTCATCCAAAAACTGTTGATACCAGACACATTTTGGAATTTTTCAAATCTTGGAATTGTGATATAGATACCATGTTAGACTTGATTGGTTTATTACTGTCATTACAAGGAACCCTGCAGATATTTACAAAGAGTCAAGCAAATTAAAACTATAAATAATATTGCTGTTTATTTATACAGTGGTGAACAAAATGCAATATAGATCATGAAATTACTGGTAAACATATTCCCAAAAAGTGTTCAGTTTTCAGATTTTTTCTCTTCAGAACATTGGATAAAAGATTGCATACCTGTATTTATTTAAAAAAAAAATAAAAATAAAACATGGATGCTGAATTCAAAATAATTTTTTTCTTATACACATTTTGTATATTTCTCAAACATGTTATTATACTTCTTAAATGTTGTTATGTTTATATATGTCAACCTTTTGGTTAACAATACACTTAATCTAATGCAAACACATTTTCAACTTATCTAACAAGTCATTGCTTTGGCGAAATCCTTGGCATTAATCTGATATAGTTTGTGTGTTTGTTATGCTATTAAATCACCTCCATAACCTAAATTCTTTTCTATATCAGGATTTAATACAAATAGTTCCCATATTTTTATAAATTCTAATGACAGTCCTTTTTAAATATGCTTGCATGATTTAAGGTGAGAAAATATGCTGATCAATGGTATGAAATTCAGATATAAAAACCAACAGTTGTATTTTTTCAGTGTTATAAATAAGAAAATGATTGCATTTTTAGTGAGTAGCCAATATAAAAACCAATTTTCAATTACTACAATATTATGTGGAAAACGGACTAGAATATATATTTCATTCTAATATAACACGCACCCATTGTGTATTTGGACAGCAAGTTTTCTTTTATACATATGGAAAAAGGAATATTTTGTTATTTTTTTGATATTTTAAAAAATTTTCTTTTATAAGGACAAAGAGGGTGTAGGAACTGTCCATAGTGATTATTGTCCTAAATGCTTTCAGATAATTTTTTTAGTCAGTTTACAAGTGGAGTGGTGTTAATTTTCATTGTTCGTTATATTTTGTTCATGCTTCCTATACTGTATTGTGTGGAGGAATAATAATTTCATTCATACTGGAGATTTCAATTAAAAATTGTAAGAATGATAGAAAAACTGAATAAAAAACTCAAAATATTTCTTGTCTGTTACAGATTTAATAAGGTATGTGTGGGGGGTGTACGTACTGTAAATAAAAAATATGTAGGATTAAAAAAATAAAATCCATCAATTGTTCAAATATATATCTTATGCAGAAAAAAAATTAATATTGAAACCTGATGAGAATTGCAGGTTTTACAAGTATTGAACCAAATGCAAAGACTTTTTTTTATTTTAAGAAACGTTTTTACTACCTATTATTCCTAATAGAGATAGTACTTGTAAGTAGCCATAGGTACTAAGTATAATTAGTATATAGATTTTATAATGGACAGGAAAAGATCATTTTCCCCAAATTTGGAAAGCAAATCTTTTCCTAAGACTAGCAGTAAGCAGTACTAGCAAAAATAAGAATACAAGGCAAGGGTATTTAAATTCTGTAATTTTTGCTAGACTGATTGCAAGGTGAAAATAGGGTACAAATAAGTATCAATCTAAAAACTTCCCTCTTTTATGCTCTAACTCCTGATAGGTTGTGAAAAATGCTAGAGAGTAACGGTTAACCACTATGACGAAGGGTATATATTTTGATTTCAAATCAGTTTTCCGTCTAAATATATAGTAAGTAGATTTTAGGTCAGCTAAGATAAAGGACCTCTCAACCAATATAGTCTATCCCTAGTGCTTGATACGGCCCAAAACCACATCAGTGAGATAGCAAGAGAGAGGACTGAATATTATTAGAGAACTGTTTGGTGACGTAAGCTTGCCAACCTTCATCCTTAAACTAGAGTAGACACTCCTGATGTCTACAGTATAACAAATAGCTAAATAAACTAAACACTTAAAAACAATAAACGCGAAAAATAACGTAAAATATGACAGACAGACAGAAATTCAATATTTTTAACATATATTTTTGTATAAAAGTGGAAAGGAAAAAAAATCAGAGGCACTGTGTAGACAATGTACAAAAAATCTAAGTAAAATTATTTTAATTATTATTGATAAACACAAACAGGCAATTAAAAGTTAACTGTGAATATGTGCGAATATTTTTTTGTTTTGTTTTTTTTTTACTAGTGTGTAAAAGAATAATTATTTTCTAATTATGAAGAAAAGCTCACTTTGAACGTCATTTTGATCCATCAAAAGAGGCGAAAATAATATTTTCATTTTTTTTTTCATTCAATGTTTTTTCCTCTTATCGATCAACTAAAAATTCAGATCGATTTATATAGGTTCAGTGCTATTATTGCACAATATGGGCCAATTAATTTTATTTATTTCTTGCAGTTTACTTAGGGAAAAATGCGTTAGACAAAAAAAAAAAAAAAGTATTTCTTTTAAAAGAAACGGGATCAGTACCAAACCAAAATCAACTATTTTTTAATTATTTTTTTTTTTTATTCAAGTTAGTTCCAGATTTAAAGAAGAATTTAATTTTTTTTTTATTATAATAAAACTAAAAGTGACTTTATGTTTAAATTTAAAATTTGAACATTTCAAACATTTAAAACTTAAGAAATAACTTCTTTTTTTTTAAATTATTTCCTTATATCTGTAAGGAACCACCTGGGATCTTATTTTTAACTGAATAAAAGAAAATCTATTTGACTTCATTTAATAAAAAAATAAAAATAAAAATTGTTGTAATAAAAACAAACAAAAAAACCAATGCATTTCGAAAGATTTCAAAAATACAGAATCAAAAAACAAAAATAAAATTAAAATACAATGCAACATTGCAGCAACAGATGTTATTCACATTTGGAAATGTGTACAAGTGTTTTACATTCCAACCCCACCTACTGAACATATTTTGCGGGTGGGGATATTTAAAAGGTACTTAGTGGGTATCGTTGATTTTTTACGAATATTTATGAACACTGAGGGTACCTGACCCAGGCTGATAGTGTGTAACGAAGAAATCTCATTCAGTTGATGTAATTCCCCTAAAAGACAAGACTCCAGGTCTTGTTGTCTACAGCCCTAGTGATTGACCATTGAGCCAAATTTAAGTGATTTCTTCATTTTTTAAAGTTAATGATAGCAAACGATTTTCGTACATATTGTCACTGTGCATTGGCACCATCACTTGTAGTGGGGATTTTTTTAATTATTTACGCGATAATGTAGAAATATTATCAGCAATAAAAAATATTTACTTTTAGTTTTTTAGTTTTTTTTAAGCTTAATTTAAGAGCCGAGTGGGACTGACGTGATGGAGGTCTGTGACGAACTCAACTTCTTACAGGTTTTTTTTTTTCAACTGACTGACCGTCCTGAGCGTGGGCGGTTGGTAAGTTGAGAATATCTCAGGGTGACATATGTACGTTGTAGAGACTGGTTTATAGTTGAAAACAAGAAAAACGAAAAAAAAAAAAAAAAAAATAGGGCGACACAACAAGAATAGCACGGATTTAAAAAAAACAAAAAAACATTTTTGGGATTTTTTTTTCACGCTTAATACACGGTTGGTGTGTTTTTTGTATCATATTGCAAATACATAAAGCATTTTCAAACTTCTTCGAGACAGCAGCATAGAAAAAATAGTTTTGTAAAATAAAGTTCCATTCAGAAATTGTAACAGAGGCACGCATGCAAGAATTATTTTTTCTTGTTTGCTTAAAAAAACCAAAGATATGAAAAAAAATACGTTATTTTTTTTGTTTTGTACTAATTCTGATTTTTATTTTTTTTAGACTCTTTCAGTGTTGGAATTTTTTTTTTCAACCACTAAGTTAAGTACGACATCGTAGAGAAAATTCTCAACGATGCCGTAACTTTTTAAACATTTTTGGTACTAAGTTAAAAAAATTAAATATGGATCGATAAATAATTTTGTTTTGTTTTTTTAGAATCTTTAAAATGTTTTTAAAATGAGATATATTCGCAACATGATATTAAAAACACAAAAAAAACCCTGATTTTTTAGTTTTTTTATGGTATTGTTACTGTGAAGTGTGAAGTGTCGTTAAGCTGTGGCTTGTTTAACCGCTGTAATTATTTCATCCAGTAAATAATCCCTGTTTTGTTTAGTGACGTTAATAATACGAACGTCTTTTCTTTCGCGAACTTGTTCGATAAGATGAACAGGTTTGCCCTTTTTTATAGGGATGGTGCCCAGCACCACCGACCGTGGGTCATCCATCCGACTACGCACGGCCTGCTGAAAAGCACGACTGATCGATTCCATTTTTCCGATTTCATCAATGACAGTTATTCCTGTATTACTAGCATGTAGCAAAGGAAGTGCAGTTTGCTCGAAAGATTCAACCTGCACAATATACTGCCCCAATCGGTAAGGGTCTGGTCGATTTAGTGGACCTGCTTCAGAATCATGTCCATGTCCGTCGATTCGAGCTAAAGGGGCTCTTAACTGACCATCTATACTGACCACATCGAAGCCCTTCCTTCGGCCAAAGTGCCGAACTTCTTCGGTGATAAATCCATGTAAAACGAATCCTTGTTTTTCAAGTTCCTCACACGTTTTTTGGATCAGTGTTGTCTTCCCACTGCCAGGTAATCCTGTTAATAAAACATGTCTTATGGAGGAAAGTGATGCATTGCTAGCCATCTCGTCTGCTGGTTTTCAACTATTATAAACACAACTCAGCAACCAACGAAAGACTGGAACACCAAAAAAAAAAAAAAAGTTGACAAGCAACTCAAGGTAGATAACTCTTATTTTCTATTTAAGCACATGTTTGGCGCTATCTTAAGGGAGGCGTGTCTCATAACACTTAGAAAAATAAATACAAAAAAACAGCCTACACAATTATTTTTCATACCAACATTCTTGGCTTTCAAAGGCACAGCGAAAACATGTAAATATTGTTCTCAGATTTTTTAAATTTATTTATTAAAACGACTTCCAGTAAGCTACTCATAGCATAAACTATTTTAAAATAAATTAAATATCTTAATCCTCATCTAGGGATCACTCTCTAGAAATATGGTTTAAACCCTAATCTTAAAAATTGCGTGATTAACCTAGAATCTTGTCAAATTTATTAATAATATCATTAATTTATTAATAAATAATTTATTTTTACTAAAAAAAGCCTAATGATGAAAACATTATTTTGCACAACAAATATTATTTTTCAACATAACCTCTTTCTGACAATAAACTTAATTCAGTTAATAACATAGATTATTAAACATTATACAGTGAAACTTTCAGATCAAGATTCAATTAACAACTATGTGTCATGTTACTAAACATTGATTCACTCTCGTGTGTCATTTTATGAAATTCACACAATGCAAAAAAATATTGAAATTAATAAAAATATTTAAAAACGTTTAATTCAATATTATTTAATTTTTTATCTTGAATGCCATGTCCCTGAAGGATGTCGACAATTATCTATGAATTGCCATACATTCTTGGGAAAGAGAGTGGAATGGTTACCCACTCTCTTCTATGCAGTTTGAAATTCAGTTTTTCTTCTGCTAGACTAATTGCCATTCAAGGCTAGAAAGCCCAGCCTACTCTGCTATTTAAACTATAGTTAAAGAGAGAAGAGATGGATTCATGCCTTTTTCAAGAGCATTAGTGTAACAGTGAATGCAACAGGCTAGCCAAGGATTTGTTTAGTGCACTAATTCCACTCTCTATGTTAATATCCATTACACTACCCACACGCCACTGTTTACTGTTATTTAAAACTTAAATTAATTCTTGAATAGACAATTCTAGGCAAAAACAAAGGGCTTTTTGGAGAAAATTTTGGCAAGAATAAACTAAACTATTTACAAGAATTGTTGCAAATAAGAATTTGCTTGAATATCTGGGTGTGTCAACAATTAATTTAAGTTTTCCTATCCTTAGATGACAAAGAGCAAATGAAACTAGTAGAATATAAAATTTATAGATGAAAATAAGAATAGTAGTGGAATATATTTTAGTGGATTCAGATAATTAAATTTTATGTTAAAAATTTAATAGTATATTTTTTCTTGCAAATATGTTATTATATAATGTAATTTTAATCATGTTATCAGTATGTTATATAATTTCTATATATATGATATATGATATATATATCAGTATGTTATATAATTTCTTATAATAATTACATAAATGGCTCTAAAATCAACAAAAATGGATTTGCTCAATATTTCAAAATGATTAATAGAAAAATTCGATAAATATGACAAATTTATTTTTTATTGCTTATTTTTTAAATGCATTTATTCATCTTTATGTATTTATATACTATCAGATTTTATAATGCAAGCCAATGTGTTTCTAATAAAATTGATATTAACCAACCAATGTTGGTAAAGTTTTCAGGATTTGCTTATATGGTAAATATTTAAAGCTGCTAAACAGTCTATTCAATGCTCTTTTATATTCAGTAAAATTTACTATTACTTTGCCAGAAAAAAAGTTTACACTTGAGCCTCTCTAGATAATAATTCAATAGAAAACTTGTTTTCTTCTTGCTGTGTCATAATCCATGAGGGTCATATGGTCATGACAGCTTGCTTAACAAGAAGCTTCCACTTGATCTGCTTATTGGCCAATGCCTAAGTCTGCAAAGAACTTTGGCAAGATAAAATAAAAGCAATAAATAAAATAATAATAAAGAATAAAAAAATAATTTTTTTTCCCATGATGCAAATTATAAACAAATTGGAAAGGGATTTCTGGTCTCATGTGCAATTTTATAACCCCCACTTCCAGAAAGAAAATAATCGTTCTCTTTTCCACTTTCTAACAACATCGTTCAGACACGTTGTGGTAGCCCTATTCATGAAGAGAATTGTTTGTTCCAACTCAGTGCAAAGCTGACTTGAGTTTGACCATTTTAACCATTGTTATCCTAACCTATCGAACCAAAAAGAAAAACATCATACTCAAGAGACATTAAGAAATTTATTTCACTACAGTTTATATAAAAACAAAGAGAATATACTGCCTATGGTTGGAACACAAGATTTTGTATACTTCTTAATTGTTTATCATATGATAAACATACACACACATAAAATACACACAAACTTTGTTATCTCCATACACCCGTTCAAAACAAAAATACATAAAAGTTTACATTCATTTTTTTCAACAAACTCTTTTTCCATGTCTTAAGTCTAGGAAATTAATTTATTGCATGCTATTACCCCACCCTCTACTTCCTGAAAGGAAAATATTTCTCTTTTCCAGTTTCCAACAACAATGTTCGGATATGTTTTGGCAGCCCTATTCATGCTTATTTTGTTGGTGAAAGGAATCAATTGGTTTAGATTAATGTATTTTGAGTTGACTGACTACAACCTTTTGCATTTTGAGTTCACTGACTACAATCTGTTACAACCTTTTGTATGTATCTGTTTTTGGAGGAATTAATCCCAAAAGATTTTGAATTTAATCAAACCAACAGCAATTGGTTGAAAATTCTCTATTTATATTTTGAGATCTTTTTGTTACTCTGTCCAATATTTTCAGCACATGAGTAAATTTCTAATCTTATTTTGCATCACACACACACACACACACACACACACACACACACACTAATCTTTTTTCTGTGTGGATTTTTGGCATGCCTCTTAAATCTTTATACACTGTTGTAATTATTAAATTTTGGATATTACTACACATGAGGGAACACAAACACAGAGTAACACATTCGAAAGTAAGTTTCTTTTTTGTTTCTGTTTCTTTTTTATATCACTTTGGTCTAAATATCTATTTCTTTGAAAAAATTGCATGCAGTCAGCATCACACTTGAAATAGAGAAAAATCACAAGCATTTAAATTTCTTATACAATTTCTGTAAACACAACAGTCATAATTTCATACTTTAATCATTTCACAAACAAGGTAATAAAACCCCTAAGATGCAAGGGGTTAGTAAGTGTGAGAGAATGAGAAAAAGAAATCATTATTTGGGAGAGAAAACAATAAAAGAAGAGGAATCAAGAAGATAGAAGATAACGATTGACATTGAATTTAATGTTTCGAAGATCAAAATTAACTGGAAACCAAGAAGCCAGAAGAGTAGTTCTACAAACAAGAAGTGTGACAGAAGAAATTGTTAGCATAGAATTACAGTTACATCTAGCCATTTCAACGATAGAATAATGGGATTTTGGCGCCAATCTAGTACTGCGCTTAAATTCATAAAGTCTAGGTAGGGTAGAGAAAAGTTTGTCAACAATTACCATGAAAGTATTTAGAGAAAAGTCACAATGAAACTACATTAAAGTTACGTTTCCAAGACCATACAAATTTAGTGGTTTCCTACTGCGATGGTTGTCTGTCAAACGAGTAGCAGGGAATCTTTCTGTATGACAAAGCTGGAATTCATTGACTGATTTTTTTTTGTGTGTATGTGCCTTTTTATTGGAAAAAGAGCAAAAAAGCTGGTGTTTTTTTGTTTTGTTTTGAAGGAAAGTTTCCAAATGGTTTTAATCGTTGTAAATTTTTCTTTGGGTCTCATAGTTTTTTTTTTTTTTTTTTTTTTTTTTTAATCATATCACCCCGAGCAAGGCGGTAATGCCACTGATGTTTAGGGGGTTTACATAAGAGTGAAAAGATTGGAAAAGAGAAAGCCAGAAACAAACATCCTAAACAGGGAACAAGGGATGAGCCTCTACACCTGTTCAATAGACGAGGGTGGAGTGTGAACCAGGCGATAGTTTAGTTGATCTACTCCAATTGAAAAAAAAAAGAAAAGTGAAAAGATTGGAAAAGAGAAAGCTGGAAACCACATCCTAAACAGGGAACAAGGAATGAGCCTCTACACCTGTTCAATAGACGTGGGTGGACCGGGTGATAGTTTAGTCTATCTACTCCAATTGAAAAAAAAAAGAAAAGTGAAAAGATTGGAAAAGAGAAAGCCGGAAACCACATCCTAAACAGGGAACAAGGAATGAGCCTCTACACCTGTTCAATAGACGTGGGTGGAGTGTGAACCGGGCAATAGTTTAGTCTATCTACTCCAATTGAAAAAAAAAAAGAAAAGTGAAAAGATTGGAAAAGAGAAAGTCGGATAATGATTGAATAAGCGTCTTGTGAGTTTCACAAGTAGAAAAAAATCTATGGAAATTCTTAGATTGCATTTTTAAATATTTCAGCTTAACATCTACAATGACAATCATAATTATGAAGACAGATAATTATTTAAACAGGTTAGAATGTACAAATTGACATGGCTTTCCATTTCATTGAGTGTGGTGTAATGGATATTGGCTCGGAATGAAAAATGGGAGAGCCAAGTTCGACTTCAGTTGAATTCGTTGTAATCACTTACACGCAAACCTTGGATAAGGTATTTAATCCATATCTTCTCCCTCCGGGTATGGGTTAAATAGCAGGGCAGGTTGGGTTCTATAGCCTTGGTTGGCAGCCAATCTATCGCAGAAAGTAATGGCAACCTATTACTGGAAAATCTGCCCAGTCAGTCATTGCTTGAAGGAGAGGTGATTACCCAAGCGTGTATCACGTATGGCACTTAATTGACTGACTGAATTAAGTTAACTATTACATCCACACTGTTTAAATATTTGCCATTGAAGCAAGTGGTAAATTCTTTTAATTTGTGACTTTAAGATTTTATTTTGACTCTGGTCTTTTGATTGGCCTTAAACTATTTTGCTATTTTTTAGAAGCAATAAGACATCCATGCATACAAGGACATTTTTGATACTCTGTAAAAATACATTCCTTCCTACTTACTGGTTACTGAAAATGCATTGCGCCAAAAATATGCTTCTCAAATCATTTTACACTGTCACTTTAAAATTTTGTTAATTCTTTACTTGTAAATAATGAGAATATAACATTTTAATTATTATTTTAATTAACACCTTGTTCAACTCTTTATATTAACTGAAATTCATTGTCTTGTGAGGTTTACATAATTGATGAAATTATGTAAGTGGTATTAATGCCTCATGGGAATTCACGGCTGCACAGATAACCCCAAAGAACAGTAGACATTATGATGTGATGATAATTCAATTCCTGTATCTAGAACGTTTTTGTGCATGTGTGTGCGATTGATTGATTTTTGATGGCTTATCAACCTTTTCAGGTTCTTTAAAACCAGGATATACTTTTCAGTTGTAAGAATTTTTGGGGGATAATGATATATCAATACAATCAATACTAATTAACCCATAACTGAGGGTCGGGGAGAAGAGCAGGATTCATACCTTTCCAAAGGTATTTGCGCATAAGTGGATATAACAAATCCATTTGGAATTGGAATTCGGTTTTCTGATTTCAAATTCCAAACCGTTATTCGTTACACCACCCACATATCCAAGTTTACAGCACCTCATATTCTCAAATGGTCACCCATCTAGAACTGACCAGGCTCGATGTTGCTTAATCAGTGATTATACAACACCTGGTATTTCAACGTGATATAACGGTAATTCCATGTTCCTCACTAACTCTCAATCAGAGGCCTTACTGTCGGATGCAGTTTACCCTCATACCCAGGACCGGTAAGCCTCTGTGTGTGTGTGTGTGTGTGTGTGTGTGTGTGTGTGTGTGTGTGTGTGTGTGTGTGTGTGTATAAAATAGTGAAGAAAACCCTATTTTTATTTAAGATAAATATGCATTGGAAATACCTACCCTAGTTTAATGAGTCCCCAAGCAAAATTAGAGGAATTAGTGCAGAAAGACTGTATTGCATCAATTTTCCAACCGGGAAGGGCCAGCCTACTTGCTCGTTTTAAAAATCAACACTCTTCTCTAATTCCTGCCATTTTACATATATTGATTAAAAAAACACTGACCTTTGCCATCAGTGGGAAATCCGCAGCAACATTACCCACCAAGTAAGCTCTAAAAAACGTACCATATGCAAATGAAACACAAATTAAGAAAGGCTTTAAAATTAGTTTCTAATTGGTGTTTAATTATTTCCATAAAATATTCATATTGGTATATACAAAGAAAATAACGTCATATTTCGGAAATCTATCAGAAAGAACTTATAATACGAACATCTTTTCGAAATAGTTGCAAAAGAGGAAAATACGTAATTATTATTATATAGTTGTATTTAGTAAATACTATTTACTTATAATGACCAGAAGCATTTGCAGGGTTTCGTACCGGGCCTAAACGTAATTTTCCAGTGTCTGAAGGCGCTTATCGAGGGTGGACCGGAGGCTGATCATCTCATCATAGTTGCAAAACGTTTTCCGAATATGAATACCAAAATGTAAAAAGTAAGACTTGATGGAAATACTGTGTTAACTAGCAGTTCAGGCCAACCAAAAATAAAGTAACCTTGACAAACCGCCAACGTAACCGGAAATAAGCAGAATCTCTTCAGTGACCTTTGTCCATAACCCAGATTGTATTTATTTACATCATTTTTAAATGGCTTATAGCAAACAACAATTTACTTGATGACGTGATGTATGGATACTTTTTATATTGTTTCTTTATCGTTAACATGCTGTTGTTTTTATGAATGCTTGCGTTTTTCGTCTTTAAAAAGGGTTTTTTTTACTTTTTTGTTTTGTTTTGTTTTTGTGGGGAGAGGTAGGATCCCGAGTATTATGAAAAGGCGCAAACGTTTATTATTATTATTATTATTATTATTATTATTATTGTCTACACACGGACGTAGTTGAAAGTAACGAATTTGGCCCTACTTTTTTCGAAGCGAGATATAAAATCTATATTTCATTTAAAATTTAAGTAGGTTATTCGAATTATGTAGTCGACTTGCCTACTTGGAATTTGGCAAGATCTTGTCTCGTCCTCAGTTCTCACGAATGTGTTTGGTTTTATAGTTCACAAGTTATCTAGTAAAATATACTAAAACTGTAATTAAAAATATTAGTCACAACTGATTAATTTTTCCTCGAATCAATACTTATCAGCTTCTGTATAAGGCCACAGTTACGGAGCGCTCGGTAAGGAATAAACTCGCAATTGTTTGCATTGATTTATTTTCTCACATAAATTTGAAACTTATTTGTAGTTTTAGACGCAACATTTCTCCGTAAGGTTGCGTGTTCGAATCACGTCGGGGTCACCATTTTATAGGGGTTATGGGGAAATGCTTAATTTCCCCAACACTATATTTTTTAGGCACACAAGTGAATGACGATACTTGCTTTTAGAATAACAACAAAGGAATGGTTTATTACATAGTAAACGTACAAGATTGGTAGTATGTAAGTGTCCATGGTGAAGCTAGCAGCAGATAGTATGTAAGTGTCCATGGTGAAGCTAGCAGCAGCGTCTTCCGCGAAAGCATTCCATGGGGAATCAGGGGCAGCGATGTGAGAGAGACGTCCGTTACTGCCGCGGGCTCGTGGCTCTCTTCTCCTCCGTCCTCCAAACAGGGACTAGGAAAAATAGTTCTAGAGAGGAATCAATGCGCTCCGCCCGTTGATTGGTCAGTGAGTGACCGAATCTCCCGTCGGGGGCATTGATTCGCTAAAGGAAATAGATCTGTGGCTGCTACAACTTTTTCATGGAAATGAAAAACGAAGAAATAATCCCTTCGTCAGTTCAATACAAGGTGAGGTAGAGAGGACGGACATTTTTTTAAATGGCTGTTACTCTGCACCAGAGGTGTGTGTGGGGGGAGGGGGACATATGTTCGTCAAGTACCATTCGGTCCGTGGTGTCTAAGCATTTATTTTTCTTTTCAAGCCACGACGCTGTGGACGATAGAGCACCTCATGTTCACACACGATAGTTCATTGTGAGATTTGTTGCCAATTCAACATTCACCGAAATCAGGCTGTTTCCACTCGTAACACAATCTTACTTTGGGTTCATGTGTAGCGTAAGGAGCTGGTTAATGTTTCGTGGATTCGGCCTTGTGTCAGACTTAACCGAACTCCCTACAGCTTACAAGTTTTATGCAGAATTATCATCAGAAGGTTTTTCATCATCAAAAGGTTTTTCATCAGCAGGTTGGAATATGTGGAATTGTGTGGAATAACGTAAGAATAATAAAATATACATTTTGCATTTTAAAATAGAAATTTATTAAAGGAGGAATAATATAAGTTTTAGAAGTTAGTGTTCAATTAAAAAGTTAAGTGTATCAAGAGTTTGTACAAAATGTTCTCATAGCAATTGTTGAAAGAGATAAGAAGAAAGAGAAAGAGAATAGTGTCATGACCTTCTTTATAAAGAAGGTCATGACAGTGTCCGAGTCGCTTGAAGTTGAAAGTTACATTTTAGTGTTGTCTTTCTCGTTGCTTTCTTCTGGCTGACTTGATTGACATTGATGAAGTCCTTTTATTGTAATCTAGATATTTTCGCACTTATACGCGAAGTCCTTTTTGGTCTTGCAAGTCGCTCCAATTCATAAAAAATCATTTTAACACCTACTCGCGACATCTGGTTTCGACTTTTTCTTTAAGCAGATGGTCAATCCTTTTTCTATTTGGGAAAACCAGGATTTCACACGTCGTTGTGAATTTTTGTAAAAGTGAAGAAGAGAGTTGATTTAATTAATTTCTTATTTGCTACACATGCACTTCGTACACAAGAAACACTAATGAATAGCAGACCAGCCGGGAGCTCACGAACGGTACATACCCCAGAAAATGTGGAACGTGTTGGACAAGCTTTGTTGCGCAGTCCGAATCGCTCTGCTCGGAGGCATGCTACTGAACTTGGCATCGCTAATTGTTCGGTAAGGTGTATTTCGCATAAAGGACCGCATTTCCACTCCTACAAATAGGTTATTAGGCAACAGTTGAAACCAGGGGACCATGCACAGTGGCATATGGAAGCAATATTTGGTGCAAATGACAACCTCATTTTGTTAATGAGCGATGAAGCTCATTTTCATCTCAATGCCATGGTCAATCAATAAAATTGTTGTCATTGGGCTTTTGAAAATCCGAGATAACTGCACAAAAAACCACTGCACAGATCAAAAGTGACGGTTTGGTGTTTTGTTGGAAAATCTGGTGTCATGGGTCCTTACTTTTTGAAGCCTATAATGAAAATGCTATTACCGTGAACACCAAGTGTTGCATCGAGATGATAAACAACTTGTTTGCGTCTGAATTACGACTAAAACGTATTCTTATCCAATGCGTGTGGTTTCAGTAAAATGGGGTGATGGCCCACACAACCAGAGCGTCAATGGACGTTCTTCGCCCGCTCTTCTGTGACAGGCTTGCTGAAACTCCTTGCCATCACCTCGATCCCCTGATTTGTCCAATTATGGTTATTTTTTGTGAGAAAACCTCGAAGCACGTGTGTATGATCATAAGACCCGTACATTAGACAATTTGAAGGAAGCTATTCGTTTGAAAGTCGTTCAAATGGACAGAGCAATGCTAGAAAGAGTGGAGACCAACTTTCAAGAACGCCTTCAGAAATGCATCACTGAAAACGAACATGTGGGATTTTGTTTTCCACGTTTGATTTTGTCAAATTCTAATTCAATACGAACACATTGATGCCAATAAAACATTTTTGGAGCTAAAATTAATGATTTCGTGATTTCTTTTTCAAAAGTGTCTGTCTTCAAAGCCTCACTCTATACAAAAAATCAGTTTAATTATTATTTTAGACTAACGTTCTTCACCCTTGTAGTATTTGATATTCCGATCGTTGTATTCTTCGGCTTTCAGTATGGTCTTGGGTATGACAATAAACTGCATCCGGCAGCAAGGCCCATGATTGGGAGGTTGTGAGTAGCATGGAACCACCTCTTAATTGCTGTTGTTCCCAGGTTCACCCTGACCCGGGGTAGTAGCACCTGTTAGGGTCCCAACTATGGACAAATAGCTAACCCCCAAACTGGGGTCAAAACACTGTGAAAGTATAAAAATATACTTTTATAGAAAAATATACGTTTTTGAATGAAAAATACTACCAACATTTTTGAAGGAGAAAATTATTATCAGCAATGCATTTTTGAATACAAAACAAGAAGACGTCTTCAGTTGTCTAAAATAAAAATAATAAAAATATATTCATCAAAATCTGACTAAATCAACTATAACCGGACATTGAAAAAACATCTTAATACCCCACCTTTTGTCATTAAATAACCCACAGAGGTGTTGATATACCATTTTTTTTTAATCATACCACCCCGAGCAAGGCGGTAACGCCACTGATGCGCAGGGGGCTACGTAAGAGTAAAAAGATTGGACAAGAGAAAGCCGGAAACCACATCCTAGACAGGGAACAAGAGATGATCCTCTTCACCTGTTCAATATACGTGGGAGGAGTGGGAACCGGGCGATAGTTTAGTCTATCTACTCCAATTGAAAAAATTATTTTATTATCACTTCAACAAAGCTAGCGATAAAACATTAAAAACATGCTGTACCACAGCAACTAATCAACATGATAAACATTTGAAAAATATTTTAGGTTTGAAAAACACAATAATAGTCAGTATGCCACACAGATTAGATTGTACAGTTTGAAATTCCTACGAAACTCTTATTTTAATAAACATTTGCGGGATATTTTTTCAGAGAATTTCTTTATTATTAGTGTTAAGTCTATGTTCTTAAAAAATAGGATTTCATTTTCTGTGCATGTGAGTGAAAGCGAGTTCAAATGATGCTGCCATATTGTGCCACGAAGCATATTTTTTTATATGTTTCAGTATTGAACAAAAAATTCTCCCGTGCAATTGGTTACCATCATGCACATAAACACTCTGAGTGAAATTTCAATATTCAGGAATACAGTTTTAAAATTGTCCGAAATTATTTTTCTGTCCAGTGCAGGGAGAGTCTCACAATTTTCATAAAGAAGGATGTAGTGCTTGAGATGCTCACATTCGTGTAAAAGGCCATCCTAATATTAGCCAGATGTTCACATATGCATTAAGTGCATTAGAAGCAATGATTTTAATTTTAATGAAGAGAAAAAAAAACAAATTTTCAAATTTTCATAGCGAGGGTGTGTGGCTTTGATTTAGCCTCATCTAGGCATAGGTCTTTAAGACTACAGTCAACACTTTTCTCAATTTGCACTATTTAAAAGGATTATCCATTTATATATTCACAAACAATTAATACCTGGTAATTAGTACTAAATTCATAACCTTATATAACCATTACATGATTACCGAACTATTCAAATTGGTTGTGATTGAATCTCAGGTTCGATCACTAATAATCTATGCATGCCCTACACTTAGGTTCAATGTCATTGGTAATAAATATTACAGTAGATCTAATGTCACTTCTGCTTTTTTTTCATACTAGCAGTATAGCCCGGCGTTGCTCGGGTGTAATGGAAGCTTGAAAACTAATCCATGGTCCTGGAGCTCAGACTCTTTGGACGTTGGCACCAAAGACTAAAAAGCAATAGTTGTTTCCAGTTAAAGCGAAACCATAGACTGAAAGAAAAATGAATGGATGTAAAGTCAAATTTTGATTTCCTGGTATCGATATCAAATTTTCTGCACTATTGTAAGAACTGCAACCTTGAAACTTCTGAATATCGTTTCTTATGTCTTTGTCTATGAGTGCATCAAATTTGATTAAAATCGGACCACTCCTTCTATAACTCGATTTTTTCGATTATCGATTTTCGATATTTATCGGGGGTACCTTGACACAAAACCTAGCTAAGAACACTCGCAGATGCTTATAGTACAGCTGTGTAAATTTTCCAGAAACTCGGTTCAGCCGTTTCGGAGTTTATAGGCAGCGGGGACACACACACACACACACACACACACACACACACACACACACACACACACACACACACACAAAATTCCATTTATAAATAAGTTTAGATAGATTTAGATTTGTATTAATGTTTAAATTAAAATATGTAACTAGTTGCAGTAACTTTGATTTTTTTTAATAAGTGAAATTCTTCATTCAATTTGGATGAAGAAAGAAATTCTTCAACAGAAAATGAAATTTTTATACACAAATATCAAAGTCAGTTTTATAAAAATACTAGCAGTATAGCCCGGCGTTGCTCGGGTGTAATGAAAGCTTTAAAACTAATCCATGGTCCTGGAGCTCAGACTCAGCCTAAAGAATATTTGTGTGAAGTTTGGTGAGAATCAGATAAAAATTGTGGATTTGTATAAAGGACATACAGACAGATAAACAGACACACACAAACATCTTGCCTTTTATATATATATATTATCGATTTTCTGCACTATTGTAAGAACTGCAACTTGAAACTTCTGAATATCGTTTTTTATGCCTTTGTCTATGAGTGTATCAAATTTGATTAAAATCGGACCACTCCTTCTATAACCCGATTTTTTCGATATTTATCGGGGGTACCTCGACACAAAACCTAGCTAAGAACACTCTCATACGCTTACAGTACAACTGTGTAAAATTTCAAGAAAATCGGTTCAACCGTTTCGGAGTCTATAGTTAACGGATACACACACACACAGACACATACACACACACAGACAAAGTTCCATTTATAATTAAGTTTAGATATTCGAAATAAAATATGTTGCGAAAAGAACATCAAATGAGAAAATTATTTGTTTTAGTCCTTCATCTTCTTCATATGCCGTGTCCCTTCAGGACGTAAGCGATCATGGCCTTCCACTTGGCTGTCTATTATCACTCTCAACATTCTTCCTCTTGGTATTTCTCCCAAATCCTACTCTGCCATCCATTTTGCTCAGGCCTATCAAGTTGGTCTCGCACTGCCTTTCTTTCCCTCTATGTGTCCTGTGAGTATTAAATTCTCCAATCCCGCCTTCCTCATTACATGTCCCAGAAACCTCATCTGTCTGTTCCTTATGTTAAGTATGAGTTTTCTCCTCGTTTCCATCCTCTCCAACACCTCGTCATTAGTTACGTGCTCAGTCCATGGTATCCTCACCATCCTTCTGTAAAACCACATTTCTATTGCCTCAAACATCTCCTTCATCTTTGAGGAAATCGTCCAACATTCACTGCCATACAGAAGAAGAGATATCAGATAGCAATCCAGTACTATCTTCTTTGTTTCCAGTGAGATTTTCCTGTCTTTCAGTAATCTGGTTAGCTTTTGAAATGCCTCCTTGGCCATGCAAACGCGTCTTTGGATCTCAACATCGCACTTTCCATCCTCTGTCAGCATGCTTCCAAGGTATTTAAATTTCTTTACTTGTTTCTCCGATTTGTAGTTCGCATTTTAGGGTCTTCTTTTTGCTGATGACCATACCTTCAGTTTTCTTGAAGTCCTTTCTTCTCGCTTTCTCCTGCTACATTCTAAAGGAGGTCCTGCATTCTCCTTTCCGTGTCTGTTATCAGCACTGTGTCATCTGCTTATCTTACATTGTTGAAAGACAGCTGAATTCCAGTTTTTGTTTTAAAATGAACATCAGAGCTTAGGACTAGCCTCGATTTTGTGTACGGTTGTGACAAAAATAATAAAAAGGAGGAAGAGAGAGAAGGTGAAAGAAAAGGAGAATAAAAAAAGAGTTTTATGACAATAAAAATAATTTATTTACAAAAATAAAATATAAATATATTACAATTAAACATTCAAAACAATATTGATTCAGTCTTGAGAAAATTAAAGAATTACATGAAACCAGAGAAAAAAATAATATTGTCCTCAACAGAAAGTCAGCAGTCTATGACTGTACGAGGAGTGATCATCGGGGGTCAGAGTCAGTTCTCTCATCTCCGTGATAATTTTCTGCAAGTGAACTGATCTGGTGAGACAAACCAGCCCTTTCATTTCTTAAAGAAAGTCCTCGCCATTTCTGGTGTTTTGTAGGTTAAAAGGGAACATTCTCCCACTTTCTTTTCTATTCGAGAACCAACTTAAATGGATCTTTCTATTATGACATAAATTTTCACCTATCGCAATACACGTAGCTTGTCGTAGTAATTTTTTATTTTTAGTATTTCCTAAAACGGGGTGTTTGTAACACAAGTCACTTAACACATGGGGCCCCTATTCTCGTGGGGCCCGCAGGCAAAACCACGTCGAGCCCTTGTGTTAAGACGGTTCTGAATGTAGCGACAAAAAATCGATAGTGACGAAATCAAAATTCCTTCTTTGGAAGGATCTCGAATGTAACAGAAATCAAGTCTTGACAAACAATACAGTTTTGTGGTGCATGTCATTTGAAATTCCGTGTAAAAGTTTTCAAGATTCGTTCAGATATTTTTTTTTTTTTGTAACTAATCAAAGGCAAAAATACTGCGGTAATTAAAATATTTCTGTCTAATCAATTATGAAGACCACACCGAAGGTATTAGTAATGTCTTCTTTTTTTTTATTATGTTGACTCAAGGCATCAGAAGCGGACGTTTTTCGTGTGGCGGTAGTAGTCAGTGAAGTGCCATACATGATACACGCTTTGGGCGATCATGTCTCAAAAGAGACATTACTCACTGGGTAGGTTGCCATTGCTTTCTGTGGTAGACTTGGTTGCCAGCCAAGGCTATAGAACCCAATCTGTCCTGTTATTTAACCCATAATTGGAGGGAAATTTGCAAGATTTGTTCAGATCTTTTCTAACTAATCGAAAGCAAAAACACTGCGGTAATTAAAATATTTCGGCCTAATCAACTATGAAGGGCCACACCGAAGGTAATAATGCCTCTTTTTTTTATTATGCTGACTTAAGGCATCAGAAGCGGAAGTTTTTCGTGTGGCATTACAACATTTCCCAATGTTATACGTAAGTGAATGTAAGGAATTCAACTGGAATTCGAACACGGCACCACGATTTGTCGAATTCCAGTTGAATTCCGTTGACATAACCCCTAATATTTTTTTTGCCTTGCAATCTGAGAAAATGACGTCCGATTGAATTCCTCTGAAAAATTGAACACGCTGACGTACATCGAGGCTTGCGGGAACGTTTACAATACATGCGAATGCTTCGGGGTGAAGGGGATAGTAGTAGTAGTAGTAGTGATATAGTAAAGTAAGTAGTATGTGTGAAAATAATGTTTTGGTTGGAATTTGAAAACGTGAATTGTGTTCCCCGTATCTGTTGTCGCTTACATTGAAATAAATAAGAAGCCTACTTATTTTCGGAATATTTTATTGTCGATGTTTTTTATTCAATTGTAAACGTTTTGAGCACACGCACCTGCTGCTGATGACGTAACCAGCTTTTGCGTCACGCTTACAACGAATTCTGCTGCAGTAAGGTGATACTTCTTTCCACACACACACACACACACACACACACACACACACACACACACACACACACTCACAGGGTGTGATGGATGATTTGTCGTCTAAATTATGCAAACATGAAAATAACACTGGCGTCTCATTTAAGCAGATATATTTATCAAAATTACACAAAAATATCTAGCTATAAAGAGTAAATTTATCCTAAAAAAATCGCCATTGGCTTCAACCACGGCCTCCATACCACTTCAAAATCTCCTGCTTTTTTCCTGGACGGTCTCCTGCCAATAATCCTTACCCTCAGTTCAGTTTTGGTGTTACAAGGAGTTTTGTTGTCAGACGCTCAACTGCACCCATACATAATAATCAAGAGGGTTGCAATCTGGGGCCATATGTGCGTTGTGGTGCAGTGGATATCGGCTCGGAACGGGAAGTCGAGGAGACGAGTTCGAATTCCAGTTGAATTTCCTTGCATTCACTTACGCGCAAATACCCTTGGGAAAGGTATTAATCCGTCTCTTCTCTCCAGTCATGGGTTAAATAATGGGATAGATTGAGTTCTATAGCTTTGGCTGGCAACCAGTCTATCGCAGAAAGTAATGGCAAACTACTACGGGATAATATTTTGCCCAGTCAGTCATGTCTCTTTCGAGACATGATCGCCCAAGCGTGTATCACGTATGGCACTTAAATGACTGAATATAATAGTTGAAAACATGATTAACGCTTCTACTAGGCATAAAGTGGGGGACCAATTTTATATTGTTATAAAGTAATAAACTGATCCCTCACTAATTACTACCTAATAATATAATACATCTCTTCCCTTTCTAGCCATGAGCCAAATAACAGGACAGATTGGGTTCTATAGTCTTGGCTGGCAACCAGTCTACCGCAGAAAGTAATGGCAACCTACTGTGGGATAATATTCTGCACAGTCAGTCATGTCTCCTTTCGAGACATGATCGCCCAAGCGTGTATCACGTATGGCACTTAACTGACTGACTGAGGTAGCCATATGTATGGGGCGACGCAATTGCAGAAATTGTCTGAGAGTTTCTCCTGCTTGTGTGGTATGGTGTGGAGTGAATACGGATTTGCCCGTAGTCAGTGTACGTGTGAATGGCGTGCAATGTTCAGCTCTCATAGATATGGAATGTTTCCGTTCAGTTATCAGTGCAAGTCGGTGAGGGGCCTGGAATAGGCGATATATGAATATTGAGACGATTGACGGGACGTCTCATGTGTGCTGCGGAGTCGGAATGATTTCGATCCTAACAGAGGTGGGGGGGGGTGATTGTGCTGAGCTGGATGCGCTGGTGGTGCGTGACAAGCCTCTATGGTTTTCTGATCGGGATCGACTCTATACGTGAACTCGGCGGTATTGTGATCATACCTACCGGATCTCAGGAGGAAACGTGAATCAAGTGCAGTTATCACGATTGAGAAACAAGACCTCTGTGTTGTTTTTGACCATGAGAAAAAAGGCTTGAGCAGAGAAGTACAATTGGGCAGGAAACAAAGCATCAGATTAACTGCACAACACCGTTGCAGAATATACGGTGTCCGATAAGAGCAAAGATGCATACGAGACAAAATTGGAGACATGGATCGCGAATGGCTGGTTGATACCATATCCCCAGGAACGATTCCCCCCACTAAGGGATTTATCCTACTGATGATCGTTACACAAGGCACCAAAGATAAGGTACTGCTAGTCATGGAATATAGGGAAGTAAATCAGTATATCGATGCCTTTACCGTAAATACAGATGTGTGTATCAAACGAATGAGAGAATGCTGACAACAGGCAGCCAACAAGACTTTGTTTGATCTACGGAAAGCGATTCTTCAAATAGGGATCTATGAGACGCTGTGGTCATTTCAAATGGTTATCATCACAGGAAGAAGTAATATCTGATGCGTCTGCGGTTTGGCCTTAATGTGGCACATCTAATTATGAAAGCCATAATTAAGGCAGTGTTAGAACAAGATAAGCTGATGAAAATGAAAAGAGCTACGTCAACAAATGTCGACGACATGTACATAAACGAGGATATAACTACTAGGCCACACCAGTGTTTTAAAAAATAATGATGTATTTCATATTATTTTTTAGTATTTATTGCCAAGTGAATAATTGTAAATGGAAATAGAATGGCTCTTTTGTAAATACTGAACAATAACATGTGAATTTATAAATATTTAATAATTACCTATATTGCAGTTTCATCAATGAAAGAATGAAGAAAATTTACGGTTATTTGGACGCGTTCATCTTTGCTTCCTTGCCTTGTAAAATTTTGCAAAGTAGTAATAACAAAAGAACCATTCTATTTTCATTTCAATAAATACTAAAAGTAGTATAAAATACATCATTTCTTTAAAAAAAATTACCTATATTGCAGTTTCATCAATGAAAGAATGAAGAAAATTTACGGTTATTTGGACGCGTTCATCTTTGCTTCCTTGCCTTGTAAAATTTTGCAAAGTAGTAATAACAAAAGAACCATTCTATTTTCATTTCAATAAATACTAAAAGTAGTATAAAATACATCATTTCTTTAAAAAAAACCCTAATAATTATGGCTGGTAGTGTACGTGACCGAGGACATACTTTCAGCAGATGAGGTCAGGAGTAGATTAGAATCCTTCGGTTTGTCTAGCAAAGACCCTATTCGATTAAGTGATGGAGCTGTAGTACTGGGACTCGAAATCTGGTGGGAGAACGCAACGCACAAAAATGTAAGCGAGGGAGCTCAGTCCAGTAACTCCCCGTTACACTGACTCGACGCATAGTATTTTCCATCCGTAGGAACTTAGTAAGACATTTTCCCGTCTGCGGGTGGCTCCGTGCAGTCAGAGGAATGATAAAAAGACGAGCGAACATGGTAACAAACGGTGGCATGACACTGTGAAGGATGCCCCTCTCAAGCGGATGATAGATGAATCGCTGACCGGAGTGCGCCAGTACGGCCTCGCCCAAGGAGATTGATGCGTGGCTCGGGAAGAAGTGAATTCGTGCGTTGATGCAAGCACCCTGGCAATGGGGGTGGTGTTGGAGAACAGTGGAGCTTTACTGAAAGATGTATACTGAGTTCGACCAATTGACGATGCCCAGCACATAAACCTGGCGGAACTGAATGACGCAATGAAAGGTATTAATCTGGCATTTCAGCGGCGGGCCAGAGTGGTGCGCCTGTACACTGACTCAGTATGCGTGTATCCATGGATGATGAACACCCTAACAGGCGAAACTCGAGTGAGGACGAAAACCGCGAGCGAGATGCTGATGCGCAGGAGGTTGTCAAACTTGCAGCAGCTAACTGAGGAGTACGGTCTGGTAGTCGATGTCAAACTGACCACGTTGGAAAAGAATCTGACAGAGTGCCAAAGAGATGGCTTGACGTGACCGATTGACCAACGCGCTATACACAGCAAGAGCGGGCATACTAGCATTCGGCGTACGACTTACTTTGTCTAGGGCAGTGGTTCCCAAACTTTTTTCTGTTATTTCCTCCTACACGGAGTTTACTTCCCCAGAATTTCCCTATCAAGTGTACTTTTAAAAATGTACTAATATACCAAACCTGTTGGACATAGTGCCCTCCATCTTCTTTTTAATCATTTCACCTCAAGCAAGGCGTTAAAGCCACTGATGTGCAGGGGGTTACATAAGAGAGTTGAAGTATTAGGCAGGAGGAGAGTGAAGACAAAGACGAACCAGCTAAAGGGGGTGAAAGAGAAAGGGAAAGAGAAGGATGGGAACGCAAGAGTGAAGACAGTTGCGCCACTGATGTTCAGGGGCTCAGATAAGAGAGTTGAAGTATTAGGCAAGAGGAGAAGGAAGACAAAGGTAAACCAGCTAAAGGGGGTGAAATAGAAAGAGCAAGAGAAGGATTGGAACGCAAGGGTGAAGACAGTTGCGAAGGTAGAGAGAAAGGAAAAGAACAAGATACATGGGGTGATGTAGAAAGGGCTGGAGTTAAATGGATAAGAGATGGGAATTGACTTTGCATTTCAATTCCTGGAGGTTATAGCCGTCAGGAAAGTAAGTATATGGTATTCCACACTATTAATCTACAATAAACATACTCTGTCTCAAACATGAGAAATTCCCTTTAGGAATTTTTTTTATTAGTAGTAAGCAATGTAATTTTTTTTCCCTTTGTAGCTTAAAACTTCCCCCGAAGAGGAAATTTTCATCCAATTTGGGAAATACTGGTCTGGAGAGTATATCCCATAGTTACGAAGGCGATGGTCAGGTCGGCCAAACGAAGTTGCGAGGAATGCTATACGGTGGACCTTACGCTGGTCCGGTGGAAGAATGGTAATCTTGGGGTAGACAGAAACTCATTACGAGGATAGTCGTTTTCTATCCTTAAAAGATCGCGGCCCAACGAGTTGCGCGGCAGGATTCGTTGTCTGTCATACGATAACTACGATCTGTGAATGTGGTTCTTCCGTTGAAATATTTACAAACAACGCCCCGACTCTCTGTGGCCGAGATTTTCGGGACTTCAGGGCTGAATGCGGAGTGCGAGTGAGGTACAGAGGCGCATACACTCCGGAGGGCAATAGGATAGCGGAACGGTGTCACCGCGCCGTTAAAAGAATAGCAGCCAGAACGCGGTGTTCCATTCAAGAGGCTGTGTATAGGTACGACGTCACGCCCAGAGATGATGTAACAACATTAACTGCGCCAGTTAACGGTTTATATAAGTACAAACAGCGGATAAAAGGGATACATCAAGTGTCAGATATTCCAAAGAACCGTATAGAATTGGTACGGACGGTGTATCACTAAATTCAGTAGAGGACGTGTTGATGGAATTATCAGCTCCCAAAAGTTCCGGGTCAATAGCGTGCCACACCATGTGAAGAATCTTCTCCCACGACACGAACTGACCACTTCTGGAGAAGACTATCAGAGCGAAGATACGTTGTTTGATAGGGATTCAAAGACACCAACGCTTTACGTGACGCAGTCAGACGATTTGCCTCCTGCATCAGAAAGTACAGAATCGGACGATGATGAAAGTGGTGATGAGGCTGGGAATGCCAAAGATCTGCAGGACATAAATGCGGAAGTATTGCGACTGGAAGAGCTCACTTCACCTCTACGAAGGAGCTCTCGTCGGAGGCGATCGTCTCCCACTGCCATTTGTGTGATCATGAGATCAAGGTGAGTGTGATGAACGAGATGACTTACTTCATGCAAAACGCGTCCGTTTGGCATGTCAAGTTTCCTTGAAAGATCGTGGCCGCCATTAAAAGACGAGTTTATAGGTTGTGGTCTCAAAATTGTCTCCTTTATGGTGTTGATCTTGATGTGGACTTAGGGACGAAAGGAACGCGAGTTTGAGGGGGGTGACAAGAAGTCAACTTGGAAATAGGAACGATGATTGATGGGGCGGGATAACAACAACAACAACAACAACAATAATAATAATAATAATAAGAAGAAGAAGAAACGGAGGAAGAGAAAAGACGAGAAAAAACCAAGGTGAAACCGATTTCATGTTTTAATTTATATGAATTGCGTCATGCTGTTTTTACTCTCAGACGGTGCTCAACTGACCCTACTATAATGTACAGGCGACAAAATAAAAAACAATGCTAATGTGCGAAATTAGAAATCTAAAATGGCGACAATTTACACATCACTCCCTCACTCCCTCCCTCCCTCTCTCTCTCTCTCTATATATATATATATATCTATATATATATATATATATATATTGTGTATTTAGGCAGCAAATTTTCTTTTAAATATGTCAGATTAAATAAATTGCAAACATTAAGTTTGCTGATTTTTAATAAAATCCGTTCATACTCACGGATAATCTTTTGCGTATTACAATCAAAAGATGTCAGAAATGAGCTGTAACGTTGACAGACGTTATTTTCATTCATTTTTCAAGCATTTCTCAACCGTTATATTTAAAGCAGAAAAAATGTACAGGAATTTTTAACAACACAGTTCTCCAGTTACATTTGTTACCATAACTCACAACCCTGAAGATGACTTCGTAAAGAGGTTGAAAGTACTTGGGTACCTTGAGAAATAAATGAAAATAACGACTGTCAACGTTACAGCTCATTTCTGACATCTTTTGATTGTAATACGCGAAAGATTATCCGTGAGTATGAACGGATTTTATTTTTAAAAAAAAGCGAACATAAAATTTGCAATTTATTTAATCTGGCATGTTTAAATATATAATAGCTTACTTTTTCATGCTAGAGTGAATGAATGTAACCCATTTTAATACTTTGTTAGCGTGTTTTCTTACTAAAATTTAAAAAAAAGTGCATTTACATTTTTCGGTACGTGGGTTATCATTTTTCTTCTACGTGGGTCATTCAATAAATAAGGTGAATTTTTCGGTATAAGGACTTCTACGAGGGTCATTCAATAAATAAGGTGAATTTTTCGGTATAAGGACTTCTACGAGGGTCATTCAATAAATAAGGTGAATTTTTCGGTATAAGGACTTCTACGAGGGTCATTCAATAAACAAGGTGAATTTTTCGGTATAAGGATTTCTAATACAGATAGAAACTTCCTTTTTTTTTATATTCCCAACAGTGTCACAAACTTTTCCCATCTGTACACAAGCTTCCGTATTCCCTCAGCGTAAAAATCTTTGGACTGATGTCTCAGCCAATCGCTCACAGCACTTTTAACTTCATCATCACTTTTAAACTTCGTACCTCTCGTGAACACTTCCAAGCGACCAAACAGGTGAAAGTCTGAAGGGTCAAGGTCTGGGCTGTAAGGGGGATGAGGGAGCAGTTCCCAGCCCAGCTCGTTGAAGGTCTGCACCGTTTGGGCTGCTTTGTGAGGCCTTGCGTTGTCTTCGAGTAGGTAAGGTCATCATGGGCAATTTTGTGTGCAGATAGGCTCAAAGTCCTTGCAATGTCATTCACTGTCACCCTTCTGTCAGACTGAATGGGGTCATTGACTGATTCAATCACCTCAGGAGACCTCACTTCTGTATGTCTCCCAGTCCCAGGCCTGTCTTCATCCTCAACAGTGTTCCGCCCTTTTTCAAACAATTTAGCCCACATGTAGACATTTTTGGGCTGAAACATGTGGCACCATACACAGTTGACATTCTCCTATAAATTTCAACCCTTCAAGTTTGTACCCTTCAGCAACCAAAAACTTGATAACAGACCTTTGTTCAATCCTGGAGCATGCTACTTGGTTGGCCATCTTTGTTAATCTCCAAATCTCTCAAAGATTTTTTTTTTCAATCTGCAAAAAAAAAAAAAAGAAATTAAATCCCTTTGAACAAGAAATAAAGGAAATTTTAAAAAAAAAGTAAGCTTCTATTTGTATTAGAAGTCCTTATACCGAAAAATTCAACTTATTTATTGAATGACCTTCGTATAAACGTTTCGGCATTAATCTGCTTTTCGACGAATAGATACTACTGAGACCGCCCACATATACTTGGTAACCCAGTATCCATAATGAGGCGGAGTAATGAGTAGGTTTAACGGTTATTAACACGGAAAATGAAATCAACAAGCTGAATTCAAATTCCAAATGAGGTCATTTGTTTTCTTTTACCTTTGACACTTTTCTTCTCTCTACAGATGAGAGAATTACTTTCTTTTTTTACCCGATTCTCTGCATGGAAAGTTGGAACACTTTAGCCGTCGAAGACAGTCCATTAAGAAGAAAATAAAATAAAAAAATCCCAAGGAAAGGCTTCAAACAAACTTAAAAAGTGGACTCGATGAGTGCAAGCGGATTTCCGCTTTGAGCTATCAGCAGTGGACGGGAGATGAATTCGACAGTCGATGTGCTGATACTTCTCTCTTGATTTTTTAAAGTCATCTCCAACAATAAGTTGTTTATTAAATAAGAATCATTGTTTTTCATGTAAAACCTATTCTACTAGGAAATACGTCATCTGGAATATATTTTCTAGTTTTCGACTGACATCGACACATTGCCGAAAAAGGAAAATATTGTTGTTGACGACATCTCACTTATGTCTGCAGACATGTTAATTTTAGAAAATTTGGCTTCTTGTGTTATCTTTGCACGAGAAAAGTGGAATAACGTTTATTTAAAGGACATTACTGAACATTGTTTAGTAAAATTGTTTGAAATTATTCTCTATTTCAATGCTGAGACTATTTTAGGCGACACATTTAAGTGTTATTTTCAATTCGATGACCTATCACGTAAACTTTTGAGCAATTTAATAGTTTCTGTTTGCTTCTAAAAAATCACACGACAATAAAATTAAATTATCTATAATCACGAATAAAAACTTTAACATTAAGTAGTAAAAGCAAATTACAATGGAAAACTTTTTATTGTTATTTTTTTTTTATAACCGTTTCACCCCATGCAAGGCAGAACCGCCACTGATGCGCAGGGGGGTTTCAGTGAGAGAAAAAACAGGGTACAGGCGATGTCAGAGGAAGGATAAGAGAAAGATAGGAATCAAGAAAATAAAAGATGGCAATTGACGTTGCATTTAAACCTTTGGAGATTGTAGCTATCGGGGAGGTAAGTATACTAAAGGGAGTTCCACAGGAGCGAAGTGCGAAAAAGAAACTGATAGAGTAGAAGTGACGGTTAGATTTTGCTGTTTCGACGGTAAAAGTGTGGGACCTAAATGCCAATCTAGTAGCACGAATAAATTCATGTGGTCAGCGCACAAGAGAAAGAAGCTCGTCAGAGCAGAAGCCTCCCTCTGCCTTTTTTACAAATATTTTATTTGTAAAAAAGGCAGAAGGGACTACATTCCACCGGTATGAAAGTGGCAAGTCAAGCTTCTAAATCGAGATCGATTACGTTGTAAACCCGGTTTGGAATTTTGTTGAGAACCCCGAGATAAATAGCAGGAGCACTCGACCTGATATGGCAACAGTACTCAATGCAGGGACGAATGGTAGATTTATAAATGTGCAAGATGGATTCTGACAAGAAAATCTTTCTAACTCGGCACAGTGACCCGACCTTTTTAGCTGTAGTTGTAGCTATTGATTCGATATAATCGTTCCACCTGAGGTTGGTTGAGAGAGTGAGGCCAACGAGGCGGTGTGTGTTGCTTTTTGGGAGACTAGGGTTACCCATAATGATGAAAGAAAGGAATGTTTCTCTATGGTGGTTAACGAAGAACAGTTTCATTTCGGAAGCATTAAAATGTTCTAGCCATTTTTTTAGCTCAGTCCATCACAGATTGGAGGTTTTTTCCAAGAGCAGCAGCCATGTTTACTTTGTCAGTCTTGGCAGATTTTCTATTGAGACGAAAGTAAATGGTGTCATCTGCATAGATGTTTACTTAGGAACTAATTACATCATTGATGACGATCAGGAAAAGTATAGAACCTAGGCTAGAGCCCTGGAGAACGCCCGCATTCGTATGAAAGGATCTGGAAGTATGCCTCTTCAAGACGTCCTTCATTTCACGATTTGATAGAAACGATTAGATTAAATCGAACAATCGTCTAGAACTACCGTAGCCCTGTAGTTTGCGCACAAGGCCAGTATGCCAAACCCTGTCAAACGCTTTCGAGATATCCAGGGCAACAGTTCGAGCTTTGCCGTTCTTAACAGGAGCCTGGTATCTATATTCAGTGATGGCCGTTAGCAAATCAGCGGTAGACCTGGCGAAGCGGAAACCGTACTTCTATTTAGAGGTTGGAGAATGTGAGATGATGAACCGTTTTAGTATTGATAATGATCACGAACACTTTCTCAAAAAGCGTTAAGAGGATAATAGAGCGATAATTATAGGGATGAGAAAAGAACTGCCTAGAGTTTATAAAAACAGGGACTACAGAAGAGAACTTATAACAAGGAGGAAAACAAGAAGCAGCGAAAAAATATTTGTAGAGTTTGGAGAGGACAGGAGAGTTCAGGAGAACATTTCGTTAAGATGATGACTGGACTACCATCACTTCCTGTTGCCTTATGGGAGTCAAGCTTGAAAATTATATTAGAGACCAGAGACGGGGTTATATATACATCATTCTGTTAAGCCTCAATTGTAGGTGGGAAGTCGGATGTGGGTACTCCAGACGAGTCAAGTGTGGAGTTGGAAGAGAACTTGCCAGCAAAGCACTCAGCCTTGTTCGCTGTGGATGCGATGACTTCAAATTGATTGAATATAGGAAGGATTGGGGTTTTGCTGATGTTTAGCACACTTTTGCAGAGTCACCAGTAGTTTTTGGAACCAACTTTGCAAGATGGTACACGCTGCTTCATTTTATCAGACAACAACAGCTTAGCATCATTTAGGTCATGCTTGCATTCATTACGAGAAGAGACAAAAAGACGCCGATTGTAGTCAGATGCGTCGCTCTGGTAAAGTGGTTCCATTGGGCAATAACGACCGAGCAAGCAAGAGAGAACCAAGGAAATGCAACAGATTTAAATCGGAATTTCCTAGCTGATATGAAAACTTCAAAACCGGATTTCACCCAAGTAAGGGACATTAGAGGCACAGTCTTCAAGAGAGAGACTAAAAAAGTTTTTCTAAGGGACATCACAAAGTAACTTTCGGAACGAGTCCCAGTCCGCTACTTAGTAGCAGTAAGATATTCTGCTAGTAGGAGGTTCCTGGACAAAGGAGCAACGAAAAGAGATATTAATGGAAACCACAGCATGATCAAAGTTGTCAAAAGAGCAGAGCTTCAGAGCACGGCAAGAGTCAGGGATAAAAGCAAAGCAGAGATGTAGAAGGAAAGCGTGTCTTTCAGTGTTACATTGGGAAATCCACTACTTGCGTGAGAGACTGAGTGATTGAAAAGTTTAGGGTATGGACGTCTGCAAGATCAGTGACAGAGGTTTTCAGCCACTTAGCATGGTGGGCATTGAAGTCACCGGACACAAATATATTAGCGAACGGGTGAAAAGAAATGGCCTTGTCTATATTATTTGAAATATTATCTAGCACGAAACAGTCAGGAGAGGAAGGTGAGTGACAGAAAGGTAACTGAGTTTAGTAGAGAAAGATGGTCACACATATAAGAGTGGACGAGAGATTCAAGAAAAATCACCCTGGCAAGAAGGAGGTTCGCGGATATAAACTCCCAGGTCATGCATGTGTACATTGGAGTCATTCTTAAAGAGAGGGAAGTAACCAGAAATCGAAAAATCACAGGAGAGGATTGTAGGGTTAAGGTTGTTTTCACAGAGAGCTAGGATGTATTTTAAATTTAACGTCTTAATCCTTTTTTTTTTTTTTTTTTTTTTTTTTTTTTTGGCGGGGGATCATACTAACTCTTTATTTTAAGAAAGTAACGAATGCGGGCCAAATATAGGTGCATTCGAAATAATCGTATTATAATTCTTCGTATCCCTTCCTTCATACTCCACCCACGTCTATTTACACTCCACCCACGTCTATTGTACAGGTGTAGAGGCTCATCTCTTGTTCCCTGTTCAGGATGTGGTTTCCGGCTTTCTTTTTTTCCAATCTTTTCACACTTACGTAGCCCCCTGCACATCAGTGGCGTTACAGCCTTGCTCGGGGTGATATATATATATATATATATATATATATATATATATATATATATATATATTGTGTGTGTATTTTGGCAGCATTTTTTCATTAATACAGGTTTCATTGAATAATATAGACAAGTTCTGTCTATTTTGTGTAAGATCCGTTCGTATGATCTGATTAGCTTGATAGTGTTGTCATGGAAAGACGCAGATAGCTTCTAGAATTTTAAGTTTTCGTTTATTATTTTCTTGTCTAAATATATGCGTATTTCCAACAAGTGTTTTCCTAAGAAGTGTGTGTTACATAGTCTGGGCAGATTTTCCCACAGTAGTTTGTCATTACATTCTTCGGTAGACTGGATGCCAACCAAGGCTATAGAACCCAATCCGCCATGTTATTTGACTCATTACTGGAGGGAAGAGACGGATTAATACCTTTCCCAAGGGTATTTGCACGTAAGTGAATGCAAGGAATTCAACTGGAATTCAAACTCAGCTCTCAGTTTTCTCATTCCGAGCCGATATCCACTGCCCCACAACACACATCCCTGCACCCATAACATAACAAAAATCAAAGTTTTAAAAAGGCCTTTAACTATGAACATTTTCATGTAAAATATGTAAATCCTCTGGTTCAATCCTTAAATACCTGGCAGATTTTTAAAAATTAATTAAATTGGAAAAAATGCCTAAAAAAAGGTTTGATTTTCTTAAAACAAAACATGGCGTGACCCCGGTACTTCCAACTACTGCTCTTAGTGTCATAGTTTATCGAGTTATGTAACGTTCTAAATGTTTCTCTGCCATTTACCTATTGTAGTTGGTATCAATATAACATCCAGTTGACGGGCGAGTGTTTTGCTGGGAACGAAAATATTAACATGACATTAAAAAACATGTTAAAAAGTGAATTGGATAAGAGACTATTCAAAGTAGATAACAATAGCATTTCCTTTTAGTCTAGTTCTGCATTGATAAGCAACAGCATGAATTCTCTTTGATGTGAACTATAAGAGTTTATTTTATTAATGAGTGCTTACTGCTTGAACTTATTTACTTAATAGTTAAGACACATTTCGAGGACACAATGTATTCAGATTTTTTATTAACAATATGAAACCACCATTTCTTGACGGATATGCTCAGAACACGTTCAGAAACTAAAACACGAAACATTTGGGCGTTTTTTTCTAAACAATAGGGAAGCATCAGCATTTTAAAAGAATACTTAAGATGTATTCAGTCAGTTAAGTGCCATACGTGATACACGAAAGAGATATAACTGACTGGGCAGAAGATTATCCCGCAGTAGGTTGCCATTGCTTTCTGCGGTAGGCTGGTTGCCGACCAAGGCTATAGAACCCAATCTGTCCTGTTATTTAACCCATAACTGGAAGGAATAGATGGATTAATACCTTTCCCAAGGGTATTTGCGCGTAAGTGAATGCAATGAATTCAGCTGGAATTCGAACTCGGCTCCCCGGCTTCTCGTTCCGAGCCGTAGATATAAAATGGGAGAGGTAATGCTTAAATCGTGTAGAAGGAGCTTGTTAGCCTGGGAGGGCAGTACATCTATAGCGGATAAGAAATTAATTAAAATCAAACTTCTTTTTCACTTTTGCAAAAATTTACAATGACGTGTGAAATCCTGGTTTTCCCAAATAAAAAATGGATTGACCATGTGCTTAACGAAAAAGTCGAAACCAGATTTTGCAAGTAGGTGTTAAAATGATTTTTGATAAACGGGAGCGACTTGCAAGATCAAAAAGGACTTCGGGAGTAAGTGCGAAAAATCTTGATTACAATAAGGCCTTCATCAACGTCAGTCAGTCAGAGAGTCAGATGGGAACCGCGAGACAAACATTTAAAATGTAACTTCAACTTCAAGCGATTCGGATATTTCCTCTTTCTCTTTCTCCTTATCTCTTTCAA
This sequence comes from Ascarosepion bandense, assembly GCA_037127315.1. Taxonomy (NCBI): domain Eukaryota; kingdom Metazoa; phylum Mollusca; class Cephalopoda; order Sepiida; family Sepiidae; genus Ascarosepion; species Ascarosepion bandense. The sequence goes on from JBBBDQ010000720.1 coordinate 1,038,936, forward strand.
CAATTACTACTACGAACATTTTGTACGAACTCTTGATATCCTTAACTTTCTCACTGAACATTAATTTCTACGAATTCTTGTTATTCCTTCTTTTAATAAATTTCTAATTTAACATGAAAAATGTACATTTTATTCTTACACTATTCCACGTATTCCATCCTGCCGAAAACCAACCTTCTGATAATTCTGATGATGATAACTCTGCATAAAACTTGTAAGCTGTAGGGAGTTCGGTTATGTCTGACACAAGGCCGAAACAAAGAAACATTAATCCGCTCCCCAATAGCTTCACATCTAAGAGAATGAAAATTCTGATAAGGATAAAATTTGGAGATGCAGTTGCAAAAACACTACGACGTTGCATCCCGACATATTATGACAACTCTTACAATCTATTCTTCCCTTGAATAACATCGACAGCGGGGAGAGCGGAGGCGTGCTGTATGGGTAACAGTCAATCTCAAATAAAACAAGTCCTGTCCAGTCCTGCTCCTAGGAGTGAACACCCTACTAGCGTCACTTCGTCTTCGCTCGATTGGCAAATCAGACGTTGTGTTAAATTAAGAAATAAAAATAAAAAATAAAACAAGCGTAGATTAATTCGATGTCGAAAACAATGGATGCCACATACATGAAAATTATGTTCACTATTAGCTCATTTCCTGGACGTTGTTAAGCTGTGTATTGATGGCTAGTTGATCGGATGTACCACAACATGAAATTAAGTTGTGAAACAGGAAATATATGGCAGAAGGATATGTCGTCAATCTGGTGAGAAACATAATTTGTTTAGGTTGTAATCGTTACATTTATATGTTATCCTAGACTTCAAAAAATGAGTGTTCAGAGGCGGATTCAGAATTTTGAACAGAGTGAGGACTAAATGGAAAAATTAAGAAAGGCGCAGATAGCTAAGAGTGTTTTGGCGGAAATTTTAGGGGCCTTCTGTAAGTGTAAACATTGGATTATTAGCATCGGATTTGACAAAAGAACAACGTAAAAGAGAAATAGTTAATCAAATTTAACAGAGAAACAATCAATTTTAAAAAAATTATAAAAGATATGACTGGACATCTTGCCTATTATAAAAAACAAAATAAAAATTTCATTTTTTTAGGTCAGTTTATGATTATTTGGAAATATTTAGAGTTCTTATTTATAGATTATATTTTACTAGCTATTAAAAAAAGTTTATTATTATTATGTTGTCATTTTTCATCATATTTCGATTTCTGCTATGGTCGCACTACCTACCAAGTCTGCGGAAAAACCTAAGGCAGGTCGTGGTGTGTTATGGCTCCATTTCATGTTTTTTCTATCTCCCTAACACCACCAAGTTCTCCTTAGTGTGTGGGCTGTAATTGACAAAACAATTTTTTATATATCTCTTAAGCTGGGGTTTCCAGGGATTCTTTCAATGTGTCGTTTTGTTCCATTTTTTATCATTCCAAGTGAACCTACTATCACTGGTATGATACTGGTATTCAATTTCCACATCTTTTTCTGTTTCAATTTCCAGGTCTTTATAATTTGACAGTTTTTCGAATTCCTTCGTTGCTTTGTTACAATCCGCTGGACAAGCCATATCAATTAATAGGTAAGTTTTTTTCTTTCTGGTTTTTAACAATAATGTCCGACCTATTTGCTTCAATTTTCCTGTCTGTGTAGATGGTGTAATCCCAATGAATGGTGACATCTTCTCTGTAAACGGTGCTGGGTGATGTTCATACCGGCGTTTGTTTACATATTTTCCATAGTGTTTGCACATTAGCCAATGTAAATATAGCCCCACTATCGTAACGATTTTTATATTCCTTTATTATTATTATTATTATTATTATTATTAATAATAATAATAATAATAATTGTACTTTAGTGTACATTTTAAAGTGCTGTCAAGAGATGTAATTTCAGTCCTATGTGAAATCCAAAATTTCGTCATTTATTTTATGGTGTTCACAGTAGTGTAGCAACAGGGGGGGTCGCCATGGACGACACTTTTTTGGAAGCGGTACTTTTGGGTTTGCTGTATAAGCCTCTATATGCTGTATTGAAATAAAAGTGGTTTTTATGTCGGAACACTGCTTACAGTTGCAGTATGATTTAGATTTCGAGTAACTTAAACTATGTCATATGTCATATGTATTTAAGCAATTGTTACCTTCGCTGAAAAATAAATATTTTCCATTGATGTATTCAGGTCGGTTTTATAACTGTTGACAACGTGAAACCTATGAACGGACCCAGGATAAGTTATTTTAATGTCGCAGCACCGCCGTGTGTGGAAGACACATTTTAGTTGTTATCATAGAAATTTCAGTTATTTTTCTTGACAGAAGTTCGTTTGAGGGTATATGTTGGTCTATTTTTCGTCTTCGCAGTCTGTAAATGCTTTATATATATATATATATATATATATATATATATATATATATATATATATATATACCATGGCCTCATTTTTTAAGAAGGCATATATACTAACACGGTAAAGAAGGTCGGCACAATACAGTAAAAAGAAATCAACCTCAAATAATAAGAATAATTGCAAGTCAGTATAAAGCAATTAAGCACAAATACATTTAAGCACACTAAAAAGAAATCAACACAATATAAAGCAATAAAAAGCAATTAACAACCTGCTGATACGACATCACTTAAGAAACAAACCAATTAAGCACGCTAAAAAATATCAACACAATAAAAAGCTACTAACCACCTGTATATCCTACAAAATTCATCAAGTTAAAAGAATCACTCGCGTACAAAGATATCGAATTACGTCAAATTTCATATAAATACGAAAAAATTGGGAAGCAACAGAAGAAAAACAAAATCCCTGAAGAGTGAATACATCACAATAATGCCTTCGAAGTCGGCATGGCTGAAATAACAGTGCTCATCTAAGAGTCAAACATTATTTCTATTAATGCTCTATCTCTATCTTGATATCGTGCCCTTTAAGGCAAAATTCCTGCTTTCCCTAAAATGTCTTTCTACCACTATACTACTGAAAAAAACATCAATTTTGGTACTAGGCATCACTAGAATCTAATAGTAATAATAATAATAATAATAATAATAATAATAGTATGAATATCACCCAACACCGGTTACAGAAATAGAACATGTCACCATTCTATGAGATTACACCATCTACACGGACAGGAAAATTGAAGCAAATAGACCGGACATTATTGTTAAAAATTAAAAAGAAAAAAAACTTGCGTACTAATTGACATGGCTTGTCCAGCGGATTGTAACATAGCAACCAAGGAATTCGAAAAACTGTCAAAATATAAAAACCTGGAAATTGAAATAGAAAAAATGTAGAAATTGAAACCAACAATCTTACCAGTGATAGTAGGTTCACTTGGAATAATAAAAATGGAACAAAATAACACATTGAAAGAATCCCTGGAAACCCCATACAAAAACTTGTCTTGTTAAGTACAGCCGACACACTTAGGAGAACTTTGTCTATGTAACGCTAGGGATGTTAGGGGAGATAGAGAAAACATGAAATGGAGCCATAACAATACACTCCGACCTGCATTAGGTCTTTCCGCATATATATATATATATATATATATATATATATATATATATATATATATATATATATATAAATTGTACATTGTGACACGGAAATTTCTGTTTCGAGATAGGTTCTCTTCATCAGGCAATGTTTGATGTTGGTTTTACAAATGATTTGCATTTAGATACAAAAACCTTCGATATCTCAATGTACAATTAATTCATAACTATATGATTATATTAATCTCTTTAATATTTAAAAATAAAATAAAATAGATGCCGGGGCACTCAAAATACAAAGTAACCAAGAAAGTTATGCCAGTTTTTAAAGGAAAAAAAGAAAACGCTTCACAGTATGTGTAACTTATATTTAGTCTTCGAAGCAATTGCCATCGGTGTTACGAGGATGCATTTATATATAAAAATAATTTTAATAATGTCTAAAAAATTGTAGTAAAGGAGTCTATTGAGTCCTACTTGTTGTTACAAAAATGTTTTAATACAGAAAGTAGTCGTAAAAATAAGGAAATTAGAAATAGAACGTTTAGAAGATTGTAGAATGTTCCAGAGAGTTCAAAAGGTTCTAGAAGTATGCAAATTAGGTATTAGCCCCTATAAAAATATGTTTTGGGCACTGAGCAGTCAGTTGATAGCAGGATGGGTTGACCTCTACAGCTCCGGTTAAGATTTAGAATATATATCCAGCCGAAAGAATCCCTAAGTCGTCGACAAAAATTAAAACTTGAAACAGTTGATAAAAGGATGTGCTGACCTCATCAGCACCGGTTTCGATTCAAGGAAATATTCCAGCCGAAAGAATCTCTCTAGTCGACGACAAACAAAAACTTGAAAGTGTTGTTAAAAGGATTTCGCTGTTATATCAACCTCGGCAAAGATTCTAGGATCCATATCCGGCCGAAAGAATCTCACAGAAAAGTCCGAACGACTAAAACCTAAAAGAGAACCTCATGAAACTTTCTGGGTAAATACATTTTTCTGCCTCTTTCATTGACCAAGCCAATAATTAGTCTTTATATACGCGTTTAAGGATTTCCAAAAAGTATAGCACTTAACTTCTACATCGACTTAACTGGATAAAGATATCTGACAACTTACTTTCCCCTCCTCTCCTCGTAACACTACGCCTTACCTTTTCTTTCTGTCCTCGTAACACTTCGCTTGTAAACACTATGTCTCTTGATTTGAATTCCAAACTCTAGTGTATATTTGTAAATATTTTTATCTAATATTTTGGGAATTAAATATTTGTCTGTATTTTAACTCTGAGTTTTGCTCAGTCATTTTTATTTTTCCTTTTGTTACACTGATACGTAACATAAATGGGGGCTCGTCCGTCTCTATCGTAACAATCGGCATCCTGCACCTTCTGCCAACGTGTCTCCAGCTGTCCAATGTCATTGCGGTAGAACTCAGGGGTTTTTGACGCAAAGAAGTCCGTGAGGGCTTTGCGCAAGTCTGCTTCTTTGTTGAAGGATTTCCCACGAAGATGATTAAACAGGAGTGGAAGAGGCGGTAATCGGATGGCGCATGGTCAGGTGAATAAGGTGGATGGCACAAAGTCTCCCATCCAAGTTGCTGTATGGTATCCCTGACCACTCGCGCGACATGCGGCCTGGAGTTGTCATGGAAAAAGCACACCTTTGCGATTCACCAGTGCTGGCTCCTTCTGGCGCAATGTCTGTTGCACACATTTCAATTGCTGCGAGTATAGGTCTCCAGTGACCATTTGGCCCGTTAGTAGCAGTTCATAATGAACCACTTGACGACCTATTCACCAGACACAAAGCATAATCTTGAGTGGGTGCATAGGCGGTCTTGTGGTGTGAGGTACAGCATCCTGAGGAGACAACCAATGTCTGGTACGCTTGGGAGTTTCGTACATAACCCACTTTTCATCACTGGTAGGCACTCGATTGAATAAAGATGCGGTACGGTGGCGAGAAAGCAGCGATACGCAGGCTGCCACTCATTGTTCCTTGTGGACCTCCAACAGCGTTTGCGGAACCCACTTGCTCAGTTTGCACGTCTTACCTAGGCGGTGCAGGTGAAGTCTAACTGTTTCATCGGAAACGTTGAACTGTCTTGCAAGTTCACCACACGTTAGACTACTGTCCTTTTCAATGGCCGCCTTCCGGACTCCATCATTCAAGACCTGTGGTCGTCCACTGCGAGGATCATCATGGAGAGACAAATATCCCGATTTGAATTTTTGAAACCAACACCTTGCAGTACGTTCATTCACAGCACTATCCCCAAACGCTTGACATATGCGGCGACTTGATGCAGCTGCTGATAAGCCCACTTTGAAGTCGTAAAGCAAACAGCCCCGAACGAGATCTCTAGACACTTCCATCCTTCTCACAGCTGTCCAGCTTATAACTGATGACCGGGCATGGTGCACGTGTTTTTTATAACGTCTGATGTTCCTACTCCCGGCTGTCCGAATTTGAAAACAATTGCTACACGCATTTCGTATATATTTCAACTTGATTCAATGACTAATCAAAAAACGGACAGAACTTTTTTGGTTACCTTGTAGTAAAACCTCTTCACCTGGATTTATATATATATATATATATATATATATATATATATATATATATATATTGTGGGTGTGTGGGTGTGGGTGTGCGATAGAGTAGGAGAGCGAAAAACTCTTCATGACATTAAAATTTTTCTTACACAATTATTTTTGCCTTTTCAATTTCTGTTGCAACAGTAAACGCGTTATACAAAGCTTAATCAAAACGCACCTTTGTACTCTCATATACTTATGTACTAGTTGGTGTAGCTACCAACATTTCTATACATACCGAAGTTAACGTTTAAATTAATATAGTAAATAAAACTCCAATTATTGTGGTAAATTTTTAAACAGCAATGTACGCACTCTTTTACAACTAGCAATATAGCCCGGCGTTGCTCGGGTGTAATGAAAGCTTTAAAACTAATCCATGGTCCTGAAGCTCAGACTCTTTGGACATTGGCACGAAAGACTAAAAAGCAATAGTTGTTTCCAGTTAAAGCGAAACCGTAGACTAAAAGAAAAATGAATGTCAAATGTCAAAGTTTTTTTTCGTCGTAAACTGAATTTTGAAGGCTAAATAAGTCCTCTGAGTAATTGGGTCATGGCTGAGGCTAAGAACTACAATTATACCTACTTAGAGCCAAACCCGAAGCAAAAACTAAACTAAAAGGGCTGAAAAAAAAAACACACAAAAAAAAAACAGGCATTCAGGCAGATAAACAGACACAGACACAAACATCTACCCTTTTATATATATATATATATATATATATATATATATATATATATATTATCGATTTTCTACACTATTGTAAGAATTGCAACCTTGAAACTTCTGAATATACTTTGTTATGCCTTTGTCTATGAGTGTATCAAATTTGATTAAAATCGGACCACTCCTTTTATAACCCGATTTTTTCGATTATCGATTTTCGATATTTATCGGGGGTACCTCGACACAAAACCTAGCTAAGAACACTCGCAGACGCTTATAGTACAACTATGTAAATTTTCATGAAAATCGGTTCAGCCGTTTCGGAGTTTATAGGTAATGGACACACACACGCACACACACACACACACACACACACACACACACACACACACACACACACACACACACACACACACACAAAGTTCCATTTATAAATAAGTTTCGATAAATTCTGAGCAAGTTAAGGTGTGCCAGTTGATTTTTTATGCATATAACTTTTCAGGGTAAACAATATTATCATTTTAAATGTTCTTATATAAAAGGCATGTTTCTGATATAGAGAAAGTTCATGCATTTATGTAAATGTCATGACTCACAATCTACAGGAAAAAAGAAATTCTGAGAAGGCGACATGCAGTTTTAAGTTGTCTACGATTGTCTTTATCTCTCGCAGCTTATCTCTTTGAGTAGAAAGAGTGGTTTGGTGTGGATTTTGGCAGACAAAATGACATTTTGAGTCGACTAACCACAACATGAATTGGCATGGCGAAAGAAGCATTCCAGAAGTTGAGTAAAGTATTAAGAAACAGGACAATTTCACTAGAAACAAAGAGGAGAGTACTGGATTGCTACGTGATGTCTGTTCTTCAATATGGCAGTGAATGTTGGACAATATCTTCGAAGATGAAGGAAAAAATTAAAATGTGGTTCTACAGAAGGATGCTGTGGATATCATGGATCGAGCATATGAGCAATTTCGAGGTTTTGGAAAGGATGGAGACGAAAAGGAAATAAATAGTGAGCATCAGAAAGAGACAACTAAAGTTCCTGTGACATGCAGTGGGGAAGGAGGGTTTGGAGAACCTGATACTAACAGGCCAGATAGAGAGAAAAGAGACAGAGGAAAGCGGCGAATAACATATTTGAAGGACCTGATCAGGTGGTTGACGGAACGAGGGTTGCATGATGCAACAGGAGAAAGCGTGCTAAGAGCCACCAGGGACAGGGAGATGTGGAAAGCCATGATCGTCTATGTCCTGAAAGAACAGGGCACATAGAAGAAGAATATATACGCCAACTGTTTATAAGATGCTATAATGCGGATATAAAGTGCGGGATCAAATCTGTATTATAATCAATATATAAACTGATCTCTCATTTTGTGGCCATGCTAGTTTCTATACATTTATATTCTAGATTTATGGGCTTGAGCTAGTGGATGGCAGAGCTGGGTTTGGGTAGTGTAACAGGAGAAAGCGTGCTAAGAGCCACCAGGGACAGGGAGATGTGGAAAGCCGTGATCGCCTACGTCCTGAAAGGACAGGGCACATAAAAGAAGAAGAACTACAACATGTTGAAAAGTCTCGTATTTATGTTTTGTGAGTCGACAAACTGGAAAGTTTTTGAATTAGTACAAATTGGTTAAAATCTCCATTTTTCGTCGTGAGCCGTTTTATAATTCTTCCTCTATATGCTGTATCCCTTGAAGACATTGACGATCATGGCTTTCCACAATTTCCTGTTTTTATAGATCTTAATAAATTTGGTCTTTTTTTGTCTCCCAATTCTTGCTCTCCTATTCATTTATTCAAGCTCGTTAAATAGAGCATGCGTTATTTTTGTCTTTTCTTCTTACCTTCAATCTGTCCTGTGAGTATCAAATTTTCCAAGCTCTCTTTCCTTATTATTTGCCCTAGAAATTTCAGCTCTCTCTCTTTCTGGTGTTAAGTAGAAGTATCCTTTTTGTTGTCATTGTCTCTAGAACTTCGTCAATGTTCACATGTTCAGTCCATAGTCTTCTAAGCATCCTTCGGCAGAAGTACACTTCTGTTACTTCAAGACTCTTTATAGACGAAGAGATTGTCCAGAATTCCCTGCCATATAGAAGGACTGATGTTAAGTAACAGTTCGGTATTCTTATCTTTGTTTCTAAAGACTTTTTCTGTTTGATAATACTTTGCTAAGCTTTTGAAAGGCATCTTTGATTATCTCGCTGCACCTTCATGTAGAGGTGTCTCACTTTCTGTTCTCTGTTAAATCCAAATTTTAACCATTTTTTATTTTTATTTTCTAATCTTATTTTAAATTTTATTTTGCAAGTTTTCCTCATTATCTTTGTAGTGTGTATGTGTGTGTGTGTGTGTCTGTGCGCGCGCGCGTACAACCATACCAAACACCCCTTATATAGATAAAACACAAACTAACAGGCGGTTAGATTCAAATTGCAGAATGTTTTCTGCATACGTTCTAAGCATAAAAAAATAATCATATTTTACTAATATATTCGCCACCTTAATGAAAATTTATTTGGATTATTTGAAATTTTAGTTAATTCCCATTAAGGGGAGGTGTAATGCTCAACTGAATTAAACTAATCTAGGTACCTCCACTCATACCTAACTTTTTCGATACCTAACTTTTAAACTGAGTTTTTAAAAATAAAATAAAAAATTTTCTTGAAGCTTTTGAGTTTTAATTGAAAGCTAACTGATTAAAGTTACTATTTCCAGTAATCAAAATACTCTCTGGTTTATTTCAAACAGAAATTATACTGATTGGAATCTAAAATATGCATCTGTGGTGCATTATTTTGGGAAAATTAGCAAATTTAATGTTAAATTAATTTGATTTACACAAGTATTAATTATTAATAGCATTAAATTTAGAATAGAATCATTTCTCATACACAGTGTGTTGATCTTTCCGACCTCTTCCATATATTTAACATGTGATGACAACCAGACAGATGCGAGACAAGATAAGTGTATGGATACCTGAACTGACATAATTGTGCAATTTTTTTCTTGAAAGGGGAAGAAACCGTAAAACACAAGACCGTTTAATGTACACAAAGAAATTACCATACAAAAAAAAACTTCAAATACACAATTTTTTTTTAATAATTTGAAAAATATAAAGGCTCGATAATTTGTATAAAACTTTTCAATTTTCGATTAGTAAGTATAGTCTTCACTTAATAAGTTAATAAACTAACGACAACAAATATTTTAAGTATTTTAAAAATATTTATGAAACTTTATAAATTATAATTTAAAAAATGAAAACATTTTTTTAATTTGATTATTAATCAAAATTTTTTTTTCGGACGATAATGCCCTTACTGTATTGAAATTTATCAAAGGGAAAGAATAACATAAGTTGCCAGACGTACACTACCGGCCATAATCATTAGGCCACCCAAGTTAAAAAAAAATGTATTTCTTACTATTTTTCATATTTATTGCCAAGTGGATAATTCTAAATGAAAATAGAATTGTTCTTTTGTTATTATTACTTTGCAAAATTTTACAAGGCAGCCAGGAAGTATTTGCTTCGGCCAGCCAATAAGAAGAAGAGACTAGCATGGGGAAGAGAGCACAAAAACTGGACACCAGAACAGTTCATTTGATGCACATGTTATTGTGCAGTATTAAGAAAGAACCATTCTATTTTCATTTAGAATTAGCCACATAGCAATAAATACTAAAAATAGTATGAAATACATCATTTCTTTTAAAAAAAACTGGGGTGGCCTAATAATTATAGCCGGTAGTGTATGAGTAAAGACAGTTTTTGTAACACCCACTGACCTATCTTTTCAGGGTCGGAGAGAAAGCATTTAACACATTTCTACATTTTCTTAGCATGTTCTCCTTTTACAAAATATAATCTTCTTTTCCTAGCCGTCTTTATTTTTATTATAACTGGTTGAGTAAATATCTATACCGTTTGTATTGCAGAGTGCGAAGTTGCATGCATATATTTTTTTAAGCCAACAGCAGGGTTAGGGTTTAAAAATATATAAGCTTCAGTCATTGTATGGTAATTTCAGTTAACTACAGAACCTTAATCCAATGATTTGAACGGTTTACATACATTAAAGATACTTTTAAGGGTTTAAATATTCATCTGAATTATTAAGGAACTACCCAATAATATATATATATATATATATATATATATATATATATATATATATATTGATAGTTTAAACACAAGGTGAAGATAATTAAAATACTGTGAGATCTTGTATGTTTATTACATTTTTTTTTTAATGTTGTCAAGATACGCACACAATACACAACACTTTTATAGATTTAATCATATTTGGCTAATAATTTCTAGATTTAAGCATTTCTGGATGTTATAGTTAATCTAATATCAGGTTATTAGGTCGTCGATATGTGCGTTGTGGTGCATTGGATATCGGTTCGGAACGAGAAATCGGGGAGCCGAGTTCGAATTCTAGCTGAATTCATTGCATTCACTTACGCGCAAATACCCTTGGAAAGGTATTAATCCGTCTCTTCCTTCTAGTTATGGGTTAAATAATAGGACAGATTGGGTTCTTTAGCCTTGGTCGGTAACCAGTCTACCGCAGAAAGCAATGGCAACCTACTGCGGGATAACTTTCTGCCCAGTCAGTCATGTCTCTTTCAAGACATGATCGCCCAAGCGTGTATCACGTATGGCGCTTAACTGACTGACCCGGAAAAAAAACCCAAAAAAACAAAAAACGGTGCGTCAAAAAGATGGTTATTCGCTTGACACCGTTATTCTTGAATACTTGTTCTTTTGAATCGTGGAAGAGATCCTCGATATATTCGTTCCATCAGTACTTTTTCTTTCTCTAATATGAGCGAAATTGTATTTTATGCATACTGTTGACGAGCATGTCCTTTGTATTATTCTCTTGTATTTGTTTTTTTTTTTAAATGCATATCTCCTTTATTTGTGATACTCAATCTATCTATTTCTGCACATTTTTCATTCTGTCATTTTTCTTTGGATGTGCGTTGTGATGCGTTGTGGATATCGACTCGGAACGACAAATCGGAGAGCCGAGTTCGAATTCCAGTGTGTTGTGGATTCTTGTTTAAAAAAAACTATGCAATATACTAATAACAAAAACAGATATGAGAGGAAAAATGTAAGTATATTGAATAAAGATATACAGCCTGTACACGGTTAGTAGATTCAGGAATACTTGTTAGTAGGAGTCAAATATATACCAGAAATAAGTCCGGGTAATAGTCTATATTCTTGCTGACCAACAACAACTCTAACAAAAACCCAAGTTCAACTACTACCGTTCTCTATAGACAGGATTATTTGTATACGTTGGAAGAGTCCATTGAGTGTGTAAAAAGGGGTGACACACCAACACCCCCCTCCCTAGCTTCTTTTTGGGAAGAGCTAGCATTTTTTTCGGTTTCCAAAATATTTCTTTTTTTTTTCATCGCGCCAATGTTTTTTTGAAAATGACGAACTTAGCTCTTCATTCCTTTGGCTTATGTGTGTCACTTGTTCGCCTGGTTTGCAAGTTTTCCCCGTAACTATCGGTGTAATAAATATAGGTTTCTTTTGCACGTTTTCTGTTGTACATTTTTACTGCTTGATAATACCTCTTTTTTTACGCTTTTTATTTTTTTGCAACAAGCATTAATGGGTGAATCCCATATATTAAATTTCTGTATCCAATCCGTTCCTACCAGGTTGTGTGTGTTTTTCGTTACGTAGATTTTTAGTTTAATTTTGCTTTAAATTTTGCATTTACAATAATTTCGCCTTCTAGTTTAATTCTTTTTCCTGTTATTGATTTTGAGATGTTTTTAGTATATAACCTGGTCGGCTTGTTTAACTTTCGCCTTGTTTGCTAGTTTATTAATGTAATGTCTGATCCCGAATCCAGTTGCAATTTTATTTTCTTGTTCAGAATTTTCATTTCAACGCATCTTCTGGTGTTTTCATTATTATTTTCCACTCTAGCAGATCTTACTCTACTAGGTTTCTTTTTATTTCTACATACCGTTGCTTTGTGGTCCATCTTACCACACTCTCGGCAATTTTTATATTTGTAAAAGCAATCTTTACGCCAATGCCATCTACCACATTTGTAACATGCAGAAGGAGGAGGCTTGTTTTTTACTGGATTCTTGTCAAACGTAGTTCTGTATTTTTTCTCTTTGGCATTATAATTTTGTTTTGTCTGTGGGGAGGGTACAGCACGTAAATTTCTATTTACCTTTCGAATGTACGCTACTCCTGACTCTTCAATGTCCTTGCTATTTTTATGCTGAAGCATTTCTGGCAATCCTCTGCTAATTTTTGTAATGTTAGACCTGGCTCGTTTTGCAGTTTGGTCAGCATGCGTTTCCTCATTTCGCTGTCTTTAGCAGCAACTAGTCCTTAGACAAATATAAGACACTTGAAATTGTCTGGGGTAAGTTCCGACAATTTAAAATCGTCACAATGTTTATCGACGATAGCTGCGAATGTAGAGTAGTCCTCATTTTCGTCTTTTCTGAGATTAAGGCATTTCCACCTTTTATGGAACAACGACATTTTGGGGTTAATTACCTTTGTGAGGCCTGTCACTGCCTCATTGAACGTTAGATCATTCGTTTTGTTTTTTGTTTTTTTTTGGTTTTTAAGGAGAATATAGTCTACGAACTTGGTGTATTCGTCTGTGCCTAATTTCCTGAGTAGAAGTCTTAATTTTTTCTTCTCACTCCAGTGCTGACAGTCGATATTAAAAATATCCTCGTATCACCTGTAATACTCTCCGAAATTTTCATCTTCCTCAACTGAGTATTTAAAAATTTCAATCGCATCTCCTCCTTCTCCGTGTTCCTCTCCAGGGCTGTGCTTGTTAATTTTAAAAGCAGTTCTTGCAGTTGTGTTTGTCTTTCCTCGTTTGCCTTTTGCATTTCCATTTGCCTTTCTTCAATTTGCTTTTGCATCTCTATTTGTCTCTTTTGTATTTCTGTTTGTCTTTCTTTGATAGCCTTTTGCATTTCCATTTGTCTTATTTCTAATTGATATTGTCTTTCTTCAGTCCTCTTTATAATTTCGAGTATTCCCTTTTGAAAATCTTCCATTTTTTTTTCTTTTCGGTATTAGTGTCGACAAATTGTTTGTGGTCGACTTGTTTGAGTCAGTTTGTAGCACATTTTGTTAAAGTGATTCAAGGGGAGAAAATCAATTTGTCACAATTTTGTTGTGCGACTTGTGCGCGAATCTATTTCGCCAATTTGATGTTGCTGACTCCTCTTATGTGATTTTCGAGGTCCTCGACGCTAAGTTTTTTTTCCTTGGTGTTATGCGTAAGTTCGTTCTTTTTTTTTTTTTCGTCGCCAATTTGCTCTTTACGACTGAATGACTGATGTGACAACGTCTTTTTTTCCTCCGTCTGCACTTGTTAGAATCCTCGTCGCCAAATTTTTGTTTGGCGAGAATGTATTTTTTCTTACGCGTGAACTTGTACAAATCTTTCGTCGACAAATTGTTATTTGCCGACAGACGTGAAACACGTATTTTCCTCCGCGCGAACTTATGCGAATCCTTCGTCGGCAAATTGTTGTGGCGACTGACTTGAATTTTTTATCTCCGGTGGAATTCTTCGAATCTTCGTCGCCAAATTGTTGTGGATTCTTGTTTAGAAAACCACACAATATAATAAAAAAACAGATATAAGAGGAAAAATGTAAGTATATTGAATAAAGATATACCACCTGTACACGGTTCGTAGATTCAGGAATACTTGTTAGTAGGAGTCAAATATATACCAGAAGTATGTCCATATAATAGTCTATATTCTTTCTGACCAACGATCAGCGGTTCAATAGCTCTGACAAACACCAACTCTAACAACCCAATTTCAACTATTACCGTTCTCTGTAGGCAGGATTATTTGTATACTTTGGAAGAGTCCATTGAGTGCATAAAAAGGGGTGACACCCCAACACAGTTGAATTCCTTGCATTCACTTACGCACAAATACTCTTTGGAAAGGTATTAATCCGTCTCTTCCCTCTAGTTATGGATTAAATAATAGGACAGTTTGGGTTCTATAGCCTTGGCTGGCAACCAGTCTACTGCAGAAAGCAATGGCAACTTACTGCGAGATAATCTTCTGCCCAGTCGAGACATGATCACCCAAAAGTGTATCACGTATAGCACTCAACTGACAACTGACATTTTTCTTTAGCCTGTCTGCATTTGTTCCTTATTTTCTTGTGTACTTTTCTATATTCCGTTCCATGTCTTGGCATTGTTTGCTGTTTCCTTTGCATCATGTCGAGAATTTCATTTGAGATCTACTCGTTTTTCCTTCTACGTCCATTTTCCTTTGGGATGATGCCGTTTGCTGATGTCACTAAAGCTTCATTTACTGTGCTGTATTTCTAGTTTGCCTTTCCAATCTGTCCCTCGTATCTTTTTTTTCACAAAAGAAAAAGAATATTTTTCTTGCGGGTTTGGGGCTTCCATGAGTCTGTTGTATTGTAATTTGGGGTCTGCGTTATGTTTCTTTAAGTTTATTCTTAGTTTACATAAAACCAGGAGGTGGTCGCTTCCGCAGTCGACATTTGGATGGGTTTTGCAGTGAATCTCTTATTTATAGTCTTGTAGTCGATTTAGTTTTTAGTTTCTCCTCCTGGACTTTTCCATGTCCATGATCGTTTTGGTTGTTCTTGGAACAAGGTCATTCGTAGTGCACCATTGGGCCCATTTTTCTCTGCAGTCATTGCGTTTCCTAGTTCGAACTTGCCAAATATACCCTTTTTTCTCCTTGAATAAGTTTAACATTCGGGTTTCCCATGATAATTCTAATTTCTTGTGATTTACACTGAGCCTTGGCGCTGTCTAGTATGGAGTAGAAAGATTTGATTTCTTCTTCTGTACTTTGGGTTGTCGGTGCATACATGACTGTTGAAGGCCTTTCTGTTCAATTTAACCATATGAATTCTTTCAGATAACTAGCAATATTCCAAAATGCATTTCTTCATATCTTGATCCAGTATCAGTCTAACTCAATTTTCATTATTATTTTATAATCATGTGGTCGTTACTGACAAAATTTACATTATTTTGTCACTTAATCTAAATTTATTATAAATGGAACTTTGTCTCTGTGTGTGTGTGTGTATGTGTGTGTGTGTGTGTGTCCGTTACCTATAGACTCCGAAACGGCTGAACCAATTTTCTTGAAAAGTTACACAGTTGTACTATAAGCATCTGCGAGTGTTCTTAGCTAGGTTTTGTATCGAGGTACCCCCGATAAATATCGAAAATCGATAATCGAAAAAATCGGGTTATAGAAGGAGTTGTCCGATTTTAATCAAATTTGATACACTCATAGACAAAGACATAAGAAACGATATTCAGAAGTTTCAAGGTTGCAGTTCTTACAATAGTGCAGAAAATCGATAATATATTAAAGGCAAGATGTTTGTGTGTGTGTTTGTTTATCTGCCTGTATGTCTGTATTTTTTTCAGCTCTTTTATTTTAGTTTTTGATTCGGGTTTGGCTCTAAGTAGGTATAATTGTAGTTCTTAGTCTCAGCCATTTACTCGGAGGACTTATTTAGCCTTCAAAATTCAGTTTACGACGAAAAATAACTTATTTGATATCGATACCAGGAAATCAAAATTTGACTTACATCCATTCACTTTTCTTTCAGTCTACGGTTTCGCTTTAACTGTAAACAACTATTGCTTTTTAGTCTTTCGTGCCAATGTCCAATGAGTCTGAACTCCAGGACCATGGATTAGTTTTAAAGCTTTCATTACACCCGAGCAACGCCGGGGTATACTGCTAGTATGACATATACCTAAAATATTGATGCTACTCATCTACTATTTTACATTTTCCAGCTGGTCGGAAGTTGTTTTTGTTTGATGGATAGTCTCTGGATAACGATCCGGTGACACCTGTTGCTCTTGTCGTCCCTTCCCGGGCAAGCAATCAGTTCCGAGGTATTTTATCCCCTTTACGCAGTTTGTGCTAACTGTCGCTAGATTACGGTTCGGTAACACTTATCGCTCATGTCGTCCCTTTCCGGGCAAGAGATCACGTTCCGAGGTATTTTATCCTGTTTACGCCGTTTATGCTAACTGCCGCTGGATGACGGTCAAGCGACACCTACTGCGCATGTCACTGCTTATTAGGCGAAGAGTCAATTTCCTTGGAGTTTAACCCCTTCAAACCGTTAGCTTTCATACCTTTTTGTTCATTGCCATGATGATTCTTGGAGCGATTTCCCGTTGCCTTTTCTACGGTGGCTTATTGAGACACCGCCTCTTATTAGTTGGCCATTGACTCGGGAGCTTTTAGCCAATACTATGTTATAGTTGATCTCCAAGGATTAGACAATAAATTCTATCAAAACAGAATTATGCAATGGTTTCAGTATAAAAATCTGTATTCAAGCTGAGTAGAAGTTCTTTTTATTTCTTCGTCATGAGCTTGTACTTTAACAATTTCCAGAAAATCACCAACATCTACGCGCAACAAATCAGCTGGTCGCGACATTCAATCATAAACTATATTCTGACTACATTCAATGCGTGATATGTCAGAGATGTCAGTTAAGTGCCATACGTGAAACACGCTTAGGCGATCATGTCTTGAAAGAGACATGACTGACTGAGCAGAAGATTATCTCGCAGTAGGTTGTTATTGCTTTCTGCGGTATGCTGGTTGCCAGCCAAGGCTAGAGAACCCAATCTGTCCTATTATTTAACCCATAACTGGAGGGAAGAGACGGATTAATATCTTTCCCATTTGCGCGTAAGTGAATGCAATGAATTCAACTGGAATTCGAAATCGGCTTCCCGATGTCTCGTTCCGAGCCGATATCCACTGCACCACAACGCACATCCCAGAGATGTACTCAGTAAGTATTGACAGATTGTTCTTTTAACGATCTGATTTTATTCGATTTAAACTGCGAATGGAGCCGCACAATGGTTTATGGTCTGTCAGTAAAGGGAAAATGCGACCTTCACTGTGATTGCAAAAGCGAAGGACTGTTAAATGGGCTACAACAACTATCTGCCGAAAGTGTAAGTTTTTATCCGATCTAACGGAATACTTTGTAATCATCAGTTTATTCCTGACCATATAATTTGTAATCGGCTTCGAGGAGAAATAAAGAAACACTTTCAGAGAGAAAATACCGTGAGTGTAATAAAAAGGTACCCAGATATTTTTAAAACAAGTAAACACACACATTGTACACAGCAGGTAATGAAGAATGCATCATTTTTTTATATGTATAAAAACGGATACATTCCGACAAACTTCTAAAATAAAAATGTATTTGGTTTAACAGTATATCAACTTTGTATAGGTTGTTTAATAGTGAAATTTTATTTATTTATTTATTTGTGAGCTTTGGTAATTTTAAAAAACATATATCACTGGTAATATATATATATTTTTTTTTTACTATGAAAATATATAGTTAGTAAATTTTTGTAATGTATTTTTATATTTTTCTGTTTTGACTCCAATTTGGAGGGTCACTATTTGCCCATCGCTGGGACCCTAACTTGTGTCATCACCACTGAGTCAGAGTGGACCTGAAAACAACAGCAATTAACTGGTGGCTCCACGGTCTTCCCGATCAGAAGCTTTGCTACCAGATGTAGTTTATCGTCATACCTAGGACGCATGTATTGAGCAGAAAGAGAGTGGGAATATAAAAAGTATTCCGTCTAAATAAGAGCAATTATTTTACCTATTCATCGTTGAAAAAGGTTAGTGTGTAGATACATGTTTTCATGGAAGAAAAAGGTGTAAAGAGTAGAACAACCAAATGCCTCTGCGTAAGCAATAATGAAATGTTACAACATAGTTGCCGGAATAAAAAAGAATGTGCTGGCTGAACTGTAGGTGTACAGGAGTAGAAACCAGATATCACTGTGAAGTATTTGCTTCAACGATCCTTTTCTCTTTTGACTTTCTTCTTCTTCTTTTATGTGCCCTGTCATTTCAGGGCGCAGGCGATGATGGCTTTCCACGTGTCCCTATCCCTGGGGACTCTTAGTATGTTTTCTCTTGTTACACCTCGCAACCCCCGTTCCGTCATCCACCTGATCACGTCCTTCAAATATGTTATCAGCTGCCTTCCTCTGTCTCTTTTTTTCTTCTATCCGGCCTGTCAATATCAGGTTCTCCAAGCCCTCCTTCCGCATTGCATGTCCCAGGAACTTCAGTTGTCTCTTCCTGATGCTCACTATTAATTTTCTTTTTCGTTGCCATTCTTTCCAACACCTCATCATTGTTCACATGCTCGGCCCATGATATCCGCAGCATCCTTCTGTAGAACCACATTTCCGCTGCTTTAAGTTTTTTCCTTCATCTTTGATGATATTGTCCACCATTCACTGTCGTATTGAAGAACTGACATCATATAGCAATCTAGTACTCTCTTCTTCGTTTCTAGTGAAAGTTTCCTGTGTCTTAGTACTTTACTCAACTTCTGGAACGCATCCTTCGCCATGCCAATTCGCCTTCGGATCTCTGTGTTGCACTTTCCATCTCCTGTTAGAACACTTCCTAGGTATTTAAATTTTTGTACTTGCTTGATTCTAGTATCCCCGACCTGTATTTGGCATTTTGGGTTGGACCTTTTGCTGATGACCATGCATTCGGTTTTCTTGCAGTTTACATTTATTATGTGATCTGTTGGATAACCACAGGCCAAGGGACGAGATTTGGGAATTACCGCCTCGCTGACGATAATTACAAGCGGCGGGAGATTTGAAAGAATCAACCTCTTTCTCGGTGACTTTTAATAGCGAAAAGACTTATTCTTTTCGCTCCCGCAAAAAAATGTAACTATATCGGGAATTTCCCAATTTTAATTGGTAACAATATTGTGACACCGGCGAGAAGAAAGGAACACAAACACAGATGAAGATGTTATAAACTTGTATTTACAAGAAAAGAGAGAAAAGAAGAAAGGATAGTCTCTTGCAAACAGTCGGGTTTGCGGAACTTATCTGAAAGATGCGTCCTTTTAACAGTTTATATTTCCTGTGTCGTTGTGGCTGGGTTACAGAAATAGAACCATGACTTCTCTGCTTCAGTTGCTGTCAAATCCCATCACGTATCCTGGGTCTAGATGACAGAGAGCAGATGTGGACGTCTTGTCTGTAAGGTCCAAACAAGCAAAAGAGGAGGGGAGTTTGTAAAACCCGCTCACGTAGGGAGTTTGTTGAAAATCTAAAAAGGTAACTCGTGATTGGTTGTCTTTCATCCAATCACGGGGCACTCAGTTGGCGACTCCGTAATAATTTCTATAAGTACTCAACTACAAACATTTAAGGTTGCTTTGAACTCTTCACTTTTTTCAATTTTTCCTTTTATAAAATGTTCTATCAACATATTGGCTAATATTTTCTCGTTCAAATTGTATGTCTTATTTATTTTGGACTCACACGAACCCACCAAAAATTGTTTGCGGATCAGGAGCTTATAAAATATCATCAACAGTGTTTATACTCTCAACACATCTGATAGTAAATTAGGAAAATGGTACATATTCTAATCAGTCTAAAAACTTTGTTTTTGTCAAGTGATATGCTAATGTCTACGTCAATGAGACTAGAACTCATTTAAGTGCAGTTTAGTAGCGACCCCATAAAAGGTGAAAAAATAGGTACTGAATTCAATTTTATTAGAATGAGTGTGATAGGATTTCAAATACAAATGCTTAGATTGTTTAGTTCTATTTTTAAGTGATCAAATTGGATGTACGACAGCTGTGCTTGTGTTAAAATTTTTTGAAAAATTTTAAACCGATAGGAATGTCTATTCGATCATATTACCTAGTGTAAAGTTTCACCAACGCTATACTGAGTACTATCGTTGACTTATTGACAATAAAATACTTCAGATTGTAAGTGAGACAAGGTAGTTACATTACAAAGTTATTGCGCAATATTACTGACGGAATTGTTTTCAATATCAGATACTTCAGAAAGACAACTTCAAACGTAAGTAGAACAATTTTGGTAAGCATAACAATTTTGACATAATTGGGGAAAGTTTGCATTATAAAAATACCATATCCAAAATTTTACGTAAATTCATAAAACCTTTTGTATATGGGAAATTTCAATTCATTAACCATTGTATCAAATGGCAAAAGGTCTGTGCTTATATTTGTTGTATTGTTATTGGATGCATTTCTATATAAAAAATATTAATAAAGTCAACAAAAAGGTTAAAATTTATAGTCAGGGATTCTACTGAGTCCTAATTGTTAACACAAAAAAGTTATCATTCATGAAGTAGTTGTAAAATAGAGAAATTAGAAATAGAACGTTTGGAAAATTCTAGATCATTCTAGTATATTCGAAATAAATCGAGATGATTCGAGAAATATGCTAATTAGGTGCTAGCACTTATAAAAATATGTCGTCAGTTGTAAAAAGGGAATTTCTGGCATTATCAACTCTGGCTTTTGATTCGTGGATTATTATATCCAGCCGCAAGAATCTCTATGAAAAGTTACCGACCAACAAAAACCCAAAAAGAGAACCTCATAGAACTAAACTGGTAAACAGTTTTTTTTAATATTTTCATTGACTAAACTAAAAATTATTCTATATATTTATATATTTGTGGATTTCCAGTAATAACACTTAGATTACTTAAAATACTTGACTCCAACTTTCTTCTCCTTCGTAACACTTCGCCATTAGACCTAAACCTCTACGTTATTTTGTTTGAATGCCACGGTTGCATCTTTGTATATATATATACATACCTTGATATAAGAGAGTTGTCGGGACCGGATAAAAATTCTCTTATATCCTGATTTCTCTTATATCCGGGTTTGGTCGATTTTATATACTTTACCACAGGCTCTAATTTGGGATCAGAGACGATCTCTCTTATATCCGGATTTCGCGTATATCCGAATTTATCTTATATCCGGGTTAAAATGTTATTTTTGTATGTTTTTTTTTTGTTTTGGAAAATTAAATATTTGTGAATTAGCTCTGTGTTTAGCTCTGTGTTTTTGGTAAATTGTTTTCTTTTCTTTTTTTCTTTTGTTAGAACTTCTAACACGTAACAAAATACCCACCTGTATCTTCTTAAATACGTGGACACTTTTTTTTTTTAATCGTATCACCCCGAGCAAGGCGGTAACACCACTGAAGCGCAGGGGGCTACGTAGGAGTGAAAATATTGGAAAAGAGAAAGCCGGAGACCACATCCTAAACAAGGAACAAGGGATGAGCCTCTTCACCTGTTCAATAAACGTGGGTGGAGTGTGAACCGGGCGATAGTTTAGTCTATCTACTCCAATTGAAAAAAAAGAAAAGAGTGAAAATATTGAAAAAGAGAAAGCCGGAGACCACATCCTAAACAAGGAACAAGGGATGAGCCTCTTCACCTGTTCAATAGACGTACTATTGGAGCAAACTGTAGCAGTATAGTGAGAGAGTGATTATACTAACAGTTCACTAGCAATGTATCTACTACACATAGTGTGTGAGTCTTATAGCTATTGATATACAATATAACCCGGATATAAGATATCCGTATATTAGATAAACTCGGATATAAGATAGATTTTTCTCTGGCCCCAAATTAGAGCCTGTGGTAAAGTATATAAAATAGATCAAAACCGGATATAAGAGAAACCCGGATATAAGAGAACATTTATCCGGCCCCGACAACTGTGTTATTTCCGGGTTATACTGGACTATTATTCCCAACCTCTGTTTTGCTGATTACTTTTAGGGCTACAACAATACTAAAACTCGAAAATTAAAAATTAGAAGCATTAAACGTACATTTTGAAAAATATTTTATTCAAATTGATTTTATAACGAGAGAGAAGTATAAACAAAACAGACATTTCGAAAACTCCTAGTAACTCGAAGCATAAAATAGAATATAGATTTCATTTTGCACGAACTAAAACGAATATATATATATATATATAT
This sequence comes from Ascarosepion bandense, assembly GCA_037127315.1. Lineage (NCBI taxonomy): Eukaryota > Metazoa > Mollusca > Cephalopoda > Sepiida > Sepiidae > Ascarosepion > Ascarosepion bandense. The sequence goes on from JBBBDQ010000720.1 coordinate 1,061,708, forward strand.
ATATATATATATATATATAGTCATCCGCAGGTGACTATATATATATATATATATATATATATATATATATTTTAATTCAGATACTTCAATCCAAAGGAAAAAAGCAGGAAGGTAAATTCCAAAAAACCCGATCCTAATTAATATTAAAAATTTATTTTAATATTAAAAAATGATACAGGAAGAGAGCTCCATGTAATAAAATATTACAGAGCAAATATATATATTAAAAAAGGATTAATTCAAAGATGTTGAATGGCCATTTCGATATGACGATCCCCACGGGGAGCGACACATCACCTCAGCAACAGAAAAAAAGAGTTTCTGAAAGGTTTTTTTCTGTTGCTGAGGTGATGTGTCGCTCCCCGTGGGGATCGTCATATCGAAATGGCCATTCAACATCTTTGAATTAATCCTTTTTTAATATATATATATATATATATATATATAAATTTATTAAAAACGCATATATCAAACCAATTTCAAATTAAACTCCATTACCGAATTGAACCTCTCCTCTTATTGATGATGCTGAAACTATTAACAATTTTATTCTGGCTAAAATCTTACCTTCAGTTATAAACCAAAAGCCATCTTTGATTAGATATGACACCATTAGTGCAACTGAAAATAAGAAAACTTTCTGGAATTCATTTTGAAAAAGATCCAACCAACACAAGACTGTTAAAACAAAGGCTAAAAGACTAATTAAGAGAGACAAGCACTGTAGGTTAAACACAGAATTAGATGAATTGTCTAAATTTTCTTCAATTCCTCCTTGCAAAGAAGAATTTAAAAATGACATAAAGGAAACTAAGTTGGAGGTTAAAAGATAGAAATGGCGACATTTTAACATCCAAAGAAGAAATACCAGGAGGTAATCAGAACGGTTTCGACTTGAAAGTAAACTGTAAATCAGTGAAATTTCTCAACTTCGGTATGGTTCCTCATTTCCAAACATGCATATGTTCTCAAGTCCATTTGTGTTTCTTTAACACCCACAGAACCAACCTGTGGTTTATACTACAACTGCCAGATACAAGATTGTTAGACGAAATATTATAAAGAATTACACCGTGATGAAGATAATTTAAACCAGCAGAATGGCAATGTCTGAAAATAAAGCAAAAATACCGTATATCACCAAAGATTAAATTGAATATGATATAAAAAAAACTAAAAATAGATAAATCTTTTGGGGGTATATTAAATTCATACTAAATTCTTACTGCACGGTGACAGTGTCATTGAAAATATTACAAACACTTTCCAATAATTAAAACAAAATTTATACATTAAAGCTAGAATAAAACTATAATTGTGGTAATTTATAAGAAGCTGATATATTCTGATTTCAAACACTTATGTCGATTAATCTTACTTAGCTGTGTCTATAAACTGTTCATACTAATTATCAGTAAATGTAGACTTTCTTTTGTGCTTAACACCATCATAATTAACCTATCAGCCAGGCAGATGACACTATTGAACAAATTCATGTATTACAACAACTAATAGAAAAATCTATTGAATTTGTTGTAGTAGGTTAATTTTAATAAATATGATAAAACAAAAAACAAATATTCTTAAATCCCCTGAAAAAAAATCGCTTATATATCATCTTCTTAACACCTCATTAACATCGATACTAACGTTTTTTAGGAAATGTCAATCAGTTAATTCCATTTCCGAAACCAGATACATTATTAAGTGAAACAAAAGATCAAAGACTCTGTATCAAAACGAAGAACAATTTTAACTACCAAACAGGACGATACGCTCTTACTAACAAACAAAAAAGCTCTTTCTTTCTCTGCTCCAACATACTGCCAGGTATGAACTCTGTCTCACAAGAAGAATACAAATATGTATTTACATGCAAAAGAAAATAAACCTTCCAAAATAAAGTTCGCCAAACGTTTGTTGTTTTTAATTTAAAATCCAAACTTTTGCGCCAACCTCCACAAATCTAGCAAACTAGGAAATTATATTCATCTCTAAGACTAAATATTTTGGCTTTAGTTTTGGCTTTGAAACATTTTTAAGAAATCGCTTTTCAACAAAAAGTATATAATTTTGTTAAAATAATTGTAACCTGAATTTTCATCAGCGGTATTATATTGTGGAGACATTCGCTATATATTAATACAGAAAGCAGCAAAAAAAAAAAACAAAAAAAAACGTTCATTTAGGGAACTAACAGGCGCTGGAAACGTTCTTTTAACAATCATATTCTGGGCAGTAAACGTTCAAGTATAGTCCGTATACTGTACAGGAAACGAAACTTATTCCGTGTCGGAATTGTTCTTTTAACAATATTATTCTATGCAGTAAACGTTCAAGTGTAGTTCGTATTCTGTACAGAAAACGAACTTATTCCGTGTTGGAATTGTTCTTCTAACAATCTCAGTCTATGCAGTAAACGTTCAAGTATAAGTCGTATTCTGTGCAGGAAACGAACGCAATCCGTGTCGGAATTGTTCTTTTATCTTATTCTGTGCAGTAAACGTTCAAGTATAAGTCGTATTCTGTGCAGGAAACGAACGCAATCCGTGTCGGAATTGTTCTTTTAACAATCTTATTCTATGCAGTTCATGTATCGTTCGTATTCTGTATAAGAAACGAAAGCAATCCGTGTCGGAATTGTTCTTTTATCTTATTCTGTGCAGTAAACGTTTAAGTATGAGTCGTATTCTGTACAGGAAACGAACTTATTCCGTGCCGATTGTAAAAAGAACGAATTGTTCTTTTTACAATCTTTTTCTTTGCAGTAAACGTTCAAGTATCGTTCGTGTTCTGTACAGGAAACGAACTCCTTTCGTACCGGAATTGTTCTTTTAACAATCTTATTCTGTGCAGTAAACGTTCATTTACCCAAATTAATTTTGGTTGGACATTTTCTTTTAACGAACTTATTCTGTACATGAAACATTTTTTACTGCAGGAAATTTTTTTTTTAACAATTGTGATGTCTGCAGGAATCTTTCATTTAATAATTTTGTTGTCTGCAGGAAACTTTCATTTGACGAAATCATTCCGTACAGGAAACGTTCTCTAACAATTTTATTCGTTGCCACCATCGCAGCTGCCATTCATGACGCGTTTGTAGAATGCGACAATGGATTTTCTATTGAAAGTTAAATTATTTCAAATTTAGAAAATGACAATGTCATTGCACTCAGTAATGATGGCAACAGTAACCTCCAAATGTTTGACACAAAACTCACTTCCAGTGCAAAGCATGTAAGTAATAAACCGAACGAAAATTGAATATATAACTACAGACTAACGTCAATTATTTATTTAAAAAATACAATAAAGCCTTTAAAGAAGTTACTGGATATATAGATATATATCTGGCACAAAGTGTCATCTTCCAGCAATAAATGTAATTGGAGTAAATAACAGAATAAACCTAGGATGGGGTGCACTTATAAAAATAAAAAATGAAACATTGCTAAAATCGTATAAAGAGTCACTAAAGTCCAAATATTTAAAATCACATTTCCCTAATTTTCATGACTTGACTGCATCACATGGAAAAACATATTTTGTAAGAAATTTGAAAGGAAAGTCGAAGACTTCCAGGAGCATATCAAGCGTTTAATTCCTGAACAGAAACATTATACAACTAGCAGTATAGCCCGGCGTTGCTCGAGTGTAATGAAAGCTTTAAAACTAACCCATGGTCTTGGAGCTCAGACTCTTTGGACTTTGGCACGAAAGACTAAAAAGCAATGGTTGTTCTCAGTTAAAGCGAAACCGTAGACTGAAACAAAAATGAATGGATGTAAGTCAAATTTTGATTTCCTGGTATCGATATCCAATAAGTTTTTTCGTCGTAAATTGAATTTTGAAGGCTAAATAAGTCCTCTGAGTAAATAGTATCATAGCTGAGACTAAGAACTACAATTATACCTACTTAGAGCCAAACTCGAAGCAAAAACTAAAATAAAAGGGCTGAAAAAAATACAGACATACAGCTAGATAAACAGACACATACACAAACATCTTGCTTTTATATATATATATATATATATATATATATATATATATATATATATATATATTATCGATTTTCTGCACTATTGTAAGAACTGCAACCTTGAAACTTCTGAATATTGTTTTTTATGTCTTTGTCTATGAGTGTATCAAATTTGATTAAAATCGGGCCACTCCTTCTATAACCCGATTTTTTTTATTATCGATTTTCGATATTTATCGGGGTACCTCGGCACAAAACGTAGCTAAGAACACTCGCAGACGCTTATAGTACAACTGTGTAAATTTTCAAGAAAATCCGTTCAGCCGTTTCAGAGTTTATAGGTAACGGACACACACACACACACACACACACACACACACACACACACACACACACACACACACGCGCGCACACACACACACACACACACACACAGTTCCATTTATAAATAAGTTTAGATATGTCACTGACAGATATGACACTATTTTATTTGATAGAATACAGAAAAGTAAATTACTTAAAATCTTCGAACATGTCAAACTGTCACAACTAGGATTTTCAATATTATGTCTCGAGAGATATATTCTTAGCCGGAGGGGAAAGGTCGACTGAAATTCCGATGGAGAAGCAACATAATCAATTGGTCAAAGCCGACAGATGGTCTCATATAAATAAAATCGCATTGGATCGAAAAATGTGTAAAGAAATGGTCATATGAATTTTAATCTAAGGGGAAGTAACTTTTACTGTGTGTGTGTGTGTGTGTGTGTGTGTCCGTTACCTATAAACTCCGAAACGGCTGAACCGATTTTATTTATTTATCCGCGTGTATACGTGACTGAATAAAGGCTCAAATGGAGTAATGGATAACGGCTCGGTTTGAAGAATAGAAGCGTTGAGTTGAAATTACAGTCGAGTTCGTTACATTCATTTATGTGAAAATACTTTGGAATGATTATGAAACCATCTCTTTTTCCCGTCCTCCACCAGTTATGAGTTAAATAGCAGGGCAGACTGGGTGACAATCGGTCTTGTAATTCGGGGTAGCGAAAAGTTTGTTCATAAGTCAGATCTTGATAAAGTTTGTTTCGGTTCGGTAGACGATAGTTTGGAAGTCAGGCCTTTGTAGTAGTTGTCATTTTTTAAATAGGTCCGGCCTCAATCTGTTGAGTTTTCTCGGATCCAGAATGACGGAAAATGTCTGAAGCAGGTGACCGCTTAACTTATTCACGCGACAGGCTAAGTTGATTTATCTGGGAGATCTTCTACAAAGACAACTTTAAATTAAACACCTCCAACTTGTTTAAATAGCCTCACCAACCCGTAATTGGTCAAGCGTGATGTGTACGACTACGTCTCTGAAGGCATTGTCAATCATGGAAGAGTTTCTCCAACAGGAGTGATAAGACCCTGGATTTGTATCCGGTGCCCTAGGAATGTTACAATATATTCGCACAATCATTTTAACTACAGGTTATCTGTCAGTAATTTTCTATTCTTGTTTTCTTTAGTAAAAGTTAAGAAAAAGTAATCAACCAAGGTGTTGTCCTTTTCATTCACTTGGGCTCATGTTTCCCACTAACATGAAGTGGGGCGAATATATTGGATCCATTAATGCATCTATTGCTAGGAAAGTTGGTTTAATTTTCTTGTCAAAATTCATCTAGCACATTTATAAATCTACCATTCGTCTGTGCACTGAATATCGTTGGAATCAGGTCTGGTGCTCCTGCTGTACATCTCGAAATTATTGGTAAAATTCAACAAAGGATCTGCAATGTAATCGATCCTGACCTGGCATCTCGACTTCAGTTACTTTCTCACTGACGTGACGTGGATTTCCTCTGTCTCTTCTACAAATATTTTCATGGAAATTGTTCTGGTGAGCCTTTTACCTTACTACCTCGGCTACATGAATTTAATCGTACTACTGGATTGGCAACTATCGTAAACTACGGCGTACAAGTCGACTTCAAGATTTTCAACTTAAAATTCTAAATTATTGTACAGGTTAGCCCCCAAACATACGATAAGCTACCAGTAACCCAAAAATATTTTTAAAGCTTGAAAACTCGACTTGTACGCTGCAATTTATAGTAGGTCTCACCATTTTACTGTTGGACTAACTAGATACAACCGCCACTTCTATGTTAACAGTTTCTTTTCTCACACTTCTCACCTGTGGAACTCGCTTCCGATTTTTAGCTTCTCTGTCACCTACAATATTCTAAAATTTAAATGCAAAGTCAATCACTTTCTTCTGTCTTCCTGAACCCTGTTCCTTTTTTGTCTTTGCCCAACTAAAATCTTCTCATTCAATTTCACTTCCTGTAACAACCTATGTTCTAGTTGCATTATTGCCTTGTTTGGTGTGAAATGATTAAAGAAAAGATAATAGCTGATATTTTTATTTTATTGAAACAAAATGCTTTTATCAGAAAATATAGGATCATTTTAAAGGTCAAAATTTTAAAGGTCAAAATTCTAGTTTACCATTTTATTGTGGCGTTAATAATTAATCAATCAGAAAAATTATCGTCTATAAACTTCCAGTAATTATGGTAAAATTTAAATTTGAATTTATTTGCATTTTGACAATAAAATGCTTATTTGTGAAAGTATATTCAAGTTAATTTTCTGCGGGTCTAACTTATATTAAAAAGTCAAATTATTTGAAATGAACATGCGTCTGTTGTAGAAAAAACCTCACTCATTTAGTATGGAGTGAGTAGCCACCGTCAAATGCAAAGAAAAATTCACAAAACTGTACAACAAACAAAATCGACAAAGTTTTCAATAAGCAATAACAAGAGAAAGGAAAGAAAAGAACTGGGCAAACAATAATATAAGGCAAGCAAACAATATATGCAAGACAAATCAAAGGAAGTATAGCAAAAAGTTCACAAACTAAAAATTGGCATTAACGCACAAAAGCAAGTTGGAACAAGCGAACGTAGCTTCCTTACTTCAAGACATTAAAAGCTTTTCTTATTAAACAATGTCTCAGTGTTATTGCACTTTTTAATCTACATTTCAGAGCGGATTTTGTGGGTCCTATTTTGCAAAATAAAATTAATGATTTAAAAACTATAACATAAATATTAAGCTTTTAACAAATAACAAGCAGGTATTGGTTACAAGCTATATATATATTCTAAACACGTTGTATTAAACACATTGTATTAAACGTTAAAGACAGCATAGTCTTGTTGATTTTCTTTTGTATTTTCTCATATTTTCTAATGAGTTTTTTATTTCAAAATTATATTAATAGACATATTATATATAAATATAATATCCATATTTATGTCTACATATTGTATATAAATATAATTTAGAAATAAAAAGCCTCATTAGAAAATATGAGAAAATACAAAAGAAAATCAGTAAGACTATGCTGTCTTTAACGTTTAATACAATGTGTTTAAAAGAAAGGATGCTGCCTAAATACACGTATTTTAAGCTATATATATATATATATATATATATATATATATATATATATAATTTTTAGTTACAATTCTCTTTCCTTTTTTTGCGAACCCAGACGATGTCTATTGTTTCTTTTCTTGTTTATTTGATTTTATTTTGTTTTATCTTTTTCTTTTTTCTTTTCTTTTTTTCTTTTTCTTTTTTCTTTTCTTTTTTAATTTCTTTGCAAATCTATTTAAAAAGAAAAATTAGACTGATTTTTCTCCAGTTTCTGAAAGGATTTTTCTGTTGCTGAGGTGATGTGTTATCCCCCGTGGGGATCTTCATATCGAAATGGTCATTCAACATCATTGAATTAATCCTTTTTTAATTTATATTTGCTCTGTAATATTTTATTACATGGAGCTCTCTTCCTGTATCATTTTTTAATATTAAATTTTTTTTAATATTAATTAGGATCGGGTATATATATATATATATATATATATATATATATATATATATATATATATATATATACAAGTGAATAAGGAATGAAGAAAATATTAACATTCAAAACATTCATTTAAAACAGTGCTCAATATAGAAATAGAGCTATGAATATTTATTAAAAATTATAATTTAGAACGTGTACAAATTACAATTGCAAAGAGAAAAATAGCGTTTACTACCTGATGAGACATTGTCCTTTCAATGTCGAAACAAAATGTACACTTTGTAGTAGATTGTAATTTGTACATGTTCTAAATTATAATTTAAAATATATATATATTATTCAGTTCTTTGTTCATTTACATAATTCTGGTTAATTTGTGCCCACTGAAAAAAGTACGTTGACACAACTGGTTTCTGTTTTAGCACAATGTTTGCATATTCATTATTAGGCTTTCAGAGCACGACAGGTACCGCAAGTATGACACCAGTAGTGTGTCTAGGACAATATAGCATAATTAAAATTGATATTCCGATCTATTTTAACCAGAGTTTTCTTAAGAGCTCCTTCTTGATACTAAACCCTACCATAATAATCAAGAATGCAACCCAAACAGGTAAAATTCAATTTCCACTATTTACATTGTTTGCACAAATGTTCTCATCTTTATCATCATATCCACGGCGTTTCGACGTTGTACGCTCCGGTTTTCTTCAAGAGATATATGTTAGAATTTAGAACCGTACCCTTCATTGGATGTGCGTTGTGGTGCAGTGGATATCGACTCGAAACGACAAATCGGGGAGTCGAGTTCAAATTCCAGTTGAATTCCTTGCATTTACTTACGCAGAAATACCCTTGGGAAAGGTATTAATCCGTCTCTTCCCTCCAGTTATAGGTTAAATAATAGGACAGTTTAGCTTCTATAGCCTTGGCTGGCAACCAGTCTACCACAGAAATCAATGGCAACCTACTGCGGAATAATCTTCTGACGAGTCAGTCATATTCTTTCGAGACATGATCGCTCGAAACGTGTAACACGTATGGCCTTTAACTGACTGATTGAATATAATAGTTGAAAGCATAATTAAGGTTTTTACTGGGCATAAAGTGGGAAATCAGTTTTATATTATTACAAAGTAATAAATTGACCCCTCACTAATTACTACTTAATATAATACATCTCTTCCCCCTCTAGCTATGAGTCAAATAATAGGACATTGGGTTCTATAGCCTTGGCTGGCAAACAGTCTACCGCAGAAAGCAATGGCAACCTAATGCGGGATAATCTTCTGCCCAGTCAACCATGTCTCTTTCGATACATGATCGCCCAAAGCGCGTATCATGTATGGCATTCAACTGACTGACCCTTTATTTAGACCACTGGAATAGAGTGCTCTATTTCTACGTGCCATGTCTTTTCTGGATATCCGTTTCAGTTATTTTTCTTTAGTTACTCTCCAATTTTTTGTTCACCTCTGTGGCCAAGAATTGAACTCGCTACTCTTTGGGTTAAGTCACTGGGTTGCTCTTTGGGTCACATCACTGGATTACTTTAACCAACACTTTTATCTAATGGGCCATGACAATTCATTATTAAATACCAAGAAAACTTAAATATTTCGACATGACTTAAATACTCATCGGACCAAAGTTGATATTGAACTTTGTGCTTTCTGACACTTTTTATATATATATATATTTAATTTATTCTATATTTTGGTGTGTTTAATATATTTTATACTCTTTTTCGTTTTTATTGTTTTTGTGCCGTTTCATATTTTTTACTCTTTTTTTTAATGTATTTTTTGTTTTTCTGTTGTATACTTTACTCTTTTTCTTCTATTTTACTAACGTTTCTCTAATATTTTATACTTTTTGTTCTTTTTCTTATTTACGATATTTTTAATATTTTTATTATATTTTGCACTGTTTATTTTATTAATTTTCGTAATTTTTGTTTAATAATTCTTTTATGCGTATGTGGATAAAATATAGCAATTTTAGTTGAAAACCTACCTTACGTTTTCGCAAATCTACTATTTCATTACTTCACTTGGCAGAGTCCTCGTCAACCTTTGAGACAGATCTTACTATAATACCTGTTGAACTTTTTGCGTACATATATACTGGTGAGACACCCATGAGCTAACCCATTTTATAGATCACCAATAGAAGGCTTAACCAACCAGAAAGCTCAAAATATTTAATGCAACGTGTATAAAAGGCGGCCATATTTTTCCGGGTATTGCCGACCTGGTCCAGTTCAGGAGAGTGTCTGATTTGGGAGTGTTAATCTTTGACGTTGTTTCATTAAACAGATTACGTGCCGCGAGTATACTCTATATCCATATACTATGACGGACATGGTCAACAGATGCCAAGAGGATACTCTATATCCAGGAACATTGTCAACATTACCTTCAATCCCTTACTTTGTGACCATCATGGACTGTTGTTGCTATATAATATACATTCGCGAGATTAATTCTCTATTATAATCAATACATAAACTGATCCCTTACTTTGTGACCATCATGGACTTTTGTTGCTATATAATATACATTCGGGAGATTGATTCTCTATTATAATCAATACATAAACTGATCACTTACTTTGTGACCACCATGGACTTTTGTTGCTATATAATATACATTCGGGAGATTGATTCTCTATTATAATCAATACATAAACTGATCACTTACTTTGTGACCACCATGGACTTTTGTTTCTATATAATATACATTCGGGAGATTTATTCTCTATTATAATCAATACATAAACTGATCCCTGCGCTTTATCCATAAATCATGGCGAATTTTACTAACAATACCAAGAGGAACGGAAATCGACAAGGGTTAACCGTAAGCTTCAGTGGCGATTGTGGAACTCTGAAAGTGAGAGGGGGCGGCACTTAGAAACCGAGATTTTTCTGAGAAGGAGGAGGAGGCAAACTTAAGCAGCGTTTTTATTTTCATACTAAACCACTATCGGAATGTGTTTAAGTATCTTCTTCTTCTTCTTCTTCTTCTTCTTCTTCTTCTTCTTCTTCTTCTTCTTCTTCTTCATGTGCCGTGTCCCTTCACTTCACTAAATTAAACGGAATAACTTTTCATTCATAGTAGTGGAGTTCTAATCTATTCTTGCTCTCTTTTCCACTCTCGGGCTCTTGGAATAGCAGAGGAGTTTTCATCGGAAAATCTATCACGAGCGATAGTTGTTAAGTTCGTCTGACATCATTAGCTTCGTCAGCCTGTGTTGAAAAATATTTACACGACTTAATACTTTCTGCTATTACCTCATTCACCATAGATGCAAAAATTGTTATTATCTCGTTCTGTATCACAGAACTGGTATATTTTTCATTCTTATGACCGTCTCTGATACGGTCGGCGATGATTGCATCATTGCTAACAGCAAATTTGAGAGTTTTACGGACATTTGCTTGATTTTTAGTTCATTGTCCCATTCTCTATGTCTTCTCTGAGAAATATCCTGAATTACTGTCAATAGAATAATTTTCGCGATGGTCTTGATGTTATATCGATTATCCCGAAATTTCTTTTGATAAGCCAAACTTATGGTTTGTGCGACAGATGTCTTTTCGGATACATTACGTTGGTAGTCACTCCATGCAGAACGTGTGTCATTGGAAATCCATATGTTTTCCTTGTGCTTCTTTTTCTTTCATCAAAATTCGTTTATATTAAATACGCCATCTACATTGCCATATGTTGGTGGTGCAAAGTGCCTACACGCAAAACAGAACATCGCATCACGTTCTTGTGAATATTCGTCCTAATATTCGTATTTGTCGAACGAAACACTTACAAATAACCGAGCTTGACTCTTTCCTTCACTGTGCTTGGGATATTCTCGTAAACGCGGTTGTATTGGAATATCGCCATTGGATTGGGATATGTCAGCTGGTGCAGTATCATTCTTCTTCAGTTTTTGTGATGAATGTCCAATAACAGTTGTAGAATATTCAGCATCTAGCTTCAACGTTTTTGCAAATATTCATGCTTCTTCGGTGTCGCCATTTGTTGTTGAAGTGCGTTTTTTTATAATTGAAAACATTATCCATAATGCAGTGTTTGTTTATTGTTGTAGTGTTGTGTGTGTGTTTCTGCTATGTTTTGTAAAAAGATTTTTGGAAATATAACTTGTTTAGCCATAAGTAATCGAATATGAGAGAGACAAAAAGACGTTTCATTCGTTTGATCGTTCGTTTAAAAAAATCATTTTGGTGTTCAGTGTTGACCACTATAGATAGGGAAAGAAGAGGTCTAAATCGTTTTTCTACCAAAGTCTTTCTTTTATTCTTTTACCAGATGCCAGCATTGTCAGCAAATCTCAGTAGGGTGTATGGGTCTTGATGGTCTTGGCTGGAAACTTTAATAAATAATTCAGGCCACCTGCTGTGTGCAGCTCTCTCTATGTGGTGTTGGACGAACCAGCCTGCGTACTTCTGAGACATAGAAATTTGGCGTATAAGAATTCTATGCCGAGTGTCTTCAGTAGATTGGAGAAAATTACTGACCAATTCTTTCACTCGGCTATAAATCACCTATGTAGCTACATATCAAGTTAGGGACATTATTTTTAATTAACGTCTTCCTTCACATATAAAAATATGACTCTTAAGTCGCTTTCCCTTCTTAATAGCATGTATGTTTCTATCCATCTGGTTGTTTTATTTTGTTTGTTTTTCTTTCAAAATAGTCTCTGTATGTGTCATTAAAAATCTAAATGAAAAAAGAAAACGCAGAGGGAAAAGTGCTAAAGATCAACTCTTATCAAAAATCAAGAACTGATCAGTTTCATAATATTTTGAAGCTTAGTGGGGTAACCGAGGGGGGGGGGGTAACCGAAAGGGGGGGGTAACCGAAAGGGGGCTACTCGAAGGGGGCAGCCAACTTTCGTGGTAGAATCGCCACGCGGAAGCTTCACACTACTTCCGATGGTTTCTTGCATTTTACCACAAGTTCCTTTCGGGCTCGCCTATTCACAAAGTTTTGAAGAGCAACCGATGTGTATGGCTCGAACTATATATTGTACGTCATATCTTGATAAAATGTAACGACCTGAATCTAACCGACTCAGATATTATCAAGTAACTTTGAGGTTGTTACAAAAATAATGGCCGATTTCAGAAACTTAATTTTATTTCTGAAAAATTAACTGTAGAAATGTTGAAATTAGTCAAAATACGAGCCTTGAGTCTCTATGCATTCCTGACATCGATCGACGAGATTATTTATTCCTCGTTGATTTCAAAGTTATTGGCAACGAAATCTTTGATAGCTAATTCCACCTCTGGTTTGGGCGTAAAAGTTTTGTCGTTTAAAAATGTGCTCAAATGCTTAAAAAAAATTGATAATCAGTGGGTGAAAGATCAGGAGAGTATGGAGGGTGTGGCAAACTCTCATATCTCAAGTCTGTGAGTCTTTGCAACGTTATTCTTGCAACATGTGGGCGCGCATTATTATAGAGCAGAATTAGACTACGTCGATTCACCAATGCAGGTTTCATTTTTTGCAGGCGCGCATGCATTTTTTGCTGGCGTGCATGCATGATTAAAGTTCTGCATAAATATCTGATTATCTTCCAGACGCTGTAGTAGATAACATCAATTGCAGACAACGAGACAGTCACCAATTGCAAACCACTAGACAGTCACCATAATTTTTTGCTGATGCAACAATGGTTTTGGGAAATGTTTGGGTAACTCATCACGATCAAGTCAATAACATGATCGTTTACGGTTACCATAAAGGATTCACTTTTCATCTCAAGTGACTATTTGGTCAAGAAAGAAATCAGTTTTTGATTTTTATTGAAATCACGAGGAACCAATTAATCGAACTTTTTCACTTTGTCTAACTATCAGGGAAATGTCTCAAACGTTTGAGACATTTCCCTGATATTTTGACATGGGTTTTGTTCAACAACTGCATGCAATTGATCGTTTTCGAGACTGCATGACCGTCCTCTACATTCTTCATCTTCAAGGCTCTCATCACCAGTACGGAATTTCCGGAACGACCTTCGTACTGTCCGATCATTTGTGGACCCATCTCCCACTGCTCTGTCAATATAGGCAGAAGTTTGGAAGGTACGGTGCCCAAGTTTGAACTCATGCAAGAAAAGTAGACGAAGATCATTTTTATCATGTTCATAATTAAGGGTTTTTATACTTCAAGAATATTTCTGTCTGAAAATGTTAAAAATTATTAAAGATCACACATTAATTATATACTAAAATTCACCTAATATATACTGCACTATGTTAAAAATGCCTTTTCAAATAGAGCACTTACAGCGGCCATTAATTTTTTAAAACAAGTTTAAAGAAATTATTCAATCAAACGCAATATTTGAATTGTTACGAAATGTTAAACTATATAACAAAATATAACTCCAAATACTTGTATACGTTATAGGATACAAATCCTAGATAATCCAACAAATCCTAGATAATCCAACAAATCCTAGATAATCCAACAATTAACTAAAACGCAGAAAGTAAAATTGCACACCCACAAAATCGGATCAGAATGATTGAAAATATTTTGCAAAAAAAAAATAAAAAATACAGACCAAAGCAAATTTTACAAGCCAGTGTGAAAATTAAGGTTTTGGATTCCAGTTGGAAATAACAAATGGAACTATGACCCCCTGTTAATTTTCTTAACACCTAAAAAATGGGTTTGCAATCGGAGCCAACCACGTGACTAGATTTCACTACTTATCCACGTTTCTTGACCGGCCAAATCAGTCCGATGGAAGCAGTGATCTGATAAGGACATCACCACAATGTAAGGGAGAAATTTCAAGACGCCGAACCTAAAAAATTGTTAGAAAATAGGAAATTTATCAATTCTTTACCAAAATCACAAAGCACCAAGTATTTTAGATCAGAAAATTGGGATTCTTGGTGTCAGTTAATAAATTCACAGAAAATGAAGTGTACATACATTCGTTCTTCCTCTCCTTTCCTTTCTTCGTCTTCACTCACACGTCGTCAACGAAACAACAACAACAACAATGTGATACTTCAACTGACTTCTAAAAACTAACGTCCGATAAGTACAATTCTCCTTTATTGCTTTACCTTTCTTTTCACTTTCCCGCTTGCAATAAAAACAAGGGAAGGTACCCAGACTTCATTACTATCCTGTTAATCTTTGCATACATAAAACTAGAACTGCTACTTACAACTATGAACTCTGGATTCATTTAACTCGACACTACACTCCCTTTTTGAACAAGATGTTAATTGGAACTATTTAATTTCAAACCTAACGTCGTCTTTAAAATATTTAATTGACGGGTTGATAATGCGCTTCGGAAAGGTATGTGCCTACTCCCATTTATAACATAAATAATTTCTTCAGACGTCCCAAGAAAACTCACTTCAAGTTCCCTTGAATGTGGAGAGATTTGAAGAAGAAATGAGTGTCTATCTGTCTCTCACAAGTAAAATTAACATACATGAACGCGCGTGCGTACACACACAAAACAAAGAACAGGAGTTATGAGGTTTCCTGAAATTGCTGGCACTTAACTAACAAATAGTACTATCTACTTGCAAATGTTTATAATGCCACGCATCGTACCTCGGTTCTCCTTGTCGTAAAAGATTGACCGAGATTAACACGGGCACAATAATAATAATAATAATAATAATAATAATAATAATAATCCCACATGAACATAAAATCTCGCAAGTGAAGCTCGTGTGTGATGCAACCACCGTAACTGACAAGCGCTTGGGGCGCAATTGCCCTGATTTGTACATTTGTACATAACAATAGTCATGAATGGATCCTGAGACACGTTCTGAAGGCGGAGCAGGTGAAAATATACAAATAGCAAGACTTGACATGGCAAATCAAAGAAATGAACCAAGCAGCTGCTTAATTTGCCCTTTTTGTAGTTGAGACACTTGGAACTTTTTCCAGGAACCTTTCTGTATCGCAAGACGTTTGGGAATACCTAAAACATTGGATTGCGTACGTGACAGTGCTGCTTTGAACAACTCACATGCTGAGAAAATGTTGTGTCTCCAACCTGCAATATGCCAATAAGAACTAAGATATGGCCATCATCACCATGTAAAAGTTGGGGAGAATATCAAATCAAATGATATTAATAATAATAGTTAGTGGTACTAATAGTTAGTTGTGTAAAAATAATAGTTAATTAAAAGTGTAAGTTAAAAAATATTAAACTAAGTTTGTTTTATACACTTACGTTTGAGAAAAGAGTATCAAAAGAAAGCTAGACAGTTTATAAAAACAAATCTTACATTTGTGTGTAAAAGCTTTTTCTTTTTTTTTTTTAGAATTGCCAAAAATGATAGTCAAGGTACAATATTGGCGATTTAATTTCACATTTAAATTATTTATTTAAATGTATTCCTCTTGTATTTTTGTCCATCCAAAAAGGGTGATTTTCACCAAAATAAATTGAAATTTGAAACCCGTTTGAGCCATCTTTAAGAGTGTATAAGAATAATGGTTAGAAGGAACTTAGATGCGAAGGAAGCCGACTTGCTACAGGGATGCAGTAGAATGGTTGGCTGTAGGGACTTAGACGTCTGATGCGAAGGAAGCCGGTCGGCTGGCTGCAGGAAATGGAGGGGTTCTTGGCGTTCACATGTGAAAGTAGCTAACCGCCGCTAGGAGAGCAAAGAGTTAAAATGTTTTGGCATTTCTACAGGACTACGCCATTAGCAGAACAAAGAAAAACTTAAAACCCAACACACCGCAGCCGACATCGAAAAGAAGGCTAACAGAAAGCATAACAACATTTAGAAAATGTTGTTAAAGGCCTGAATGAAGTTGTAATTACCATTGACGCATAAAATATGCGTGAGAGAACTGACAACTGCGGGTATATATTTTAAAAGGTTTTATTTCCTTTACAGTACTTGTGCAGCTGTGAAAACTGCAATTAAGACAAAACAAATAACATGAGCACATGGAGGAAGAATGTACACAAGGATAGATAATTACAAAATCCGAAAAGATAAGGAAATAAACAATTAAATTTACATAAATAGTTATAACAAAACAAGGGAACTTATAACAAGTGTTGAAATCAACAGGAATCGTTTGCGTCGCCAAAGCAATACATTTTCACAAGTTAAGAAAGGGTTTAAAAAGCAATAAAACTTTAGAAGAATTAAATTCCATTAACAATAAAATTTGTCTAGGGTTTGCTGGAAAATGAATAGAAAAAATGTTAATTACCTCATTGGCACCTCATGTGGTCTATGGCAATTGAGATAGTTACTCCTTAACAGTACCGAAAACGAATGTGATGCCACTGGAGATAACAAATTTACGTGTGACCGCTAGGTTATAGAAAAGATTGCCCTAAACACAGCTTACTTGTTATATTTTTATTTACTTATTTCAACTTTACTATTCCTGTCTCATACTTTTCATTTAGAACTCATAATTGTTTTACGTTGTCCTAAAATACAAGGAACTATATTTTTCTGGCAACATTGTCCCAAGAGGTGACAAGGCCGCCGGTCTAGAATACAGGGCTGGCTTCGGCGAGAAAACGAAACTGCTGATTTTTACATTAGGGTTTGGCAGAAAATGGTGCCTGGCGGCAGCTACATTAATTAACGAACAGAAAGAAAAACTAAATACATTTTAAAATATCATTAAAGGCTTCAGAGACGCTCGTGCAATAAGCCAAATTAGTTTTCGTTTTTTGTTTCTCTATTTAGGTGAATGGACATTTTTCTAAAAGTATTTTCTTTACTTTTACAAATTTCGTATCTCCTTATTTATCTCGTTATTTTTTTCCTTTTCGGTCGACATTGTTTTTTCACCCAACATGGGCACATGTTTCTGGGCTATTTTTTCACGTTGATTCTGAAAATCAAGTCTGTTTTGTCCCATCACATCAGGTTTTTGCTCAAAATAGGCTAAAATGTCTAATTTCACTGTGAAGCGCCTGGACATAATAATGTAAGTAAAACACTTGAAACGTTTTCTTTTTGGTTCAAGAAACTTATCATGCAATGGAAAGCATCTTAATAACCTTCTAAGTGTATTTTGAGCAATTATTTCAGTCTTTATTTTTTAACCTAGAAATATTTCATTTTCTGTGACGCCAAGACTCCCAATTTTCTGATCTAAAATACTTGGTATTTTGTGATTTTGGTATAGAATTGATAAACTTCCTATTTTCTAACAATTTGATTGGGCATTCCGAGGTTTATAATACAGATCAAAGTGTTGCATAAGAATAAGTAATATATTAATCGTTATTAAAAACCTAAGACAAAATAAAACTTAATCAAACATATACGTAAAAAATTTAGGAAAGAAATGTGAATGAAACAAATATACAAGGTTTGAGCATATAAGAACCTATGACATGAAAAGTTTTCCATTTTTGTTCACTATTCGGAAACATGTGCCCATTGCCCAGTGTAATCTGAAGAATTGTACTGCAAATCTTTTTGGAGCAAATAATGTCTATAATTTTGTTATGTTATCTTGTTCATAAAAAGGCGTGCAAAAGGAAATTTTTGTGTAAGCTTTTTTGTAAAATTTATACTTTGTTATAATATTTTATGCCTGTGCAATAAATATTTGTAGCTTCAAATTTCACGTAGTGATTTCGAGCTTTTTTCTTTCCTTTTGTCTTTTCTTTTTTCTTTTCTTTTTTGTATGCGCCTATTTTAATATTCGGGATAAAAATGTGAATATCCTCTCTTTTCTCATTCCCTTCCAAGAAAAAATATTTTTTTATTTTGCACAAATTAACTAAATGCAAATAACAAGATTTATCATCTTTTATACAAGACTCGGCTTCGTGAGGCTTAGAAGAAAATATTTCGTCTGGTTAGATAGCATTTCTTTAAAAATATATGCATTATTACAAAAGTAGATTTTTTAAAACAAACAAAATTTTCAGTTAGAGTGAAACCCAATTTTTAGAAATAATTCGGCCTTTCATTGAAACAATTTGTAGATATTGCCGTGTCCACAAAAATGAATAAATAAAAATTAATTATAGTGTTAATAAAAAAATTATAACATAATTATGACAATTTTAATTATTATTAATTCACAAATTTTAAACTAATGAAAGTCGATCCAACTTTTCCCCTCTAGACACACAAGCACATGACATTCTCGCTATCGGAGAAGCAGTTCACGCAAACAGGTCGTTAACACGCGCATCAAGGAAAATTTCATCTCCTTTTCCTTTTCCAGGCCATAATAATAACATCTATCATTTAGCACTCAACAATATTCAAGACACCAGACACTTCTTGTATTTTTCCAACTAAATTATCTGGACACTCATTACTCTATATAATAAAAAATATAAGAAAAAATGTATGCATTTACGAATTCTTTAACGTATCATTCTGTTGGATTCTAATCCATATTGGATCTAAATTTGACCCCCAAACCCACAATTTTACTCAGTATTACTCTCTCTCTCGTTTCTTCAACACCACCTAACAACCACATAATAGATAATACTTTTTTTGCTGTTTCTACGTATTACTGTTTCTCATTTTTATGAATATTTTTGTATATATAAATATTACTGGGTTTATAATTATTTATTCGGAGTTATAACTCCTCTATAATATAAAGAAGTAACTAAAAGTTAAACGTGATCTTAACTTTAAAAGCTAAGTGAATTTTTAATATAAAATTCTGCCTTTATTGCTAGAAAGATTTCTTAATGTAAATTCAGTCTTGATATTAAAGCAACTAAAATGCGTTAAGCCTGGTCTTAACTTCAAAAACTAAACAGGATAATTTAAAAACCAACCTGAGCGCAACCGACAACGAAGGGAAACTCAAAGAATGCAAAAATATTTTTTTTTTAAATATCGTTAATGGTCCCAGAAATGTTCGTGTAATGAATTGTCTGCATTCCCTATGTATTCCATTAGTAAGGAGGAAGTCCAACTCGGACAGCATTTTTTTTTTAGGGGAAAGAAGACGGGTGACTGTACTGGCAACACATTATACTAAATGCAAAAAAAGAAAAAACTAACACACAAAATAAATTATTTCGTTTAATTGTCACACTACTGTTCTTACTAAAGCATTTTTGTAGAAATAAGAAATTAAGAATTAAAATCAACCTTCTTCTTCACTTTTTACAAAAATTTACAATGACGTGTTAAATCCTGGTTTTCCCAAATAGAAAAATGATTGACCATGTGAAAGAAAAAGTCGAAACCGGATATCGCAAGTAGGTGCTAGATTGATATTCTGACCTATGGAAGCGAATTGCAAGACCAAAAAACACTTTCGCAATCCAGTGCGAAAAATTTAGATTACAATAAAAGGACTTCGATCAGCGTCAGTCAGTCACTCAGATGGGAGCAGCGAGAGAGACAGCTAAAATTTAACGAGAGAAGCTTAAAGTCAATATGGACATTCGTCCTCTTTCTCTTTCCTTCTCGCGTGCTTATTCCTTTTACTTCTTCTTCTCCATCCAAAGACATTCCCACTGAATACATACATACATACATACGCATATACTCTTTCAGCAAATTATTACTACGAACATTTGTACGAACTCTTGATACCCTTAATTTTCTCATAGAACATTTACTGCATCCTATGCTTGTCATCCTTTTCATTAATAAACTTCTATTTTAACATGAAAAATATATATTTTTATTCTTACACTATTCCACACAATTCCACACATTCCAACCTGCGGACAACCAACCTTCTGATAATTCTGATGATATTAATTCTGAATAACATGTAAGCTGTAGGGAGTTAGGTTATGACACAAGGCCGAATTAAATAAGCATTAACCATCCCCCAATAGCTTCAATGGTGACCCTCGACGGTTGAAAAGAACACGCACCCATTTTAATCTCTCACTACCACCCCATTTTCCTCACCACCCTCTAATCTTTCCACCGCTCCCATACATATACCGCCCACTTTTGAAATCCCAGCACAACGGTTAACATTCTAAAGTAAGTACCGCCAAACATTCGCTGAAAACTGAGTATACATAATGAAAAAATGACCAAATTTTTTTATCGTCAAAATCTTTGTTAACAGGAAAAACCAAAAAAATTTTTATGTAAGATTACTTTTTAATTCCTTTTTAGGGAATTCAGAATTTAGGTTAAAACCTTGTTCGTCTACCCTCAACGGGAGACCATAAATTAGTATAAGAAATTTTGAGTTTTTACAATGAAAAACACATTGATTTGGAAATTCTTGTAAAAATAAGATAATTGTCGGATTTTAATTGAATGTACAAGGCTTATTTACAAATGGATTAAATATTTGAAATGTTTCTTTTTTAGAAAATCTTGGTGAAAATATATTTTTTTACATTTGTTAACCCCAAACTTATTTAATTTTATGAAATTACGAGAAATTTCTTTTTGTAGCTCTTAATGTTCATATTATTTATAAGGTCAAGTGCCCCCCCAAAATTTAAATCACCAATTTTTCTTATGTGGGGATGTCAAACAGTGTCTCCAATTAGAGAAAATATGCTCTGAAAAAAAAATGCAATAACTTTTAAATAGGTACCAACCCTCATTTTCGATACCTAACTTTTAAATTGAATTTTTAAAAATGAACAAGTTTTCTTGAAACTTTTATTTTAGGTTTAATTGAAAGCTAAATAATTAAATTTACTATTTTCAGTAAGCAGAATACACTGGTGTATTTCAAACAGAAATTATATTGATTGGAATCTAAAATTTTTGAACTTTTAAAAATTTTTGAATTTTTCGGCCATTTTTTGATTTTAAAAAACTTACAAAAATAAAATATACATATGTGACACGTTATTTTCGGAAAATTAGCAAATTTAAAGTTGAATTAATTTGATTTTCACAAATATTAATTATTTATCGCATGAAATTTAGAATAAAACTATTTCTTAATCACGGAGCGTGGATCTTTCTGACTTTTGCCGTAAGTGGATTGATATGTGATGACAGCCAGATGTTTAGATAAGCTAAGTACGGTTGACCAGAATTGACATAATTGTCCATGTTTTTTTCCTGTAAGGAGAAGAATCCGTGAAACACATGTCCTTTTAATGTAAGGCAGAGAATGCCATACTAAAAAAAACTTCAAATACACACAAAAATGTTAAAGTTATTTAAAAATACGATGGCTCGACGATTTGTATTAAACTTTTCAATTTTCGATTAGGAAGTATAGTCTTCACTTAATAGCTTAATAACCTAACCGCCAAAAGGTAGAATTTTAAAAATATTTTGACATTTTATGAATTATTGTGATTAAAAAATAAAATTAAAATAATTCTTTTAAAATTTCATTATTCACCAATTTTTTTTTATATAAAAATTATTTATAAAAGCAATTAAAGGCTTATCTAAATAATGTCATAGTTTTATTGCATTTTTTATTTTACTATTGGGAGCAGATTTTCATAAAAATTGGATAACTGTTTGAAAAAAAATAATCGGTGATTTAGATTCCACAATGTGTCCTGCGTTTAACTAATAAAACAAATTTTAGCTACAAAATTTAATTTCTTGAAATTTCATGAATTTACATGGAGGGAGAGGGTAACAGATGTAAAAAAATATATTTTTACCAAGACTTTTTGAAAATAATAATTTTAAAAATAATTTCATTTGTGTATAAGGCCTAAAAGTTTCATTAAAATTCGACAATTATTTGATTTTTGCAAGCATTTTCAAATTAATTTGTTTTTCACCGGAAAAAAATGAGTTACGTAATATTACATTATCCATTGTAAACTCTGGTTACGATTTGTTTACGTGCTGACGAAAAACAAAACATGATTTTTTTTACCAAAATTTCGAACGTGTTAGAAAAGATTTTAAAAATTTTAAGAATAATTTAAAAATACTTTGATCTGCCTTCTTAATAACATAAACATTTTGAGAGAAAAAGTTCGTTTTTGTCAAGTTTGGAGCCTTTTTTTCTTCATATTATTATGCTGTTTTTTTTTTCAGCGAATGAGTGGAAGTACCTACTAATAAATCTTTTAAAATTCTGTATTAATTTGTATCGATCAAGTGATACTATCAAATAAAAACAATAAATGGAAAAGCTTACTGCAATTCAGTGGTCCACATATATTTTTTTAAATTTGCGTATGAGTATAAAACTGCCGATTTAACCAATAGAAAAAGGGATTGGCTTCGGGCTGAAGAAAATACCAAAGCAAAGTTTAACGAGCCTATGTAAAAATTTACTTTGACCAATGAAAAGGGAGCAGCTTAAAAACCGAATAAAAGTAACGAGCCGATGTTAAATCACTTTTTGATATAAATAGGCAGAGAAAGTTAATCAGAAGAAGAAGAAGAAGAAAGAGAGAAAGAGAGAGAGAGAGAGAGAGTGTGTGTGTGTGTGTGTGTGTGTGTGTGTGTGTGTGTGTGTGTGTGTGTGTGTGTGTGTGTGTGAATAACGCCGGTGTCAAATTATACGCTGATACATTATCAGCTTCTAATGAGAGCTGGAGAATTTCAAAGAACTCCATTCAACTCATAAGTACCTCAAAACATAACTTTTATGTGAGAAACGAACTCTCTCAAATTGTTCTAAGCATTTTGGAATATTACTTCGTGTCTGAGGATATGATATAAAACATTTTCTTTTCTTGACAATTCTTGACAAAACTGAAACTTCAAATGTGTAAATTTGTAAATAAATTCCTTATCTTGTTTCGTTAAAAAGAACACGTGTTTTCTTGTTGTTATCCCTACATACTTCAAATCCAAGAACTCTTAGTATTCCAAACTATCTCTATTCACCTTTTATTTTTATAATCTTATCGCCCCAAGCAAGACATTTTACTACCACTGTTTTGCAGGGTGTTACATAGGAGTAAAATTATAAGAAAGAGTGACAGGTCATATGGGATGTTAGGAAGTGGGTAAGATAAGGATGAGAATACTGATGAGAGTGGAGTGGACTGAGAAAAGAGCATGAGAGAGAGAGGATGCAAGTTAGTGAGATAGGAGATTACTTTTTTTTATAATCATATCGCCCCAACCAAGGCATTTTAGTGCCACTGTTTTGCAAGGAGTTACATAAGAGGAAAGTTATGAGAAAGAGTGACAGGTTATAGGGGTGTGTCAGGAAGTGGGTAAGAGAAGGATGAGAATACTGATGGGAGTGGAGTGGACGGAGAAAGACGCATTAGAGAGAGGATGCAGGTTAGTGAGATAGGAGATGACTATTGATTTTACATTTAAATTTTTGGAGATTGTAACTATCGAGGAAGCAAGTAAACAGAAGGAAATTCCACAGGCGGGAAGTGCGAGAGAAGAAGCTGCTGGAGTAGAATTTGCGTTTACATTTTATTGGTTTCACAGTAAAAGGGTGGGACTAAGTTGCTAATCTTGTGGCTCGAGTAAATTCATATATAGGGGACACAAGTGAGCTAAGTTCATCGGAGCAGAAGCCGTGAAAGTATTTGTAGAAGAGACACAAGGAAGCCACATTGCGCCGGTGAGAAATTGACTGTATCTGAGCTGCCAAGTCGGGATCGATCACGTTACAGATTCTCCGTTGGATTTTGTCAAGGACATCTAGGTGGATGGCAGATGCACCCGACCAGATATGACAGAAGTATTCGATGCACGGGTGTATGGTAGATTTATACATGGGCAGGATTGTTTCTGACGAGAAAAACGTCCTGGTCCTACACAGAGAACCCACTTTCTTAGCAACGGATTTAACTATGGATTATATATAGTCATTCTACTTGAGGTCTGTTGTGAGAGTTAACTCGAGGAGGCGCAGTGTTTTGCTTTCAGGGAGACTAGCCTGATCCATGCTAATGGGATGGTAGGAGCGATTGTCTGTGGTGGTTTATAGATAGCAGCTTCGTTTTGAACTACTTTTGAACGTATGCAAACCATATCCCTTTTTGAGCAACAAACTCTCTTACCTTTGTTTTAAACAGTTTTTAATTTTATTTTATATCAGGTAATAAACATTTCCTCTTCATGGTAATTCGTTAAAACTACCAACTTAAAAAATTTCTGATTTATTTTCTTGAAACAAACTACTGACACAATTTCAAGCGTGTACATTCGTAAATAAATTCCTTATTTTGTTTTGTTAAAATTATCTTTGTTATTACCATCAATCATTAATCTTTTCGGCGTGGGTAAACCAACTGTTCATTTTAACCCCTAAGCCCCATGCCATATAGATACCTAAAAAAAACCAAACTTAAGGTTTAAAATGCATTTTAAAAATTAAAAAATTAAAAATTTGAAGCTTCTTGAATTTTAGTTTTAATCATAGTTTAGTAACAAACACAGGTAGGGACGTTATTATTTACAACAGTATTTTGTTAAATTTTACGTACTTTGACTTTATGGTCATACTTACAATGACGAAAATGTTAAAATATTACCAAAAATTTTAAATTCCTACTCTTGATAAAGCATCTACATGTGGAATAGTGTTCCCTTTTAAGTATACTATGTCAAAATCGAATGCCATGATTGTATCGCCCATCTTAAAATCCTTGACGATGTGAGTTTTTGCAATCCTTTTCTAGGGTTAAATATGAATTTTAATGGTTTGTGGTCCGATCTTAATGAATATTTTTCCTATCAAATAATTTCGTGCCCTTTCCATGCTCCATACCTTTGCTAGCGCTTCTTTTTCAACATTCGAGTTGTTAGTTTCTGTTGACATTAACCTTCTTGATATGTACATGATTAAATGTTCTTCTTGTGATAGAACAGCAGCAATTGCCTTCTCACTTGCGCCCGTGGTTAACGCTATTTCTTTTTGGGAATCAAAAATTTTTATTATTGGTTTGCTCCTCAGAAGTGTTTCAGAATGGTTTGCTTCTGTTTCCACTCAAACTTCTTTCTTTTTTTTTCTAGCGTAATTATGTCGCTGTATCTTGGTATATATTTACTATAAAAATTTATTTAACAACAGCCTTCACGGGGGTGATGGACCTCGTGTGTCGCCTTCAGATCTTTTAATCTGTTTATTTTCCGACTGACTGCATCGAACCTGAAGGATTTGTCCATCTTGGTCCATGATCCTGCTGAGGAATGTCTCGAGCCTCTGGAAGATATCGGAATGTAATTTTTGTTTCATCCATTGTTTGTATTGGATACGTTCTCGTGGAAACGTTCTCGTACCAGGGCGTGTCCCTCTTTTTCTGCGACCAGACGGGCTCTCCTTGAATTAACGGTGATTTAATTCCAGGGATGAGTCTTAGTTCCCTACAGGAATATCAGGTTGTTTGATATTCGTGCCTGCCTCAGGTAGGACTTTTCTAATCGTCTCCATATTTTTGGTGTATCGGGTCCGTACCGATCCTTTATTTGTCTATTTTTCTGAGATGATGTATTATTTACAGTATTTACATTACTCGGACTATTGTCCTCATTTTTGTTGCCATTTGTACAACGTTTTGGCCTGTTGCACGATCATTGCTACAATCGCTGGGGTATATGATTCTCATTCATTGTGCGAAGCCACTTTTGGTAGTCATGAGTTATCTCCCTTGAACCCGACTCTCTAAGCTACTGCTGCTGTCTGATATTGGGTCAAATCACTGGAACTAACCAACGTCTATATTGAACCATGTATCCCTGAGGACATTAGTGGATATTGAGTTCATTAGCAAAGAATGATTCGTGATTGAACACAACATTTAGGCCATCCTGAAATATAGAATTCGTTAAAACTTTATTTTTAGTTTATATCTTTGTGTGTGTGTGTGTGTGTGTGTGTGTGTGTGTGTGTGTGTGTGTGTGTGTGTGTGTGTGTGTGTGTGTGTGTCCTCCGTATGTGTTTCTGATTGTCTATGTTGTGGCTGTGTGTGTGCAATGAATTTTTTTTTGTATGTGTGTTCGTCAGTGTGTTCACGTGCCCGTGTGTAGTTGTGTGTGGCTGTGTATGTTATTGCCGTTTTGTGAGCGTGTGTGGATGTGCGTAATGATGGGGTTGGATAACGGCTCGGAATTAATAATCGGAGAACAGAGTTCGAATTCCAGTTGAATTGGTTGCATTCATTTGCGCTAATACCTTTTGGAAAGGTATTAATACATCTATTCTCCACAGCTATAGGTTAAATAGCAGGACAGACTGAGTTCTTTATACTTGGTTGACAACCAGACTACCACGCCCTGAGTCGAAAGGGATTTATGTAAAAAAAAAAAAGAAATTACAGAAGCATTTAGGTAAAGAATAGTCGATGGCCTGTGGTACAGTGGTTATCAGTTCAGAACGAGAAATCGATTCCGAATTTTAGTTGAATTTATTGCGCGTAAATACCTTTGGGAAAGGTATTATAATCCATCTCTTTTTTCTCCAGCTATGGGATAAATAGGAGATATTTGGTTCTACGCTACTTACATTGTTCGGACTTTTTTCCTCATCTTCGTTGACATTTCCACGATGTTTCAGCTGTTGCACGTTCCGGCCTTCTACAGGTGCTAAGAATTTTGAACTGAACCCTTTATTACGATCACTGGGTCAAGTCATTGGAACTAACCAACGCCTATATCCACAGGACCATGTGTCCTTAAGGATACCAACAACTGAATTTCTGGGATTAATATTCAGTAACCACTTTTTACAAGAGTTCATATTGCAATTTTTTATTTTGATTGTTTTTCTTTAATATTTTTCAATGTTACTGGTTTTCTCTGGTATTTTTTACCAGAGTTGATATTGCAATTTTTTACCCTAATGATTTTCTCTGGCTCTCCGTATTACTAGTTCCCATATTGTATTCATCTCTATGCTTGGTCGGCTTAGCCTAGCATACATGCTGTTTCCTTAACCTTATGTAGTTTCCAGTGGCATTCGTCGCTATCTATTGTTTCAATTTCATCTCATAGAGGTCGGTGATCCCCTTTCTCTCTCCGTATGTAGTCAGCTCCGCCCGATTTTTCTATCTCCCCTCAAATTACAGCCTAGCAATGTTCTTGTAGCCTTACCTTAAAGGGGAGGCCTATTTCTACTTTATATTTCTTTCCACAGCTACAAAATGAGAACAATAGTGTAAAGACACATTAATTAGAAAATTCTTACAAAAATCAACTAATTAACTGATTTTCATCACAGTTCCTAACATCTTTTGGATCATATCCACGAAAACGTTGCGGCAAAACGTTTGTCACCCATTCGTTGGCAGAACCGTGATCTGCTGACGTTGATTCGCCGTGAAATTTTTTGAACGAAACGTTATTGGCCTGCTTCCAGCGCATGAGCCAGCCATTGCTCGGTTCAAAATCAACTTCAAGATTTACGACCAGTTGTGATGCTTTCTTCCTAATGACGTGATCGGTGACGGTAGCTCCATGAGCACATGCTTGCGTAAACCATTGTGTAAGCGCTTCATTAACGTCCTTGTGCACGGATTGGTACTTTCGTTTGCGATTAGTGTTTCCGTTCATTTGCATGCAAGATCTGAGATCGTCTTCTTTCTTGAGAATTTTTGCTGCTATTGAATAACCGATTCCGTACTTTTTGGCCGCAGCGACCAGTTTGAGTTTCTTCACTTTGACATCGTCGATGAGCTCCAACTGTTCAGAAATGCTCAAAATTTTTTGTTGAGACACCAACGCCGACATCACTAATCGCAATGATCGCAAGCAAACGGTTTTCACTCAGTGGTAAAATTAACAAACTTCTGACTCAACAGAACAGTGGGTAAAGTGAAAGTGTTGTTCAGATAAATGCAACGACAAGCCGGCAAAAAAGCGGGCGGCGCTACTCTTAGACACACAAAGCAAAATCATAAGGTAAAGGGTGTCTCCTAAAGACACAAACTGGACACACCGTGTCTCTAGACTGGTCAAGATTAAGTCATTGAACATCACTCTCTCTCTAACTGACCTCTGTTTGACTGATTTACGACATCACACTATCACTCAAAACGAACTCTCTTAGGGACCAGAGAAAATCTCTCTTATACCCGTGTTTCTCTTATATCCGGGTATAATTTATATACATTAACACAGGCTCAAATATGGGACCAGATAAAGACTCTCTTATATACGGGTTTATCTTATATCAGGGTATCTTATATCCGGGTTATACTGACCAATTTTTTTATTATTAGTTAAATGCAGGACGCATTTGGGGAATGTAAATAATGTACTTTTCTTTTCTTTTTTTTTAATCATATCGCCCCAAGCAAGGCGGTGACGCCACTGATGCGCATGGGGCTACTTAAGAGTAAAATGATTGGAAAAGAGAAAGCCGGGAGCCACATCCTAAACAGGGAACAAGGGATGAGCCTCTTCACCTGTTCAAAAGACGTGGGTGGAGTGTGAACCGGGCGATAGTTAAGTCTCTCTACTCCAATTGAGAACATTAAAAAATAAAAGAAAAGAAAAAAAAGTGAAAGATTGAAAAAAAAAAAAAAAAGAAAGCCAGGAACCACATCCTAAACAGGAAACAAGGGATGAGCCTCTTCACCTGTTCAAAAGTCGTGGGTGGAGTGTGAACCGGGCGATAGTTAAGTCTCTCTACTCTAATTGAGAACAAAAAAAAGCAGAAAAAAAGTGACTTATTAAGTTTCAACTTAGTTAAAATCCAGTCAAAAAATGTTCTAAAAATAAAATCCAACTTACAGTTAGATATGAAAAGTTTTAAAATTAAGCAAAAATATTGGACAAAAACGGAGAAGAAAACAAAACAAAAAAATATGGCATACTTATTCAAGTCATGATTCCAAGCCAAACTGCCTGCAAATTGAATAAAAAAAAAATTCTAACTTTTGGTCAGAGAAAATCGGGAGATGGGGGACTAAGAGACAGTGTCCACCAACTAGGCAACAGAAAAAATGCATTAAAAATATGCTATTTTAATGGAGATAAACTTTTAATTGATTTCATAAATAATATAATTTTAGAATGTCATATTCTGAAGAAGAAAAGAAATTCGATGAATAATAAATTTTAAAAAAAATTGTTTTCGTTTTTCTTTGCTAATTAAAGTTTCAAACATCTTTTAGATTTTTCCAGTTACTCAGTGTCTTCAGTTATTAATTTATTAAATAAAAACTTTATTTACAAATCGAAAATTGAAACGCTTGATACAAATCATTTAGAATTAAGATTTTTAAAATAATTTTTTAATTATTTCTATTTATGTTAAGCGGTACACTTTCTTTTACTATGGAAACTTATAAGAGACTTATTATTAAAAAGTTACATGTTTCAAGGGTTGTTTCCCTTACGAAATGTTAAATTGGGTTATGTCAATTTTTGGTTACCATACTTTCAGATGAGTGAACTGATCATAAGTAATGATTTTAAAAAGCAAATGCCATCAGAATTTTGCCCAATTTTAGAAGACTGAAATTCTCTTTGATGAAATTTAATTTTTGTTTTCTCTCTTTTCAATCATATAGAAATATAACAATTGATATTCTTATTTGTCATTAGATTAATTTCACATGTTTCATAATTTTTAAAAATAGATCAAAATTTTAGTTTTCTAAAAAGCAATAAGGATTTGTATTGAAAACCTTTTTTTTAAAAAACACTTTTGTATTTGGATTGTCAATTTTTTAAAATACTTTAATATCTTGGTTGGTTAAAAATGAAATAAAAAATTCTTTATTAACTTTGAAGAAATCATAGCATAACAAACCATTCAAATTTTATAATTTTTCATTTTATCATTTCAAATAACAAATTTATATAACTCTGTGGGTCTGTATAGATCCCAATTTTAACTTGTACAGGACTGATTAGAAACAGAAAAGCTCTATCGCTCAACTTGAATCTTTTAAATTCATCTTAAATTTAATATATTTGGTAGGTTAGCCAAGCTTTGTCAGTTTCTATCCTTTAATTTAGGTAAATATGTACAGAGGATGTGCATTGGGGTGCTGTGGATACCTACTCAGAACGAGAAATCGAGGAGCCGAGTTCGAATTCCAGTTGAATTTCCTGTATTCACTTACGCGTAAATACCCTTGGGAAAGGTATTAATCTATCTCTAACCTCTAGCTATGGGTTAAATAACAGGATAGGATGGATTCTATAGCCTTGGCTGGCAACCGGTCTACTGCAGAAAGTAATGGCAAACTACTGCTGGATAATCTTCTGTCCAGTCAGCCACGTCTTTTTCGAGACATGATCACCCAAGCGAGTATCACGTATTGCACTTAACTGACTGACTGACTGACTGATGTACAGAACAGAGTCTGGCCACTCAGAGCATTAAATCAAACACTGTAGTAGACTGTACATGGTCAGAGGTCATTTGTAGTGGCAGGTGGTTGTTTGAAGGTATAGATGTGCTATGAGTCAATCACCTATAAGATTGATTTGTTTGTTTAATGGCATATCAACTCCTTATGGGTTATTTAATGCAAAAATTTAATTTTCTTGGGATCTTTGAAGTAATAAAAATATGATATGTTATTCTGCTTTCACAGTTGAATACATGGTAGATGATGCTCAGCCTTTGTGCATACACATGTTTGTGTGGACATAATTACATAATTAATAAGGTAGTGATATGTTTGTTTCATGCTGTAGTTTTGCTGAAATTGGAATACAGTTTGATTTCTTTAAGAAATTGTAGAAAATTATATGGATTAATGTCATGAAAGAGTTATTTCATGTTGGTTGATTTTGTTTAGTGATATATCAACCTCTATGAATTATTTAATGCTAAAATCTAAATAATTTGAATACGGTTGTATGTCTTCAAGTAAATATATTTTGAATGCAATTTGCAAGCCTTTCAACTATAAATAAATTGTATTGTTGGTCATTTTGCTTTAAAAATGTATTGTTGGCCATTTTTTTTATATAAAAATGTATTTGGTATTTTTACTATAAAAATGTATTTTTATACTTTTATAGCCTTTTGTTTGTAAGTTCATTATTTGCTTAAAGCTCTTGGATTTCAACAGGTGCTACTACCCTGAGTCAGTGCAGACCAGGAAAGAACAGCAATTTAAATTCTATTTTTTTAATAGAGGGTTACAGTACACACTGATTTCAAATCAAGGCAAAACCGGATGCCTTCCATAATCTTTGGTCTGTGATGCCCTAAATTACATTATCATTGCGTCACCAGTAAAAAAAAAAAAAAAAAATGGGGTGACGATGCAAGATGAAGCCAAGCATAATATTAGAGTGCTCTCCCTTAATCTGTATTTCTATATGTTTAAATTTTATCATTTTTATCCTTAAGATTTTCCATTCTCTTTTAAATTTAAATATAAATTTTAAAATTCTATGTTTCTCTTTTATTATTAATACATTTATGTGAAAATAAATTAGTATTTTTTTTTTTGCAATAAATTTCTGCTTCTTTTTAAAAACTATTTTCTTAAAAAAATCTTAGTTAAAAATTTATTTATTTCCTTATTTAGTTATTTATTGATTAACTTTTTAATGTCTTTATAGCGGTGGTCATCAATAATCAGTCCCGTACCATTTTTTAATGATCCGACCCACATCAAAATATTATTCCAGTTACTGAAAATAAAACGCACGACAAATTTTAAGCTTTAAAAAATATGCCCGTTTTTTTTCTACACTTTACAATTTCTTTTATTTAATTGCAAACTAAACCGTCGCCCAACTCCCAATCTTCTTCGAAAGTTCGGCTTTTTGTTGCCTGACTCTGCATTAGCCCCAGTAACGGCCTGACTCATTCGGCGCACACACATACACAAACATTCGGCATCATTATCGATGCTTCTTCTTAAAATGTCTTTTTAACTGACTAAATTGGGTCTAAAGATCCCAAGGTAGGTTTTATTATTATCAGTTTTAGATTTTAAACATATGTGGTCTTTTCTTCAGCTGTATTTCTTCTTATTTTTATTTTTTATGGTTATTTTGTTTTTGAATATCGTGTTTGTGATGGAATTTCTACAACTAGCAGACAGTCTTCTTGCTCGACTCTTTTAATGAATTTTTTTTTAATATCCCGTGTAAAAACAAACACAAAAATCAACGAAGTGTAGAATTAAAGATAAATTTTGAATTGAAAACTGTTGAGAGTGATTTTGTTTGATTTTCTTTTGTTTCTGTTTATATCCACCGTTAGCAAAATTTAAAAAATTGGATTTAAAAATAAATTGTGCGATTTTAGAAATTTTCCGTCCGCTTCGATGTCATATTTTTTTTTTAAATTGACGCATTTTTTCTTTAATATTTTCTCCTAAATTGGAAGAATTTTAGACAGAATTAAAAATACAACTAATTCTGGTTGTTTTACACCAGATTTGGTTTTGTAAAGATTTATATGTCATTATTCTTTATTAATTTTTAAATGTTAACAAAAAAAAAAAAATATGAATTATTTAAAAAAATAAAATAAGGTGTATTTTTTCTTTTATTCATTATTTTATTTATTTGGGTTTCTTGAATTTAGAAAAGTTTAATAATAATTTTTTCCGTAAATATTAAAAAAAATAAAATATAATTTTAATGAATCACATTCACAACATACAAAAAAATCATAAATTAAGCTTCTGCTTATTAAGCACAAGAGGGAAAATGTCGATTGTAAGCTAAAAAAAATGGTATTCCAAAATATTTTAAGAAAAACCTACGAATGTGTCAAGAAAATAAAATTTTTTTTTTTTTTCATTTAAAAATATGTAATAATGTGGAGAAAAAAAATAAAGGAATTGTTTAAAAGAAAAAAAAATGTTATGACAAGTTCTGACAAGCTTCCAAAATTGAGACAAGGTTTTCCTTGTATTGTTAGAATTTGTCAGATTTTTATTTAGTTAAATAATTTATAGTAAAATTAAAGAAATTCGAACTAAATAATAAAACAACAATAGTCAAGGCCATCGCCTGGGGGACGGGGAAGTCACCCACCTCATGATGTGAGCTAATTCAAATTTAAATTCTTAATCTCGGCTCCCCTGACTCGCCCCACCTCTCTTCCCACGGGCCTGAAAATTGTAAATATTTTTTTTTCTCTTAGAAAGTTGAAACTGAAAGGGACATGTGATACGCTCCTTGAGCGATCATTTTTCTTTCGATGACTGACTAGACAGAAGATATCCCTCAGTAGGCTACTGTTTCTTTTCTATTTGGTAGACTGGTTGCCAACCAAGGCTATAGGACCCAGTATGTCCTACTATTCAATCGATAGCTGGGTGAGAGGATGAAACTTTTCCTATGCGCATAAGCGAATGTTGGGAACCCAATTGGAATTCGAATTAAGCTCTCTGATTTCTTTCTCCTTCCGAACAGGTAAACACCACACCGCATATCCAGTGCAAAATAATTATTTTTTATAATAGGAACAAAAAAATATATCAGTTTCTGTAATTGGAACAAAAAACACAAATATGTGTCAATTTGTTATCAAGCAAACAAAACAAAAAAATTCTAAAAATAAACAATAAACATTCTTTAACGAGATGGATAGTTAATATTTTGGGAAAAAAAATTTTCTAAAAAACGAAAACGCGTTCAAAAATAGCTTCTTTTTTTCTTCTTTTTTAAACTTTGAAAATTTATTAAATTTTATCAGATATTATCAATTGATAAAAAAAAAATAATTGAAAATATTTAACCAAAAACTTCCCCTATTATTGAGCATCTAAAAATTACAATACTTACTAATTAAACATTAAAAAAATATAGAGAATGTTTTTCATTTTTATTACAAAGTAAAATGTTTTTGTCTCCCACTTCAGGCACAGACAATGGAAATTCTTAAAATAATTTTTTGTGCTGTTAATGTAGTCTAACAATGCAAAATAGGTTAATTCTCGTTATGGAATAATGAAAAAGTTATTATCACTTTCGTGCTTCTTATCCATACCACAGTGAACCACACCCATAAAGCATTGAAGTTAGAATATTTTTTTAACCTGTTAATTTGCAAAATCCATTTCCTGTGAATTACAAAAAATAAATATTGAGGAAAATTACACATTTAGTAATATTAAATAGAATTTAACTTTAATTATTCAAGGGATTTAAAAAAGATTTTTATAAATTGATTTTCAAGACTAAATGTTTTTAATATTTCATATATTTTTCTTAGATTTTCAATCCCAATTGTTTTAATACAAAATTTTGGTTGATATTTTTTTTTATTTTCTTGGATCTAGTTTCTAAGATAAAGACCATGACCAAAAAATGATCATTGAAAAATTTTATTGAATTTTATTAATTTCAGTTAGAAGTGAAATTCCAATTAAAAATAAAATTTGATAAAACCAATGATTAAACATATCAGGAAATGGAATTGGTGAGCTAAACTCAAATTTCAGTTGAGATACTTTGTATTCACTTTGTACTTATGCATTTAATAAAAGGCATGAATCCATCAAATTTTCCCCATCAGTTATGGGTAAAATAACAGGTCAGACAGGGCTCGCTAACTGTGGTTGGCAATCTGTTTTGGAAAATATCAACTTCAAAAACATGAAGTGGAATCTACACATTTATGCAACTACAAATAAAAACAGTCAAAAAATAATCAATGTGGGATTTGTAAGCAAACCTCAAAAAAAAAAAATATTTTCCTAAATATGATCAGCATATTAACTAAAGGTTCATTCAGATCCAGGATACTTTGATTTTCAAAACTGCTTTATTGGTTCTTTTTTATGCTCATAATTTTGGTTCCCAATATTATTTTTATACTACACTAGCAGTATAGCCCGGCGTTGCTCAGGTGTAATGAAAGCTTTAAAACTAATCCATGGTCCTGGAGCTCAGACTCTTTGGACATTGGCACGAAAGACTAAAAAGCAATAGTTGTTTCCAGTTAAAGCGAAACTGTAGACTGAAAGAAAAATGAATGGATGTAAGTCAAATTTTGATTTCCTGGTATCGATATCAAATTTTCCACACTATTGTAAGAACTGAAATTTTGAAACTTCTGAATATCATTTCTTATGTCTTTGTCTATGAGTGTATCAAATTTGATTAAAATCAGACCACTCCTTCTATAACCCGATTTTTTCAATTATCAATTTTCAATATTTACCTCGACACAAAACCTAGCTAAGAACACTCGCAGATGCTTATAGTACAACTGTGTAAATTTTCAAGAAAATTGGTTCAGCCGTTTCAGAGTCTATAGGTAACGGACATACACACACACACACACAGACAAAGTTCCATTTATAAATAAGTTTAGATTTAGATAATAAAATAAAAACAGTCTTAAATTCATTGTTTTTTTTCTTGAAGGTGCATTTGCTGTCCAATTCATATGCCATGTCCACTCAAATGACCACTGATTCTGGTGGTGCTGATTGTCCAGAGTCTAGTCCTAAGGAGGAGCCAGTATCCATGGGGATCTCATACTTATCTTTGGACATGGAGGTAGACAGTTATGCCACAGACAATAGGACAACTCTGGATACTTTACCCTCAGAACTTTTACTGCTGATATTTTCATATATTGAAGCACCGTTTCTCATTGAGACAGTGTCAAAAGTATGCCAAAAGTTTTTAATTCTTTTGTCATCATCAACATACTGGAAGACTCGTCTTACCATGTGGTATCATCCATGTAAATATCCACCTGTGCCAGGTAAGTAAGTGTGCAATTATCATACAGTACTGTGCAAAAGTATTAGGACAAGAACTATTTTATCTTTTATGAGACATATCGACAGAAAATAAACAATTTAATTAAAGTGATTTTATTTGATTTACTCAACAAATGCTTTAACAAGAAAAAAATACTTGTTACAAAATAAATTTAACATTTAGCATAATAGCCTTTTGCTTTGATCACAGCCTTTATTCTGTCAGGCATTGACATCATAAGCTTCTTCAATGTATCTAATGGTATCTCCTGCCAAGCAGCTTGTATTTGTTCCTAAAGTGTGTCTTGAAAAGTAACATTAGATTTATCAATTCAATAGGGGAGGGGATAAGAAAAAAGTTAGTCATATCCAAGGATAATAGAATGAGTAGTTTCAAAATAACTTGTTTAATAGAAAATAGGAAAAATTAAATATAACTTCTTTTTAATACATTTCTTTTACACCTAGTTTTAAATAATTAGTATTTATTAGCAATTTACTTGGCTTTTCACCCTGTATTTGAATTTCAGTGAGGTTTTTAGGAAAATCACCCCTGTCCTAATACTTTTGCACGTTACCGGTAGTGTGCAAAAGTGGGTTATTTTAAACTTTATTTTGATGCAGGTGAAATAATTCTTGTCCTTTTGCACAGTACTAACATTATACCAAATGACTGACAATGAACCAAATCTGATTATTTTTTTCCCCAAAATTATCACAGATGCAGCAAAAATATTCTACTATTGATGGTGAATTGCTAGCAGCTTATCTGGCACTTTTGCAATTTAAATTCCATGTAAAAGACAAGAATGTGTTATTATGAACTGACCACAAACCTCTTTATTATGTTTTCAAAAGTCATAATCCACTGAAATCTGACAGACAACAATGTTACTTTGTTTTTATAAGTGAATATGTTTGTGATATTTTCCATATAAACAGTAATCATGTGATGCTGGGATCTCTGGGGGTTGATCAAACAAGAAGGAAAAAAGAGCTAAGTGTCTACTAACCGGATGATATTTGTTAGAATTTGTAGAAAAATGGATTGAAAAGTTGAGAACAAAATTAAAAAAACATTTGTGGAAAATACATGTTTTAAAGTCATTCCAAGGAGAATCTAACCCAAATTTAGCTAGACAGAATTCAATAAGATTGAGCAAAACCAATACTACCCATCCTTCCTCATCTCTTGCCAATGCAAAAAGAGCATTAATGTATCCTTGAAGATGTCAAATAGAAAATAAAACATTGTCAATGAAAAAAAATGGATGGTCACTGAAATAATATTTAAAGATCACTCAAAACCAGAAAAAAAAACCACGGAAAAAGAAATATCTAGTTTGAATCAGCCACTAAGACTATTGAACTGTCTTTACTTTAGTTTGCTTAATCAGCAATCTCCTCACCCTCTGAGATCAAAAACACAATGTGGCAGAGGAATGAATGATAGTGAAGAAGACAAACGACAACTAAGTCAAGTGGAATCATGCCTATCATGATGATGCCAGCAACAAATGAGCCATGTGTTAGTGAGTGAGGAGTCAGTTAAATGGTACCATCACAGTACTATGAAGGAACTTGAAAACAAACGTGAGACTTAGGGCTACATTATTATTTTGTTAACCAGAATTGATGTAGGGCAATATTATTGGTTGCTGTTGACCAGGATCAACCAAGGAAAACCAGCAGCAACTTAGAAGATAACAGCTTAGAAAACAGTAACTTGGAAGATACCAGCCTCCAGTAATACAGAACCCAGTCCCATTCAGTTGTGAAAATATATGCAAGAGTAAAAATTAGTTCTGTAAATGCTAACATATCAACCCAATAGGCAGATGAATGCAATCAAATCAAGTACAAGTAAAACACTTCTGGTTTCCTTATATTTTTTTTCTTCTTCTGATGGAATGTTGCACCTTGCTGGGCAATAAGTTTGAAGTTGCATTGATTAGCTTATAATAATGGAAAGGGAGAAATTTTAAAATATGACAAACCTTATAAAATTATTGAGAACCACAACAAAAGCGCAAAAGAGCTTGATAAGAGAATTAGAGGGAAGAGTGTGTGTGTGTGTGTGGGGGGGCAATATCTAGTACAAGGTCGGGGGTAGTGGGGTTGGTAGAGATAGAATAATCCTGGGTACAAGCAGGGAATAGGAAAACTACAAAAGCCCTGAGAATTAGGAAGAAGAAACTGATCCCCATAGAAAACATTGATCCTTAATAGTAGGAAGAGGAAGTGAGTTAGTGAAGCCTAGTACTATAAAAAACAAAAATGAAATTTTAAATCATAAATGCCTTCTTTGAATTTAAAATTTGGTTTTATTTGAAAGATTATGGTCTAGCTAGAGTTAATCTGAATTAAAAGAAAGATTAACTTCTTTATATAAACTTTTTTGGCGTTTTTAAATCATTAGTGATTTTTTTCTTTCATCACTCATCAAAGCCAGGATGATATATGGAGAAATGAAGAAAAATAAATTTTCTTTGCAATTTTTATCTTTTGAAGTTGAGAGTAAATTTAAAGTGGGTACCTCCAGAGATTCGACAGAAAGTGGCCATGCATGATTAAAAAATATATTTATTATCAAGGTCTTTGTTATTGTTAGAAGAATGACCAAAGGATTTTTTTTTTATATTGAAATTGAATTTTGAGCTGTTTAATGTTTATGTTAGTGCAAAGGCAGAACATCTTGAAGAATTTAAATCATCAATCATTATTACTTTTTGTAAAACAAACACAAGTTACCAATGATCTGCCTTAAATCATTGAGAAAACTAAAAAAAATGCAATAAAACTAATGTGTTATTTAAGTAAGAAAGCTTTTGATTGTTTTGTGAATAAGATTATTGACATTATTGTCTTGAGAAAAAAAAAACTTTTTCAATGAATACTGAGTTTTTTGCATTTTTTTGAAATTTAATTGGAATAATTCATAGAATTTTTAAATATTTTAAAATTC
The DNA here is from genome assembly GCA_037127315.1 of Ascarosepion bandense. NCBI lineage: Eukaryota > Metazoa > Mollusca > Cephalopoda > Sepiida > Sepiidae > Ascarosepion > Ascarosepion bandense. The sequence goes on from JBBBDQ010000720.1 coordinate 1,101,047, forward strand.
TATATTGATTTGTATTGTTATGTAGTTAAGTAAAAACTATATTTGCTAATCATACGTGGAAAGTTTTGGTGCAGTACACCAAACACTGGTATTTTAATTAAATCAAAAATCTTAATACTCAGTTATTTGAAATTTTGTAGAAATTTATGAGGGAATAAGACCATATCTTTTCTGTTGGTTGATTGTTGGATAAATCTGAACTTTAATGTCATAGTAAAATCAGGTTTGGTTTAATAATTGGATTAATAATAGTTGCAGAGTTTGAATTCCAGTTGAATTTGTTTGGTTCACTTATATGCAAATACTCTTGAGAAAGGTATCAATCTATCATTTCTTCCTCCAGTAATGGGTTAAATGGCAGTACAGATTGAGTTCTTTAGCCTTGGTTGGCAACCAGTCTACTACAAAAAATAATGGCAACCTACTGCAGGAAAACTTTCTGTCCAGTCAGTCATGTCTCTTTTTAGACATGATTGTCCAAGTGTGTATCCCATATGGCACTTAACTGACTGGATCATCTGTTGCTGAGTGAAGGCTAGACATCACCAGGGAACTCTGGGCTACCAATTTGGTGTGTTGAGATGGTATATGTTATCCTGTAAAGTCACCACAAAGTGAGGTATTTTTGAGACACAAGAAAGGAAATGGTAGTAAGTGACTACCAGGTGATCCATTCACCAGTGGAATGTGAAAAATTAGTGATAACAAATTACTGCAAGTACCAGGTTCTCATGCAAAAGAATTGGTAATTAAGGAAGATTACTGGAACGTATATTGTAGATCTAATATGAGGTATATTTTGGTAAAGTAGCTTATTACTAGTGAAAGGGATTGTCTGGCTCTGATGAATGAGCCATGAATTAAAGTGACATTGTTATGGAAACAATTTACAGTGCATTTTGAAAGGAAGCAAAATTGTCCAAGATTGTATTTTTTTTTTTTTAATCATATCACCTCGAGCAAGGTGGTAATGCCACTGATGTGCAGGGGGCTACGTAAGAGTGAAAAGATTGGAAAAGAGAAAGCCGGAAACCACATCCTAAACAGGGAACAAGGGATGAGCCTCTACACCTGTTCAATAGACGAGAGTGGAGTAAAGATGCTAATGGAAACAAATAGTAAAACGGACAAGAGAAGTGTCATTTGTGATCTGGGATCAGATGTCAGGAAGCGTTAAAAGAGCTCATGATAATGATTTAAGACTAGCCGAGATAGTTGGGAAAGTTTTGAACCAAGAAAAATAAAGATGAGAAAATAACTCTTGTAGAGTCAGGACTATAAAATAGGCAGGTGATACACAAGAAGGATGATGTTTCAATGCTGTCATAGTTGCTGTCATATGTATAAAAGGGCCCCCCTTCATATATGGTGCTGGCGGTTATTGTGCAGACTAAATTCTCAGGTGTTATCACAACTAGTTTAGTTTGACTTAGAAAATTTGATAAGTATGAGGAAGAAAATAGTCTAAAGAAGATTAAGAGAAATAAGAAAATATAAATTGGTTAATGGGTAATGCAGACATTGAGAGAAGAGAAAATTATGAAATTGTTACAGACAAATCTGAGCATTTGGGCAGAATTATGGGAGTCTATAATAAATTCCCTGAGGTAGCATTAAAGAAAATGCTAGAGTTATTAAAGACTGTGGAAAAAGTTATGAAATTGTTCCAGACAAATCTGAGCATTTTGGCAGAATTATTGGAGTCTACAATAAATTCCCTGAGGTAACATTAAAGAAATGCTAGAGTTATTAAAGACTGTTGAGAAAATTCATTTTCAGCAGTTGAAAGATAAATACAATAGGAGAGACAAACTCAGTTTGGGAAGATAATTCTGAGACCATAATAAATTGATCAGCTATGTGAGGAACATTAGTGATAGTGATTAGAACATTAGTGATAGTGATTAGAACAGCTGTGATAAATAAGCAGTATTGGTGCTGTGAAGGGATAGGAAGATGGTAATCAAACAAAGTGTTCTGGCAGGGGTACATGAAGGTTAGAGAGGAACACCATTCAGCATTCTTTATCAAAGGAGGTCAAATTGGATGAGAGAGATTCAATGAATTGAAAATGAAATTGGCACCTGCCAATTAAATTTTGCTGGAGGAAAATTAAAACTTGCCTCAAAAGAAAGACTTAATAGAAAAGATAATCTTTGGAAAAAAAACATGAAAACTAATGAAATAAGTTGTAAGGAGTGGTGTGTGTGTGTGTGTGTGTGTGTGAATAGAATAAGTAAAGAACAGGTAGGAAAAAAGTGTCTTTAATCTCACAAGCTTCAGAGGTTTTATAAAGACAAATCTCTGAAGAAGCTTGTTAAAGTGAAACATGTTAGATTAAAGACACTTTTTTCCTGCCTGTTCTTTACTTATATATATAAAGGAACAAGAATATCCAGGTGCATGTTAATAGAAAAAGAATTTTTAATTCCTACTGCATAATTGTTAGAAATTTGTGAATGAAGTAATTACCAAGCAGTGATGCAAACCCCAATTAAAGATTTAAAATAGATATATAGAAATAAACAAAATGGACATAGATAACCATGTGCATGATAACAGAAAAAGAAAGACTTTTATATTCCTACTGCATGTTCAGAGAAAATTTATTTGCATGCAAATTTAGCTTCACCAAAAGAAGGTGGATGTCAATTATAAGTAAATGACAAACAGAGGTAAGGGAGTGATGTGACACTGAGATGTTCAGGAATTGATTAAACAAAAAGAGGAAGAGGAAAGTCTACTAGGGGGGGGGATGATAATTGTTGAATTTACAAGTAGATGGATTGAAAAGCTCAGAAGAAATGTAAAAATAAAATGCAATGAAAAATCCTGTTTTAAAATAATTCCAAGGAGAATTGAACCCAAATTTAGCTAGACAGAATGCAATAAGATTGAGCCAAACCAAGACTACCTGTCTTTTCTTACTTTACCTAATGCTGATGATAAAATGAGCATTAATGTATCCTCGAAAATGTCAAATAGTAAAAACGAAAACATGTTGTCGATAAAGAAATCTATATGATCATGGAAATAACATTTAAAGATTGCTCTGAACAAAAAGAAGCCAAGAGAAAGAACCATCTGGTTTGAATCAGTCACCCAGAAGAAAAGTGTCCCTACAAAAATAGAAGAATAACCTGTTGAAATTAAGTTGGTTCCTCTGACCAATCTCAAAAGGCAACCCCAGATTTGGAAAACCTTTTGAGTAAATATATTTTAAGAATATTGAATTTTAGAAATATGTTGATGCTAATGGTGGAAGACAACCGAACTCAGGTCCTGGTCAATCCCACCCCAACTGGACACAGGACTCCATATAAGCTGGAGGTTTAGACAACTTGAAGAGTCCCCACACTATTGCTACTGGAATCAACATCCTTCACCAAGACCTCCTGATCAAGACCTTGTGTCAGCCCTGAAAACCATAACTTAGAAATTTAAGTTACTACTAACACAAGCTGCAGACTCCAAAAGGGATCCCAGTGTCATTTGATTATAACAGTAAGCGAGAAGAGTTAAAACCACTGTATACAACAAATTATATGTAGATCAAATCATTACATTTTTAACCCCCCCCCCAAGTTAATTCTTTATTAAAAAGAATTTTTTTATGTAGCTCAACCGGTCAAAACTTCAGTCTGTTTTATCAGTAATCTTCTCACAATCTGAGATCAAAAACACAACATGGCCAAGGAGTGAATGGTCATAAACAAACAAATGCCAGCTAATTCGAGTAGGACCATACCTATCACCAGGCTACCAGCAACAAAAAGAACCACACATTAACTAGTTATATGATAACCACATTGCTCTAAAGGAACTTGAAGACCAATGTGGGACACATAGCTACATTATTTGTTACTGTTGACTAGGATTGAATTCAGAACTGATTATTTATCTCAATCAGTTAATGCTGTTACTTTCAATATATGTGATTTGCAGGAAATGGTGAAATATCAAGCTATTTACTGATGAAGAAACTAAACACTTTCAGAATCAGCTGACCATATCCTACAAATGAATATCAAACTATTCTGTGTTATGTCATTACTACAGATTGAAGCACTCCTGGCTGAAAATGAGAAAATTGGTAAAGACATGATGCAAAAATAAACAAATATAGTGAAATTCAGCCATTTGATTTACCTTCTAAATAAATGTTTCTGAACAGCACACCGGGATATAGTGGGTTCCTTAACACCAGTGAAAAATCTTATTGACCCCTATTTCTTACCTTATCAATGCTTACTAATGTGTATCAATAGAAATACTTGGGAATAGAAGTGTGTCCCTTGATGAAGATTTCAGCACAATCAATTTTTACAGTTTTTGCTGACACATGGATATCCAGATTTGGTGTTTCCTTCCAAGGTAGTCAATTCAAATCAGAATTGTTTTTAGAGCTGTCAATGTTAATAGGTTTTCCACATACTGTGGACAATATCATACCATCCACAAACAAATGGATTAATTGAATAGGTTTATCAAACTCTAAAAATGGCAATAATTGTTAGGTCGGAATCATTATTCTCAGCTCTGCCTATTGTCCTTCTTGTATTTAGAGTAACACCTAATGAGTCGAATTGCTCCCCATTTACTGCTGTCACAGTAGGCATGATTTACCTGAATATTAATTGACACAAATGCAGACAAGGACATCGAAATAACAAATTCATAAATAATTCAGCTCTAGAAAAGCAGAAATTTGAAACTGACAGACTATCCAACAAATGTTTGTATTCTTTACTCCATTTTTATTTCCCAAAAGATTTAAATACTTGTGAATATAATTGGTTATGACAAAGTTCAGAAACCCCTGGAAGCACTGTACATAGGTCCATTTGAGGTATTACACCATACTCAGAAATACTTTTCCATAAAAAGTTCTGAGGAGGTGAACAATACAGTCTAAATTGCCAGACTAAAGTCTGCATTAAATTTAGAAACTAAGACTGCTAGAAATTTTATCTAATATCAACCAGAATTAAACAGCTCTCTGTTAAATTCTAAAGGATTTGATACTGGCAAAAATGCAACAGCCATATCTAAACTGGAAAAATGATAAAATGAAAGAAATACGATATGTATTTTTACTATTAAAAATTATGCCTAAAACACAGAAAATATTAACAGTTTTCTAAAATTAGGGTGAAAAGTATGTGGTGATAGATAAATAAAAATAAATAACAAGAGGACCAAAATTTCACAAACCCTAAAAATAGATGGATAATAGAAATTGCCAAGCAAACAAAGCCATTGTTCGACCAACTAATCAAAAATCTTTCACAACCAGGATGTAAGAGAAGAAATAAACAATAACAAGGAAACCAAAATTTCACCATTTCTACAAATAGATGGTTTGGTTACCTAATCAGAAAGCTTTTACAACTAGGATATAGAGTGAGCACCTTTTACAAAATAGATCTATAAATGTGTATATAAACAGACAGAAAATCAACGAATTTAGTTCCAAGATATTAATTTTATTCTCTGATAACATACTCATAGATGAAATATAACATTTGTATGACTAGCTGGCAAATATGTAGAGCTAACCTGCCATTGTTATATTGCAAACAAACATGACCGTTTTTACTAAATTGTCAAGAGGCAGTGACTAGATTTGGATACATACATACATACTTAGAATTAATGTGGAGAAGTTTCTCACTGAGATGAGCAGTGTTATTTCAGTCCTGCCAACTTTGAAGTTTCGTAAAGGAATTATTGTAATGGCTTCACTCTTGAGGATTTGTTTTTTCTGTTGCCCATTTGTTTTTTTGTATTTATATGAAGTTTGGTTTAATTAATTTGTGTGTGAGTGATTCTTTTTGCTTGGTAAATGTTGTTTCTTAAGTGGTGGAGGATTTGCAGGTGGTTAATTGCTTTTTATTGTGTTGGCTTCTTTTTAGCATACTCAAGTGTATATCTGCTAAATTGTTTTATATTCAGTTGACCTCTTTTTATTGTGTTGGGTTGACTTTTTTTTTACCATGTCAGTATATATGCCTGCTTAAAATATTTTTAGGCCATGATTAAATGTTTGTGTTTGTATGCATGTTGGTTGCTTTTGCATAATTTGTGGGCTTGGTGTGTGATTTTTTTCAGTTTAGTGATTGTTGTATTATCTGTTTTCTTTCTTTGTCTTTTTTTTTTTTTTTTTTTTGGTCATGATTGAGTGTTTATACATGTATATTTATATCTGGTAATATTGGCATTGTATTTTGTGTTTTGTTTTTGTTTGTATTTAGATAGCCAAGTAAATATTTGCTTGAATGCCTACATTTCACCATTATCTTGTCTTGTTTACTAGTTTACTTTGGTTTTTAAAGGTAATCATTGCTGATATTTTTCTCCAAACAGTTTGTAGTTTCTGCTATTGCTATTTATGATTTCTCATTTAATTTTGGTGATGATGTTATTTTCTTTTGGGCTACATGTGTAATTTGATAGTGTTGTATTGTTTTTTGTATTTTTCTGTTTTGAATGATGTTTTGGGATTTTTAAGTCTTTCTTTAAAGCTTGTTTCTGTGGCTCCTATGTAAATTTTTTGTCTCTGTTAATGTTGTTTGTTATGATCATTTTATATGTTGTTCATGTTGTTGGCTAGACATATATTGCTAAGTAAATAGTTGTCTTTGTTTCAACACCTGCATTTATTAATGTCGTTTTGCTGGTTGCTGTTGTTGTTGTTATTGGTTTTGTTGGGTATTTTCTTATTGTTATTATTTTCTCCATGTTGTCTATTCAGCTGTAACTGATTTTGACTATTTTTGTTGATGATTTTTGATAGTTTGTTGTGACTGGGGAAAAACCACCAAGGAAGCCCACAAATAAAACAAAAACAATGAAAACACAAACACTTAATCATGGCCTAAAAAAAGGTTTGAGTATATATACTGACATAGTAAAAAATGGTTGATCCAAAATGGTAAAATGAAGTGAACTCAATAAAAAGCAATTAATTCTACATCACTTAAAAAACAACATTCCCCAAGCAAAAAGAATCGCTCACACACAAAGATATCAAATTAAACCAAACTTCATATAAATACAAAAAAATTGGGAAGCAGTAACAGAAAACAAAAACCCTAAAGAGTGAAGATTTTGCGACTAAATCAATTTTATCTTCTAGTCATGAGGATGTTCTCCCTCCTCATCAAATAAGTTCTGTAGTTTATAAGTATGATTTTAGTTGCAGTGTCAGTTACATAGGGAGAACTACTCAGTGGCCTGACAGTAGAATTAAACAACATGTTCCATTGGAAATCAGGAACCATACCTGGCAACAAAATGAACTCATTCACAGTAATTATTGTTCCTCAGTTTGTGAAGATCTGTTAAATAGCAGAAGCTGTGCTATGGAATTTAGTGGGGATTGGTTTTCTGTTCTAGCCCATTCACATTCACTTTTTCATTAAAAAGTACTAGAGTCGGTTTACATCAGATTTTGCAAACCCTTACTGTGTAAACGGTGAGAGTGTTTGATGGGCATCACTGTGATCAGTTTCTAGTAGTTCATTCCTTTTTTCCCATCACATCTCATATTTATTATATTTTACTGTAAGTTCTCCCGATTAAGAAACTTTGATGAGCAGGAGCAAACCCAGTTGTTTTTTTTCCTCTCCTTTTAATTTTTTTATCCCTCATTATGCCTTGTAATTTTAAACTTAATACTTTTAAAGCAATACTCAAGTTCTGTACTACTAAAAATCTGTTTGTGTGTATGTATATATATATATATATATACTTCCACCTGAACTCTTTCTATTTCTCTGATACACCAGGACTTTAACACAATAACTCTTGAAAGTTCAAATCTCACCTTATTCTTCTATATTAATACATTGAACGTATAAAGATTTATTTTGTATTTAACAACACTGAGCATTCTCATTTAATCATCACATAAGGCCAATATACACCGAAGTAAATTATATTGATATATGGTGAGAACAAATGTTGTAAGATAAACAAGTCCTCTATAACTGATAACCTCATAATCCCTATAAGGCTCATTCTTGCTTTCAAATGAAAATAACTTTGAAACAAGGAAAAATGCTGTTAATACAAGTGATTGTTATTAAGAGGTTCTGTTATATTTTCTCTTTTCTGAAGATGAGCTAATGAATATGGATGAAATGATAAACTGCTAAATGACTGCACTGGCAATTATCTATTAGTAAATTGTATTTATGCTCACATTTTTCATTTCATAAGAAATTCTTTAAATAAATTAGGATGCATTCAGTTAAATAATTTGCATAAATTGTACACAGATAATAAAATTGAAAATATGGGTATTTTAAAAGTTTTTAACAACTAAGCAGAGAGCCTTAATATTGCTTTGACCTAGATCTGATTTAAATGAACAAATTCGATAGCTGGCCAGTTTTGCTGCTCTGCACTCTCGAGACTTTAACATCCCTAAATAAAATTAAAACTGAAATATTTTCAATAGTGATTGATTTTGTTGGTAATTAAAATGGATTAATACAAAACCAATTCTTTATATAGATTTTCATTTGTAACCACAAATCTTACTCCTTTTAATCACCAGAATCCCAGAGTTAATGATAAGCTTTTTTATTGTAGTTGACAATAGCAACTTTGATTGGATGAGTGCCTGTATGGAGACAGAATACACTTATAGTTTATGGCAGCAGAACAACAACAACAACAGGTTAGAACACCTCAGTTTTGTCGATATACAATATGGAACAGTAGATGCTGTGCATCTTTTCCAGGTTTGTCCTTTCATTATCTCCATTGTTGTTGTTTAAGTTTGATCAACACTTTGTATAATTCAAATCTGAGCAGATTTTAATGAAATAAATAAAAAGTAAATAGCACACAAAATCAAGAGCAGAATTTTTAATGTTTTTAGTGTGTCATGATTTTAAAACACCTTGACTTGAATGACTGGTCAAACATGGAATATGGTACAAACCAAATTTAAATTTCAATAAGAAACCAAGAGGAATCATTTTTTTGCTTTCTTCAATTAATAGCAGCAATTGATTTCCATTATTTCACCTTGCTGTTTGACAAGTATCACTCCAAGGGAATAAACCTGAAATTGAGAGTGTGTATGTTTTAACCATAAAATTATTCTAAATCATTGAGAATAAAAATTATTTCTGAAAGCAAACTTATATTAATCAATATTTGATCACAAACAGCAATGTATTTGACTGTGTAAATATTTCAATACCTATTTATATCATTTTCAGTTTATAAGAAAACTAATACGATGAAAAAAAAATTCAAAATAAATATGAAATAAATGAAAAAAAATGCCTTTTTGAATTTCTGGGAAGAGAAATTGTCATTATTTACACTTAGATTAATGTGCTGCTCATTATTGTTACTATCATGTTTTGGTTGTTGTACCCTCTAGATTCTGTCAGTAATCTACATAGAATGCTGAATTTGAGCCCTTTATTTAATCTACAGAGATAGATTGTTCTTAATCATCTTTTGTAGTACTGCTCAGTTACTCAGTTTATGCTACTGTCTCCAATGTTCTCTCATCTGTCTAGTACTTTTAATTAATTCCTTAGTGGCTTGATGACTATTTTTTCTGTCCATACCTGATCAATTATGGCTGATTTCATTGTCTCATCCTTAATTACTGCTATTCAATGTTCCTCTGACTATAATTGGAAGGTAGCGGAGAAGAGTGGGGGTTTTTCATGTTTGTATTTTTTTGACACAACTGCAAGAGATGTATTACACATAGTTCTTAGTAATTTTCTCCACAGTGTTAGTCTGACTTGGCCGAGATTTTTATATAATGTTGAGTTCCTTCTGAATATTTTCTAAGAGTTCATTCACATAGTACATACACACAAATTTTGACCCCAGCACCGTTTGCATGTGTATTTTTTAATGGACCCCCTCTCTTGTGCATACATACATTGTTTGCTCACACCCTCTATTTTACAAAATTTGAAAAAGATGGTTGTATTTTGGCTCTTGATTTGAGAAGCTCTAGCTTTTAACCAAAACAATTTGTCATTCAGTTTTTCACCATTTTCTTTTAGTTTCTTCCAAAGTTCTTGTGCTTTAGAATACTGTTCTGCTTTTTTAAAAGAAGGACAGGCGTCAATGTAGGCTTTTTCTGCAGCTGAAACTAACAGAATTCTTGTTGAGACTTACGACAACCATGCTCTGTCAGAAACAACAAACAGAGATTGGCTTAGATGCTTCAAAAATAAAGATTTTGATGTTGAAGAAAAAGAACGTTCTGACACACAGAAAAGTTTGAAAATGAAGAATTGGAGGCATTACTTCATGAAGACTCATGTCAGGCACAAGCTGAACTTGCAGAATCATTAGGAGTTGATCACACAACAGTTCTGAAATGTTTTAAAGCATTATGATTCAAAAGCAAGGACATTGGATGCCATACAAGTTGAAGCTGAGAGATGTTGAACGGTGTCTTATCACAGGTGAACAGCTGCTTCAACAGCAAAAAACCCTATATGATGCCAAAAAAAGTGGATTCACTATGATAACCCTAAGCATAGAAGGTTGTGGCGTTAAGTTTGGCCATGCATCAACACCAGTGGCAAAGCCAAATATCAATGGTTCGAAGCTTCTACTCTTCATTTGGTGAGATCAGTTGGGTGTAGTTTATTATGAGTTTCTCAAACTGACCAAAACCATCACAGGAAATTGCTATCAGTTTAAATTGATGAATTTGAGCTGAGCATTGAAGAAAAAATGGCCACTATATGAGCAGAGACATGACAAAGTGATTTTGCAACATGACAAGGCTAGGCCACATGTCCCGTCTGATTATCACTTATTCCAATTGATGGCACATGGCCTGGCTGAGCAGCACTTTAATTCTTATGAAGATGCCAAAAAATGGGTCGACTCATTGTTAGCCTCAAAAAAACGTTTTTTTATGTGAAATTCAAATGCTGCTGGAAATATGGAAAAGGTAGTGGCTAGCGATGGACAATACTTTCAGTGACATGTTTCTTACTACTTTTTGTAAATAAAACATTACTTTTCATGAAAAATCAGCAAAAACTTATTCAGGGTCCTATATATATATATATAATTTTTTTTATAATTTTTTTACATAAAAAAAATTCAAAATTTATGATTGTTTGAAAAGCAAAAGAAAAACGTGGCAAAAAGAAGGGAGGAAAGAAAACAGAAAGGGGAAAGAAAGAGAAGGGTAATGGTATGTTAGATTTGCAGACAGAAAGATATGCAGACCAGTGGGGTGAGCAAAGGTCGATAGATTGAAAAAAATAAAAATGAAAGATAGCAAGCTTTGCCAGTCTCTCTTGAATTTTTAAAAAAAAATTTAACTGTTTTAAGCTAAAACAGGGCCTGACTATTGTTGAGATAAAAACAATTTGCAATAAAATTTACTTCAAGAATAAAAAGGAAAGACATAAATTAATAATATAAGTAAATAATATACATAAAGAAAAGAAAAATAACTAATAAGTGAAAAATTAAAATTTACATAAAAGTAAATTAGAAATAAATTCAAGCGAGCATCGACACTTAAGTATTACTTCTGATGTAAATGTCTAATTGAACAAATAATAGAAATTAATTTATAATATATAAAATAATTTTTATATGAATATATATATAGCCTCAATTCTCTCTTTTTAAAATTTTAACGAACAATTTACAAAACTTATCCCCTTATCACTAACCCCACCTACATCCCACACACAACTTGCCAAATATACGAAAAGAGACTTTCCATTTCTTTCCACACCACCTGAGGAGACATTGTCATTTCAATGTTGAAACAAAATGTACACTTTGTTGTGGATAAAAATTTGTACATGTTCTAAACTATAATTTATAATAAATATTCACAGCTCTATATATTATATATTGAGCACTGTTTTAAATTAATGTTTTGAACATTGTAAATTTTTCTTTGTTTCTTATTCACTCAGATATATATATATATATATATATATATATATATATATAAAATCTCAATTTATATTGGTGATAAAAAAGAAAAAAAACCTGAACTAAGGTAATTTAGAATAACTCAAATTATGAAACAAAATTAAGTTAATATAATTAAATTAAGATATGACAACTTATTGCTAAACTAAATGTGTTCATTATGTAAAAATATATATTTATATATATATATTTATTTATTTAGTGTATCGAGGCAGCAGATAATTTTCAAAACATACTGTTAAATATGAGAGACAATGAATGTCTATTATGTTTAATCATGAGCCGTTCTAAACATCATATTCTGAATTTTCTAAATATGGTTCTAAGCTTAAATTTAAGTTGGTTTATTATTTATTAAATTAGTTCTAAGTTTTCGGCTCACATGAGACAAAAGCTTAGACCAACTTAGTAAAAAATTATCCAAACGTTGGAGAATTTTTGTCTTTATTTTCACCTGAAATTCAAAATACGATGTTTAGAACGGCTCATGATTAAACATAATAGACATTCATTGTCGCTTATATTTAACAGTATATGTTCTGAAAAATTTACATTGGGAATTCAGTAGGAGAATTATATATATATATATATATATATATATATATATAAGAAATGGAATTAAAAACCTGGAACTAGATTGAAATGAGGTTATAATAAAAAATAGGAAGTATTATTTTAATTATTCAATATTAAAGTACTAAAGAAGAAAATAAACTAATCATATTAGGATTAAGTGAAAAACAGATAAATAAAATTAGAGAAATTAAGGCACTGACTTAAATGATAAGACTAGGAAAAGTAAGGGTGAAAAGAGGTTAATATATATAATTGTTGTAATAGATTCTACAATAGAAGAAGGAAAGAAGACAACTGTCAAAGTGGAAAATTTAAATTTTGGATTATATTTAGTAACGTTAATACCTAAATTTAAAATTAAAAAATTTGGATTTATGATGAAATTTGCTTATGAATTCCTTTCATAAATTTAAAAGCAGATTTTGCTTATGATATTTTATTATTTTAATTTTTTCAACTAAACATAAATTGCATCTGTCATAAAAGTTATTAGGGGTGTCAGCTGAACATATTAGTCTCTAATACACTATGGGGTTGAGTCCCTCTTCTTTCATTTCCCAAAATCTTCAGGAAAAAGACATCTGGGATTTTAGATTAGGGTTAGGAAAGGAGTGCTTATGAGAGTACTAACATTGTTTAAATTCTCCTACCGAAATCCCAATGTAAATTCTTTTTGTTATTCATGGGGGAGATATGAGTTTGGTAGATCAACATTTGCCTTCTACCAGATAGTTGTTGATGGACCTACAATTGCAAGATGGTAAAATACCAGTTTTAATATCAGCCATGTTTAAATTCTTTAAAATTTTTTTATTGCAGGAATGTATAATATTGTCCATATTATGTGTGTAGGAGTAAGTAATTTTAAGAGTATTTCTATTAAAGATTTTGTGTAGTGGATTTTTGTATGAAAATGCTTGCTAATTTTAGAAAATATTTTCCTATATTAATTTTAGATAGTCCAAATGTAAATTTTCCATTTCAACAGTTGTTTTCTTTCCTTCTTCTTATCTATTGTAGAATTTATTACAACAATCATATATGTTGACCGCTTTTGACCCTTACCTTTTCTAGTTTTATTGTTTGATATTAGTCAGTGCCTTAATTTACCTTTAATTTTATTTATCTATTTTTCACTTCTCCTAATGTGATTGGTTTATTTTCTGTTTTAGTACTTTACTATTGAATAATTTAAATAATACTTCCCATTTTTAATATAACCTCTTTTCAATCTAGTTCCAGGTTTTTCCATTCTGTTTGTATGTATGTGTATGTATATATATATCTATATACTGTTTTTGCATAATTAACACATTTTGTTTAGCAATAAGTTGCCATACCTTAATTTAATTATTTTAATTTAATTTTTTTCATAATTTTAATTATTCTAAATTGCCTTAGTTTAAGTTTTCTTTTCTTTTTATCAGCAATAAAACTTGAGATTATATATATAGATAATATATTCATACCAAAAATTATTTTCTATATTATAAACTAATTTCTATTATTTGTCCAATTAGACATTTATTTACATCAGAAGTAATACTTAACTCAAGTATTGATGCTCGCTTGAATTTATTTCTAATTTATTTTACTTTGTCTAAATGTTCATTTTTCCCTTATTAGTTATTTTTCTTTTCTTTAGGTATATTATTTACTTATATTATTAATTCATTTTGGGACAAAATAAAAAGGAAAGACAAAAATTTTGTCTTTCCTTTTTATTCTTGAAATAAATTTTATCATAATTTTTTTTTTATCTCAGTAATATTCAGGCCCTGTTTTAGTTTGAAACAGTTAAAAAATTTGAAAAAAATCAACAAATCCTAGCAAAGCTCACTTTCATTTTTATCTTTTTCAACGTATCTATCTCTCCCCATCTCTCTGCTCAGCGTATCTTTCTGTCTGCAAATCTAACATAGATTTTCCCTTCTCTTTCTTTTTTTTTTCCTTGCCCTTTCTTCTCTCTTCTTTCTTTTTTCCTCTTTTCCATTTCCTTTCTTTTCACTACATTTTTCATTTTTTCTTCCACACGCTGATCTTCTGGTTTCATTACCTACACTGACACTCAAACAATTTTTTTGTTTTTCTATAATATTAAAGATCACTGACAAAAGCAAATCTCTCCCCACCTTCCTGACTCACATTTCCTCCTGTCTACAAATTTAACATACTTTTTTCCCCTCCTCTTTCCCTCTTCTTTCTTTCTTTCTTCCCTTCCATTTCTATTTGCTACACTTTTTCCTTTTCCTTTTCTTTTTGCATGTTTACTTCTAGTCTCTACCTACAAGCACATTTAAACACATTTTTGAATTTTTCCATAATAAAGATCACCAATGAAGTGAATTCTATTCACTGAAATGATCATACATTTTGAATTTTTATATGTAAAAAAATTATATATTGGCTCTGTAAATAAATAATTTTACATTAAGCCCTCTGGCTGGATCAGTTTTAATATTTAATTTTTTTAAAATTAATATTAATAGGATCTCCTTTGGAATTTTACCATCATCCTGCTGTTTCTTTTTGTATTTATATACATATATATATATATATATATATATATATATATATATATATATATTGCAGCTTAGTGTAGTGTTGAGTTAACTGTTTATGCTTATTCATCGTGAAGTAGTCTTTGTTCTTATTTGGAATCTATAACAGCTTTTAGTCATTTCTTCAGAGAGCTCAACTGTCAAATCATTGTAAGATTAACAAAAAAGAAAGATGACAATATAAGTCTAACTGGAAATAAATGCAAATAATGTTAAATAATTCATTGAATATTTGTCATTTATGTATTTTGTGCTTTTTTGTGAGTTTGTCAAGTAAAGCTAAATGCACTTGACAATTATTTTTAATTGCAAAAAACAAGAAAAGATGCAAGTGCCTAAAAATGTTCTTTTGAACAAAACCCCAAATGAGAATCAATCTGAGAATTATTTAATAAGGAAAATGGGGAAAGTGATTCTCCATATTATTAGGATCTGGTTAACCTCAATTAAATGCTTATTGCTTCTTGATTCATGGGTGAGTGGTAACTAAAATGTACTTATATTTTGGCTGCTAATCACCAACTCTTTCTTGAAAATGGTCTTAAAAAAAGGGTTTGAAATAATCACAAATAAACCAGTTTATGGCAGCCTTTTGATGAAGAAGGAAGAATTAGTTTTAAAATCTTCTAATGGATGTTTTTGAAGCCTTTCTAAATTATTAAAGTTTCAACAATGTTTAACCTTTGTGTGCACAAAAAATGATTTGTCAAAAGGACATTTTCTCCCTTGACACCACTATTATTTTAACTACCTTCACTTCTCACCAATGTTTGTTTTAAAAAAATGGCGTAGAATTTTAATAAAACCCAAACACATGAAAGTGAATTTATAAACTCTCTTTGTCCTTGAGAATTTATAACAAAATTATTAAATGCTGTTAGATAAAATAAATATGAAAACAATTTTTTTATTCATCAATTTAAAAAAATTATTAAATTATAAAAATATATGAACCAACTATAATGAAATAATTAATTACAATTTTATAAAGTTTGAATTGATTGCCATTAGCTGATGTTTTGCCAGCTTTTCTAATAAACACTATAATAAATAATGTTTTATATTTGTATTTATTTCTGAGATTAGTAATTTTCAATAATCTATGTTTTATATTCAATAATAAATTCTCAAGATGATAGAAAATGTGTAAATTAATTTTTTATATGTTTAGGTTTCATTAAAATTTTAATAATCACTTTACTGTTTTAAATAAACACTGCTGAGAAGTGAAAGTAGTTAAAATAATAATAGTGATATCAATAGAAAAACAGAGTATTTTGACATACCATTTTTTGTGGGGCATGAATGCCAAAGTTAGTTTTTAAATGAAATTAAAAAGCAAAGAACAATTTTGTTTACTGTTCATTAGTGCAGTAATTTTTAAAATGAAAGTACAGTTGTACTAGATTTAGTTGTTCATATGTCTATCTTTAGATGTTTTTTTTTTTTACTCTTTGAACATAGCTTTAGTCATAAAAAATCACATTTCCAATAACAAAAATAAAAAAAAGGAAGAGAATTGTTTTGTGTGTATTTTATTGTCAGACATTGTGAAATAATGAGGGTTATAATCCTCTTCTAATGTCTCTTCACTGATAAGCATATTTTCTTTGTTTAATTACTTGTCATTCTTTTTTTCATCAAATTGAGAATCCAATAAGAAATTGGGGAGCTGAGTTCAAATTCCAGTTGAATTTGTTGCATTCACTTATGCACAAATACCCTTGGGGAAAGGTATTAACCCTTTGTTGCATATTGTAACCAATATGCAACAAAATTTAGAGAAAGGTTACAATTGTAACCAATATGCAACAAAGGGTTAATCTGTCTCTTCCCTCCAGTTATGGGTTAAATAACAGGACAGATTGAGTTCTATAGCCTTAGCTGGCAAGCAGTCTACCACAGAAAGTAATGGCAACCTACTGCAGGATAATCTTCTGCCCAGTCAGTCATCTCTCTTTCAAGACATGATCACCGAAGTATGTATCACGTATGGCCCTTACCTGACTGATCCAATAGGTAATGGGAGATTGGCAGGCAGATAACTTTTATTAAACAAGATATAAATTTCCTATTAATACATCCAAGGCTAGAGACATACTTATATGTCTTTACAAAATTTACATTGCCTGCTCTGTGTGTGTGAGATATATTTAATTTGGAAATTAATAATTTTCGCAAACTAGGTATCAACCTTACAGTATCTTCAAGTGATTCATAATAACTGATTTTCTGTTTTAATTTTAATTGTACCAAACTGGCTAGCGACGTGTGGAAATTAAAATTGAAAAATGGAAAAGACCAAGATATAACTTGTAGTAAAAATAGCCAAATCATACAACAGTGGCAATGTCTGCAAATTCTTCTAGGAGGAACTGTTAGCCATTATTATGTTGTTTCTAGAACAAAAAAAAATTACTAAATGAAAGATCAGAAATAATGTCCAGATGTAATCACACTTATAAATAGGATCATAAAAACCCAGATGAAAGTGTTTTAAGATCCTTAAGTAACTCCTCCCTAATTTTGAAAATTCCAGTTGCATGTTCATAAGAAATTCCTGTTTGAAAAATAGAAAAATCAGTTATTTTAAATCGCCTGAAGATACTGAAAGGTTGAAACCTTGGTTGCGGAAATAACTCATTTCTAAATGAACAATATAAAAATGTTTTACAATATAAATGTATTAAATACTTTTTAATACAACTGTGTACTGGTCTAATTTAATTATGACTAAAATCTTACTAATAAGGTTATAAATCCGAAAGAAACGGCTTGAAGGTAATTCCCAAACAGATCCTATTAATATAAATATTAAAACTGATCTAGCCAGAGGGCTCAATGTAATTAAATTTATTTATTTACAGAGCCAATATTTATCACATATAAAAAATTTTTCCAAAAATGTATAGCCATTTCAATGAATAAATTTAATACCCATCTCATCAGCAATAACAAGACATTATGGTAAGATAAATTTATCTCTGTGTGTGCATGTGTAAAAAAAAAAAACAGAGTAAAAGTAGGGGGAAAAAAAGAAAAACATGGCTGATCCTTGCTGTCAGAACATTAAGTTTGCCACTTGGTGATAGATGCAAAAAGAGATACATTAAAATAAATAATATATATATATATATATATGTGTGTGTGTGTGTGTGTGTGTGTGTGTATGTGTGTGTAGATATAGAAGAATCCAAAGGAGTATTCTGTACATAAACTGGTAGGATAACTCACTAGGAGAGCTCTAAATATATATGTATATAAATACATATAGAGCAAATATATGTAAAAATTAAGACAGACACGTTATTCCATGGTTAAGTGGAGGTATAGGCTTATTTCAGGCAACTATCTTCAGCTTCCATCTTTATTGTACAGAAGATTTTAAGATGGTTTGCCTGAAATAGGCCTATACTTCCACTTAACCATGGAATAACGTGCCTGTCTTAATTTTTACATATATATATATATATATATATATATATATATAAGAAAGAAAGAAATGGGTCAGATGAAATAATGGCCTTACAAGATTCCAGTTAAAGGGTCACAAATAATATTATATACGTGATCCAGCAGCCAATACGGGAAAGTAACTGCAATACCTTGTTAGTCATTTTTACTGAAACTTTTTTTTTTTATAATCATCTCACCCCAAGCAAGGTAGTACTGTCACTGGTGCACAGGGGGTTACATAATAGGAGAGTGAAGTGAGAGGAGAACAGGTCACATTAGGTGTTGGAGAATAGGTAAGAGAAGGATGGGTACATTGAGAGCTGCTTGAGAGCAAAGTGTAAAGTGAGAAGAAGGATGGGAATCAAGGATATAAGAGATGACAGTTGACGTTGCATTTAAACTCTTGGAGATTGTAGCTATCAAGGGAACAAGACTACAGAAGGGAGTTCCACAGGTGGGAAGTGCGAGAAAAGAAGCTGGTAGAGTAGAAGTTGTGGTTACACTTGATGGTTTTCACAGTAAAAAGGTGGGACCTTCTTGCTAGTCTAGTAGCTCAAGTAAATTCGCACAGGGGAGGCACCAAGGAGCTAAGCTCATCAGAGCAGAATTTGTGAAAGTATTTGTAGAAGAGACAGAGGGAAACTACATCTCATCAATGAGAGAAAGACTGGACCTGAGCTGCCAAGTCAGAATAGACTACATTGCAGATTCTTCTTTGGATTTTGTCGAGAATCCCAAGGTGAAGAGCAGGGGCACCTGACCAGATATGACAGCAGTATTCAATGCACAGCTGGATGATGGATTCAGAAGAGAAAATCTTCCTGGCCCAACACAGGGACCCGACCTTCTTAGTAGTAGATTTGGCTATTAATTCAATGTAGTTGTTCCACTTAAGGTCAGGAGGCACAGTATATTGCTCTCAGGGAGACTAGCATGATCCATGCTGATGGCGGGTAGGAAAGATTGTCTACGATGGTTAAAGGATAGCAGCTTCGGTTTTGGAAGCATTCAAATTTGTGAGCCATTTCTTTACCCCAGTCCACCACTGACTGAAAGTCCTTTTTGAGAGCAGCAGCAAGATTTGTTTTGTCAGCATCGGCAGGTGGGAGTAAATGGTGTTGTCATCAGCGTAGATGCCCACTTGGGATCTGATTACATCAGAGAGATCGTTGATGAAAATCAGAAAAAGTGTAGGGCCTAGGATAGGGCTTTGATGGACACCCGTGTTCATATGATAGAATCTGAAAGCATGTCCATTCAGTACAACCTTTATTACACGATTCAATAAGAACGATTTGATTAAGTCAAACAAGCATCCAGATATACCATAGCTCAGTAGCTTGTGCAGAAGGCCAACGTGCCACATTCTGTCACATGCTTTGGAGATATCCAGGGCAACAGCTCCAGCTTCACCGTTCTTATCAAGAGCCTGGTATATGTACTTAGTGATAGCCATTAGCATGTCAGCAGTAGACCTGGCAAAGCAGAAGCCATACTCTCTGTTGGAGAATAGTGAGGTACACTTTGCCAAAAATCAGTAGGGGGCTGATAGGGCAGTAATTGGAGGGGTCTGAGGGTTCTCCCAAGTTCTTAAAAACAGAACCACAGATAAGCAGGCAGGAAAACAAGAAGCAGAGAGGCAGTAGAGTTTGGAGAGGACAGAGGAGAGTTTAGGGCACATTTCTTTAAGACTATGACTGGGATTTCATCACCTCCACTCACCTTATGGGGGCAAGTTTTGAAATTATTTTAGAGACCAGCGAGGGGGTAATGTAAACATTGCTCAGTTCTAGGTGGGAAATAGAGTGCACATCTTCCAGACAAATTAAGTGAGGAGTTGGAGGAGAATCTGTGAGCAAAGCACTCAGCCTTGTTCACTGTAGCTGTGAGGACCTCATATTTATTGATTAAAGGAGGGGTGGAAGGTTTGCTGCTGTTTAGCATACTTTTGCAGAGCCGCCAGTAGTCTTTGGAACCAAACTTGTACGCTGATATACGCTACAACAGCTTATTGAGGATCCTCTTACTTGTTACGAGCAGAGGCAAAAAGGCACTCATTATGGTAAAATGCACTCTGATAAAGCCAGAAGTAGTGATTCCTCATATAAAAGAGGGGTTTCTGCCCAAATACTCAATAATTTATATATATATATATATATATATATATATATATACATCTTCACTAATATGCAAGGTATACGTACCAACTTTTACAGTGTCAAATCCTTCCTCCAATTAAACTCACCTGACATCCTAGCTGTCTGCGAAACTAATCTTGATTCTTCTATCCTCTCCTCTGAATTCTACATTCCTGGTTACCTCCCCCTCTTCAGGAAGGACTCCAACGTCCACATTCATGGGCTTGGTGTTTATGTCAGTGAACGCCTCCCTCTAGCTAGGGTGATCTCTCTTGAATCCCTAGATCATTCTTATGTGTTTCCATCTCTCTCTTCTAAGCTCAGTTAGCTATCTCTTCTTTCTCTATCGCTTCTCCTCATTTCCCGACTGTTCCATTCTTGATAGCATCTCCAATAATATCAACAAGGCCATTTCCTCTCATTCGTTCGCCCATATATTTGTGTTTGGCAGCTTTAACACCCACTACGCCAAGTGGCTGGAGTACTCTGTCACAGATCTTGCTGGTGTCCACACCATGAATTTTTCCATCACTCAGACCCTTATGCAGGTGGTGGAGTTCCCCATGCGTTTCTCTAATAACCCTAATGGACACGACTCACTACTAGATCTTTGCTTTACTTCCATACGTGACTCTTGTAATGTCAAGCAACTCTGCTCTCGCAGTAGTTTCTGTTAGCATCTCCTTCCACTCCCTCTCCACCAAAGAACCTCTAACCAGCAGAATATCTTACTGCTACCAAAGCTCATTGGGACTCATTCCACGATTTCCTATGTGACGTCCCTTGGAACAAAGTTTTTAACCTTCCTGTTGGAGACTCTGCGGCTGAGGTCTCCTTTTGGGTTAAGACTGGCATTGATGCTTTCATCACTGCCAGGAAGTTGAGACTTAACTCCAATTCACCTCCCTGGTTCTCCCCTGCCTGCTCAGCTGCCATCGCCCAGCGAAATCATTTCTTCCAGCTTTACCGGAGTCACATATCAAACCATAAAAGGTGCCTTTTTGCCTCTGCTCGCAGTGAGTGCAAGAAGATACTTAAACAAGCTAAGCTGCTGTTTGCAGCCAGAATGAAGCACTGTAAGTTCGGCTCTGTAAAAGTGTGCTGAACAGCAGCAAGCCCTCAATCCCACCTCTAATCAATCAACGAATTTGAGGTTCTTACCTCTTCAACAGACAAGGCTGAGTGCTTCGCTTGCAAATTCTCCACCAACTCGACACTGGACTCATCTAGAGTATCTGTACATGACTTCCCACCCCAAACCAAGGCCCAACTGGCTGACATACACATTATCCCCTTGGTGGTCTCTAAAATAATTTCAAAGCTTGACTCCCATAAAGTGGTGACGGAATACCAATCATTGTCCTAAAGAAATGTTCCCCTGAACTCTCTTCTGTTCTCTCTAAACTCTATAACTATTGCCTCTCTGCTTCTTGCTTTCTTGCCTGCTAGAAGTCCTCCTCCATGGTTCTTACATATAAAAATACTGAAGAATCCTCTGACCCCGCTAATTATCACCCTATCAGCCTACTACCGATTTTTGGCAAAGTCTTCGAAGCCATCATCAACACCAAGGTGGTTCAACATCTCACAGCCCACTGTCGATTCTCTGATAAACAGTATGGTTTTCGCTTCACCAGGTCTACTGCCTATATGTTCACGACCATCACTGAGTTTATAAACCAGGCTCTCGATAAGAACGGCGAAACTTGAACTGTTGCCCTAGATATCTCCAAAGCATTTGACAGAATCTGGCATGTTGGCGTTCTACGCAAGCTGAGAGGCTATGGTATAACTGGACAATTGTTTGACCTAATCCAGTCATTCCTTTCAAATTGCACAATGAAGGTAGTATTCAACGGAGATGCCTCCTAATACTATCATACGCATGCGGTTGTCTCTCAAGGCTCTATTCTAGGTCCTATGCTTTTCCTTATCTACATTAACGATGTAATAAGATCCCAAATAGGCATATACACTGACGACAGTATGGTTTACTCTTGTTTCGATCAAAAATCTGCTGAGGCTGACAAAGCAAACCTTGCTGCTAAGCTTGAAAAGGACCTCCAATGCATGGTGGACTGGTGTAAGAAATGGCTTGTGAATTTTAATGCCTCTAAAATGAAGCTGCTATCTATTAACCATTACAGACAATTGCTCCTTCCCCCCCTTTAGCATGGATCAGGCTAGTCTCCCTGAGAGCAAACACTGCGCCTCCTTGGGTTAACTTTCACAACATACCTCAAGTGGAACAACGACTACATCAAATCCATAGCTAAATCCACTGCTAAAAAGGTCGGTTCTCTGTGTAGGGCCAAGAAGTTTTTCCCGTCTAAAACCATCTTGCACATATATAAATCTACCATTCACCCTTGCATTGAATACTGCTGCCATATCTGGTTGGGGTGCCCCTGCTATCCACCTAGGGGTCCTTGACAAAATCCAACTGAGAATTTGTAATGTGATCAATCCCAACTTGGCAGCTCAGATACAGTCACTTTCTCACCGGCACAAAATGGCTTCTCTGTGTCTCTTCTACAAGTACTTTGATGGCTTCTGCTCCGATGAACTTAGCTCTCTGGTTCTCCCTATGCATGAATTTGCCCGAGCCACAAGATTAGCAACTAGGTCCCACCCTTTTACTGTGAAACCAATAAAATGTAAACGCAAATTCTACTCCAGCAGCTTCTTTTCTTGCACTTCCCGCCTGTGGAATTCCCTTCCATTTACTTGCTTTCCCAACAGCTACAATCTCCAAGAATTTAAATGTCAAGTCAATAGCCATCTCCTATCTCACTAACCTGCATCCTCTCTCTTTCTCTCATGCTCCTTTCTCCATCCACTCCACTCTCATCAGTATTCTCATCCTTCTCTTACCCACTTCCTGACAGCCCCAGGTAACCTGTCACTCTTTCTTATAACTTTCCTCTTATGTAACCTCTTGCTTAACAGTGGCTTCTGTTTACTTGCTTCCCTGACAGCTACAACCTCCAGGAGTTTAAGTGTAAAGTCAATAGTCATCTCTGTCCACTCCACTCTCTGTATCTTAACTCTTCTCTTACCCACTTGCTGACACGCCCTGTAAGCTGTCACTCTTTCTTATAACTTTCCCCCTATGTAACCCCCTGTGCACCAGTGGCAATAGACTGCTTTGCTTGGGGCAATATGATTATAAAAAAAGAGAGAGAGAGAGAGATTTCATTTCTTATGAATTAATTTTATATTTAGTGAATACATTTGAGTAGATATTCATTTTTTTCTTTTAAACAGTAATTCTGAGTCTACTGACCTGGGCATTTGAGAGCTTTAATTTAAAAAAGAAATGTGGTGTAACTCCCAACAAAGTTCAAATATACAAGGAGGATGTAGATTCAAATCCTGTCAGAAGACACATTTTCTTTATTAGAAATCTTGAATGACAGCAGACATTTACTCAAACACATGAATCCACTAAATATTACTTATAAATTATATATTGTCAATAGTCCATGAAATATCAGTGTTATAAACTATTTCCAAAACAGTGTGGACATATAGTAATGTACTGTATGATTTGTTTTGTGATGTATTCTTATTATATTGTGTGTTGGGGATGTCATTTAGCTTAGTCTGTACTACAGATTATCTGATCAAAACCAGAATGGTGGCAACCATGAGAAATCATCACTTGTATCATTATAGTTATTTATTTCCAGTAAATGCCAATTTCTTATTTTTTTTCAAACGTGCCTGCACAGCCAGGCAACAATGCTATAATAATGCAGTAGTAAGTGTAACTAATAAATTAATATTTCATTCTTAAAAACAAAAGAACACATTTGTACTTATTGAATGGAAGCAAATATGCAACCATAGAAAAATGAAAATCATGATAAATATTTTTGACTTATTTATTGACAAAATGTTACATCCACCTCTATTGACATGTATTTACAAAATTTAGAGAATGAAATATTCAAGAACAGGCCTTAGCATTTATTTATATTTATAAGATTTTCTGGTTATTTTTTCTCTGGTCAGTTTTTTTTTTTCTTGTACAGGGTGGTAATTTGCTGGCAGCTGGTTCCCGAGATCGATCAGTCACAATCTTTGATCTTACTCGACCTGAAGCCAGAGATCCTCAGACTTGTCGAGATGCCATTGTCTTTGCAGATGACAAAACTCATCAGGTAATCATTTACTTTCATATTTCTGCAACTACTTCAGGACGTAGGTAATCATGGCTGTCCACAACTTCCTATCCCTTGCAATGTTTGTCACTTTGACTAGACCCTGCCACCCATTCACACAAGATTGGAACAATTTCAGTTAAAATTCTTTATAGCTGAGCCTTGTTTAACATTTTTACATTCCAAGGAGAAAAAAATGAGGAATAAATTTGAAACTTATATAGTTTTCTTAACTGTCCCTTTGAAAAACAGAAAAACTGCAAAGATATTGCATTAATCCTATTTGCATTTCTGGGACTTTTGCTAATAAGAAAGAATCATTACAAAGATGAGGATGTTAGTCTACAAAGATAATTGAATCCAAATAGTGAGTTAATAGCAATGGTGAAAGATTTTTTATTTACAGAATATAATTTCACAAGAAATATGAGGGGTGCTCCAAAAATAATACTTCCTGCTTATTTCCATGGAAACTGCAATAACACTACAGGATAGAGCAATTTTTCAGCTACAAAACATTATTTTCCCTACTGAGTCACCAAAATTGAGTATGCAATTTTTATCAGTGATGAACAAGAGCTGGAATTTCATAGGTTGGCAGCTGTACAAAGCCACCTAGAACATTGCTGAAACACATTATCGACTACTGAACTGTGCTTACATTCATTTTTTTTTTTAGTTTCCATAAATGATGCACAAATATCAATAAAATTATTGAGTGCAATTTTTTCTGTAGGGATGAAGTGCAATGATGCCTCTCTGCTTTTGTATACACTTTTGTATCATGCCATTTTGCCAGACTGCTGTCTCTAATGAGGCAAAAAGAATTATAGCTTATTGGTGTGAAGGTTCAAACTGCTAATAAAATAAAATAAAATATGAAACATTACTTTCAGTATGGCCCTCGTAAAAATAGTTTATAATTTTATGGCTTTTTAATTAGTTAACTAAAATTACAAACAGAAAAGCAGTTCACGAGACTATCATACGCAACCATTGCATTGATTCTTATTTGTTATAGTTATTAAGAACATTAATATCAACATAATAACTGTCCTTTAAGACAACTAAAGATTATAGTCTTTCTGCATTCAGTATAATCAAAGATTTGTCTTCTGTGCAGTGGTAACAATAATAGTTTAACATGTGGGATTCCAATAAAAACTTTATCCCCTTTGTTAATGTATTTAGATTTCTGAGCTTTTAGAAAACCTCTAAATTAATTTTTATTTATCATTTAAAATTATAAAGGCTTGTAAGTAAAGGAAATATTATAGTCTGTTTTTGTACAAGTGGAATGCTAAAATGTTCTCAAAATCTAACCAAATACAAAAATCTTTTGGTTAGGCTGAGAACTTTTCAGCAGCTATTATTAAAGTTTTCTCTATATCTTTTTCTCACATATTCATGCCTCAAGAATTGAAGATTCAGGACCTGGCTCCATATCAGTTGCAGACCCACCTTCAAGACAGGTTTTCCAAGTGGAAGAAGCATTAAGTTTACAATACCATCTTCTCAGCCCTGAATCTGTGAATTGATTCAGTGAGGGTGATTGCATATAAACTCTGATGGTGACAAGAAATCCTGTCAGCTGTCTCTCTTAACCATTTGTGTTGGTTGATCCTGTAGGGGATGAAGATCTTTGTGGTGCCTCTTGATTTGAAGGTTTAAGAAAGAACGCCTCAAGTTATTTGCATTTAATAACACTGTAGAAAACTAAACATAAGTATTTATTATTCAGATGTTATTCATTTTTAAAAGCTTATCCATCATTGAAAGCATCCTTTCTCTCCCCACCCACCTCCCAGTGAAAATTTAACTTGGTATTTTTTCAAATAATATAAATAATCCTGAGAAATGTATTGTGTTTGCATAACATGTCAAATTTAAAGAAATACAATGAGAAATCATTGAATGTCATTTTGTTAACCATTTGTGTCTTGTTTGCTTCTAGGGTTGGATTTGGTGCTTAAGCTCCAACGATAAACACTTCTGTTCTGGTTCATGGGACTCAAAGATCCGTTTATGGGACCTATGCGCTGAGAATCCACTTGTGTCAACATACAGGTGAGTAATAGTAAGATTTTACAAGCACATTTACTTATTTTGTTTCATTTACTTTTTTTATTTGCATTTATTCACATTTTTTTTAAATGTTTGTAATCCACTGGCGATAAACAAGGTGATCTAAAAAAAGTTGTAATTGAGAAACCAAGGTAATGCTGACAAGATATAAGAAATTAGTGTTGTATAGGAGACAATTTGTTTTGACTAAATGAGGAATATCACACAAGGAAGGACAATGGTTATGACAGTCTCAGTCTTATAAATACCTGCCATTAATTTTTAAACCTCAGAAAGACACATTGATGGACAGGATGTGAACACTTGTTCCCTTGAAATTTAAGTTTAGCCATCATTGTTTAGATTGTAAAACTTTCACAAATTATAATTGACATAGCCATACGATGTCATGAAGGCAATTACAGATTATCAGTTTAGGAAACAGTGTTATTTTAACTTTTGTTACATAAAACTTTTGGGACTACCTTGAGAAAGTTAAAATTTAGTAGCACAATCTAAAATTCCTGTAGTATATGCAACAATGTTTAATATATTTCTGCAAAAGTTTTCCAAAATAAAAAAATAAAAAAACAAATGTATAGGCAACCCAGTGAGGATTGAACTTACTACTCAGTTGTAATGTTCTAGTGAGACAAACTTGCTAGCCATCAGACTATGTGGCCCTAAAATTATTGTATGTAAACTTTTGTCATTGTCTGTATGTCATGTGCTACCAAGAGATTAATGAGAACAATACCAATTTTTTTTATTGCTACTTTCATTTTTTTTTTCTTTTGAATTTTAACCTTATGATTAGCACTCATGGCAATAAGTGTGGGCAGGATGAAATTTATGTTAGGGAGCTTTATTTATTGTTGTAACAATTAATAAAGCTTTAAACAACAAAGCAAAAACATGGATCAAAACAAGTGTGTGTGTGTATATACAGTTAGATAGGTGTGAGTTTGTGACCCTAGACAAACTGACGATCGCAAAAGCATGAAACCCAGGGTCACAAACTCACACCTATCTAACTGAATATGTTAGCCCTATCACTGATATTGAGTGCTTTCAAATAAGTACCACACATATATATATAGCCAAAGAGGAATTAGACAGAAAACGGGACTGGAAAGCTACTATGAATTATTATAGTTTTTATTTTCAGCAATGCCTAATATGCAATTTAAAAAGTTTCACAGTGACTCCATTTGAGTACAAGCATACAAAGTTGCAGTTGAGACTAAGCTTTGGTATATACTGTGGATTCAATGTGGAACATTTTAAAGAAGGAAGGACGAAAGAATAAGAAGTAAATAACAAATGAAATGTTTCATCTAATGAAGGAGGAATAACTGATAATGCTGAGACATAGTGTAAT
The DNA here is from genome assembly GCA_037127315.1 of Ascarosepion bandense. Taxonomy (NCBI): domain Eukaryota; kingdom Metazoa; phylum Mollusca; class Cephalopoda; order Sepiida; family Sepiidae; genus Ascarosepion; species Ascarosepion bandense. The sequence goes on from JBBBDQ010000720.1 coordinate 1,129,353, forward strand.
AAGGCTAAACAAAACGTTATCTTGATAAACACAGGCAAACTAAAGAGATGTTATGGCTAGAGATGAAATACAAATTTAAAAACTGGAGCCATGGATGCAGAAAAACAATCTTAACAACATACACTATGCAGACAGCACTGTTTATGGTAGATCAAGAAGGGAAAACTGAAAGACCTATAAAAGGCAGCAGAAAGGGACGGCCTCAAAATATTAATTATGCAAAGGAGATATCAAAATTAAACAAGTGATGAAATTCAAGTATCAAGGCAGTATAACAACAAGAGAAAAGTGTGAGACAGATATTAAAGCTTCCACAAAGTATTCAAAAATAAAAAAACATTAGAAACAAAGAAGAGTGCTTGATTGCGAAATAATATCTAATGACAGTGAAAGCTAAACAATCTTTCTATAAATGAAAACTTGAGGCAACCAAGATGCAGTTTTGCAAATGTATGTTGAACATACTATGGACAGTGCATGTGAGAAATGAAGAGGCTCTAAAGAAAACAGGAACTATAAAAGGCTTGGAGAATTTAATACTCACAAAGTACACTACCAGCCATAATTATTAGGCCACCCCAGTTTTTTTTAAAAGAAATGATGTATTTCATACTATTTTTAGTATTTATTGCCAAATGAAAATAGAATGGTTCTTTTGCTATTATTACTTTGCTTCCTTGCCTTGCAAAATTTTGTAAAGATGAACTCATCCAAATCACCCTAAATTTTCTTCATTCTTTCATTGATGTAACTGCAATATAGGTAATTATTAAATATTTATAAATTCATTTGATGCACATTATTGTGCAATATTAACAAAAGAACCATTTTATTTTCATTTACAATTATTCACTTGGCAATAAATACTAAAAAAATAGTATGAAATACATCATTTTTTTTTAAAACACTGAGGTGGCCTAATAATTATGGCCGGTAGTGTACAATGAAGGAATTTTATGCTAATTTGGAAATGGGGGTAAGAGGAGATTTTAAAAATGAAAGTATTGTTGAAAATAACAAGAGTTATGCATTTTTAGCAGAGCATCATAAGACTTGTATATTTTAATATCTTCTCTGGAGAAACTTATATGGAATATTGAAAGCATTAAATCCTATGTAGATACATAGTTAGAAATAAATATATATTTTGTTTTTTAAATTTCCAGGTGTAAATCAGCCGTACTTGATATCCATATGGACAACCAGTACATTATTGCTGGTGGCCATGACAAATGCCTATACATTATTGATACTCGTGCTCATCAGGTGCTGTCCACTAAAATTCACCAGATGCCTATCCTCTGCCTGGCAGTTAATGACAAACACATAATCACTGGGAGTGAAGATGGACATATTTGTGTCTATGACCGAAAAACCAACACAGTTTTTAAAAAGTTAACAGTAAGTAATTTTTTTTTATATTTTAAGAAATAAAAAAATTGCTAGAAATGAAAAATAAAATCATTTTTAATGTATGCCTCAATTTATTAACTTTTAATTTTTACAATGTGATAAAACTATTTGAATTAAAAGTTCTATTTGCTGTATTATGTAAAAAAAAATCTATCTACATAGCTGGAATGAATGTTGATTCATTCTGTGCTGATAAATATTTAAACTATGTCAACCATTTATATAAAATGTCCCAAAGTCTCAAATTAATGGCCATGTTGCAAGTTTGAAGCTTTAAGTTTGATTTGACAGAAACAAAAATGTTTCAGGTTAAAATAACAGGAAATTGCAAAAATGAGAGGTAAAATTAAACTGTAAATTTAACTGTAAGTTCTTCAATACTTCCTAATGAAATCAAATTGAAGACATTACCTTGCTGATCAGTGATCTGTATAAAGAAAGTAATAGAAAAAAAATCTCTTTGCTAAGTAATGAAATGGCCAAAACAAGTGAGATGTATCACTAAGCCTTGTTTTGTGATTATCTATATAAGAAAATTGTTACCTGTGCCAGGTCAGACAGGTGAAGTAAAGGCTGAGTAGCTATTGGCAGAAACTACACTCACAGATATTAAACAAGAAGTGGTATGTTTTAGTGTGGGATTATAGGTAGGAAAGCAATGGGCCCCAAAAGAGTTCCAGGTGCTGTTACAATGACAGCCGAAACATTGAATGTAGAGCTATAGTTTAAAAAGTAACCAAAAGATTTTTTTATGCATGAAAAAAAATTTCATCCCATCTGGTGAAGAAAAGTAATATAAGTTTCGACACTTGTTTAAGTGGCTGGCTTGTGCAGCGTTTTGAAGATGAAGCTTTATATTGGCAAATGAACTGCAAAGATGGACTTCAGAATGCCATTCTAGATGCTGTGCAGTTTGTTTCATATCAAGAAATATGCCAGCTTCCAAAATCAATTAAGAATCCTAAAACTAGTTGCATAACATGGGGCAAACATTTCATGTTAATTTTATCTTTATAACTTTATTAGTGTTTTCAACATTTTCTTCGAAACATGTCTTTGTAAACTAGTTATTGGCAGCGCAACTTTTAGTTGGACAAAAATTCAGTGTCCTTGCTAACAATGTAAAACTTGAATCCAGTAAAATTGATATATATATTATGCTGGATCTTGACAAACAAGGGACATATATATATAGTCTTATATTTTTGTTCTTTGATGGTGACATTTGTGTGGAACAGAGAAGTAGCTGGAGATAGTTTGCTCATACAAAGGAGACATTGGAAGTTGTAAGCCAAAAATTCTAGATTTTTATATTCCCTTCGCACTTTGTTGACATCATCTATGGCCAGATGTATCTGTCAACCATATCTCTGCTTTTCAAGCCAATTGTCACTTTTTGCTGACCTAACCTACGGCCGGATGTACCTGTCAATTATTTCTGCCGCTCAAGGTAATATATTACAAAATACATAAAACCCTTACAACAATTCATTCATAATATGCAAAATATCCCACATCTCATACTTCTCCTTAGATTCCACTGGGGAGTTGAATATCAGTAAGAATCACAACCACACTACACAATATGTTTACTGTTTTTGTTTTACAGGGTGGAGTTGCAATCCTCACACCCAATTGGCTTTGAATTTAAACTGGCAGCATGCCAAGGCTAAAGAGTTCAGTTTTATCTGCTATTTAACTTGTAGCTGTGGATAAAAGAAATGGATTTATCAGAAATGAATTTATTCATGCTTTTCTTAAGGGGAATTCAGCACACTAATAACCAATATGCCATGTGCCCAACCATAATAAAAATATTTTCCTTAATTTTTCTAAAAATTAAGAATTGGAAAAAATAGTGTAGTCAGATTTGTAGAAGTTTTCTAGTTTGTAATATGGTAGATTATAATGAACAAAATGAAATACTTGCCCTAAAATGCATTTCTTCATACACACACATGCATTTCTTAACTATTATGCTGTTTTGTCGTTTTGACTGGGTGTAAAAATTCCCATCACTGGAGGCTGTTATTTTTTAAGTAAAGGCATTGTAGAGATTTTGAGAATTTTTTTTGTCTTATTTCATACATCAATTCAATAAATTGGTGTTGTGGGCCATTTCAATACATAACCGAAATCATATAAAAATTTAAATTTACAGCACTTGTTCAAAGTTTTTTTTACAGTCTATATCTGTCTACTTTGTGTGGAAGGCATTTCTGTATTTTGTTCTCTTTGATTTTCAGAGTAAATCAACCAATAGATATGTTGTGTGTTGTAAACATTTAACTTGTGAAGATTTCAGTTAAGCAGGATGAAAATGTCAATATTTAATTTGCTACATCTCAATAAGATTATAGCAAACTCTTCTTGATTAATCAGGTTGAGTTTAATAGTTGCATATCCAGATATTGTTTCATGCAATATTCAGTCAGTCAAGTTCCATATGCATTACACGCTTGGGTGATCATGTCTCTTACTGGGCATAAGATTATCCTGCAGTAGGTTGCTATTACTTTCTGTGGTTGTCAGCCAAGGCTACAGAACCCAATCTGTCCTGTTATTTAATCCATAACTGGAGGGCAGAGATGGATTAATACCTTTCCCAAGGGTATTTGTGTGTAAGTGAATGCAAGGAATTCAAACTTGGCTTCTCAATTTCTCGTTCCAAGCTGATATCCACTGCACAACAACGCACATTCATGTAATATTAGATTTTCTAAAAAAAATGACATTTGATGAAATTTCAGACTTTTGGAATTTGCTTTAGATAATAAGTTTGTTTTTTTTTTTATCAATAAGATTTCTATGTTATATATATGTTGTTTACTTTTACAATTTACAAGGCATTGAGCCAAGTTTTCATTCATTAATAATAATCTTTGATAGCTTGCAAGAAAAAATCAGCATAATACATAAAACAATGCAGCAACTTGTACCAACCATGTAATTAAGTTTTTTTTTTTTTTTCTTTTAATAAACATGATATAATAAAATGAAGATATTTGCTTTAATTTGTAGATGGAAAATTACCCAATGTGCCTGAGCTATGGTGACAATCAGTTGTGGGTAGGAGATCGTATTGGTCAAGTCCAGCTTATTGATACATCAGAAGATAAATTTGAACTTGTACAAGTAAGATTAATAAATTTCCATTTTTTTCTCCTCAGTTTGGCTTCATGTGACACCTAGTGAGGATTGAAGCTTATTAACTATCTATATAGCCACATTATTTATATTGTTTGGTCACTGTACACTCTGACCTTCTTCAGATGCTAGGAATCATGGCCCAGTGGTTATAGGCGTTGGTTAGTTCCAGTGACTTGACCCAAAGAGGCTACAGCAGTTGTGAAAAAAAAATAACTAAGTTAAAGGGAGATAACTACAAGGCTACCAGAAGTAGCAACGAACATGGAACGAGAATGATATACCTCAGTGATCAAAATAAAAAGTTTGGTTCAAAATTCCTAGCACCTGAGGAAGACTGGAACATACAATGGCCAAAATGTTGTAAACATGGCAATAAAGATGAGGACAATAGTCCAAACAATGTAAAATGCTACCTCATCTGAGAAGTATAGACAAATATTTATGGCCAGTATTATAACTTGAAATGTGTTGTATTTGGAGATGGACAACTGATGAAAACAACCAATACAGTTTGCCACTTAATTATTCTTAGAAAAGAAAACGAACTTTTCAATGTCCTGAAATCACTGTGTCTTCTCAAATAGAGATGTGAAATATCAGATTTGAAACACTTGTGATCTAAGTCAATATTGTCAAAGATTAAATGAGTGTACAAGAGCATAGAATAAATACAAATCATCTTTTTTTATTTGCAGACTTTTGATTTTGGTCACAAAAGCAAATTGACCTGCATCAAACATTCCCTAGGTGCCCTCTTCACTTCATCTACAGACCGACACATCCGAGTAATGGAACCAACACTTCATCCAAAACAAATTACATGTTTTGATCCAAAACTGGGGGAAATTGCTTGTGTGAGTATAATTTAATTTTTTTTTTTTTTTTTTTTTCCATTTTGGTTCAAAGTCAAATCATGAAATTATATAGTTTTATGTTAATTCCATCCTGATATTGTTTTCTGTTAATTTTTGCAGATGGATTACTGTAATAATATCCTGGTTTGTGCTGGAAGCACTTTTTGTGTTGATGTCTGGCGTCCAAGAGAAGAACTATAAACCACCCTCATTTCCATCCATTGTTTTACCAAACTGCTTGATTGCATGAATCAGTGTGAATAAATAAGTAATGCTATTGTTTAAAAAAAGAAAGAAAAAAAAATGTCATCTTATTTTTTCAGAGATTAAAACAAAAACAGAAATGAATGGAAACATTTATTGCAAAACATTTTAAATTAATGACTTTACTACACAAAACACATATATACATACTCAAAACACTTGAATTACTTGGTCCCATTCTTTCTTGGGCCAGACTCCATTTTCTTTCACATTCGATGGGCTTTTCTTCCAGTCCCACTCAGTCACTGGCTGAAACCAGTTAGGGCCGTAATTGGCTTCAATGTAAGCCAAAGTATCACAGGGCACTCTTACACGTAAATCTAAGAATTCAGTCCAACAGAGTGTAAAGCGAGGAAAAATGTACCTGGCAACAGAAAAAAAAAAATCTTGTTACAATCTTCCAGAAGAATATATATATGACTTACCAGATAAGTAACTAGATTAACTTAACCTAATGCCTTTCTTTGTCTCACAGAATAAACACATGCTAGACTGATAAATAAACTTCATTAGAAAAATTATAACTTAAAAAAAGAAAAAGGCAGAAAATTCCACCACTTAATTAGTCATATTCTGCAGTTTAGTGGAAGAAATGTGATTATGATGAATAGTAAGCACCCAAGTCTCAATAAACCAGTCTTTCATAAAAAAAACAAAAATACTAACTTGTATTTATTTCCTGTTTTGGCTTGTGTACCACCATTCCACATGTAGTTTGGTGTGTCGTAGAAAAAGAAGAGATCTAATTTTAGGTCACCTGCACTGAAAGACAGTTCAAAACTGTCAGAAATCTGGAAAACAGAGCAAGAATAATTATTTTCATCTTAAATATAAAATACAGAGAAGTTAAAAAAAATGAATTTTTCTTGCTTTTCCGTCAATAGCATAACTAAAACCTGAATGTATAAATAGAAAAGATTGTAATTAGTTTTATGAGACTCACCTTGCCAAACATGTGCTTCAATTTGAAGCCATTCTCCTGAAAAGTGGGGATCAGTTGTGGATTGTAATCAGAAATCCAGATGCCAAAATCCACATCTTTGCTATGAGGAATGATGCCACATTGGCGAAACCAACCTAAAGAAGATAAATTTAATTTCTCTCAGCATCTTGATCTGCTATAAAATATTCTAATTAATCAACCGTTTCTTGGTAAGTATTTGTATCTATTTGGTACAAGGCTTTTATTCCTGGAACATTCATGTATGAAAAACTATTGAAAAAACAACTTTTGTGACAACATGGTTTTTAGAAATGAATGAAATGTAGGTAAACATTTAAACAAAAGCCATGGAGTTAGAGAAGGAGAGAAAAGTTGGATTTACCCAAACAAGTTCCGCTACTGAGCCAAAACCTAATTTCTAGACTGTCCAAGAGTTGTTTCCCCTTGGCCATTACTTGGCGAGCCTTTCGCTGGAATTTTTGGCTTGTATCAGAATTGTCGATGCCATATTGTGCTGCAAACTTTGTGGCTTGAGTCTCATTGCATTCAATAAATCTCGAGTGAGGAATTTGCTGCACAAAACTATCTGGAGGCTGAGGAACCTTGACACTTACATTGTCAACTTGAACATCATCCACTTCAAACCTGTAAGTAGAAAAGAAAGAAAAAATGAATTTGACAAACAGTTGCAAAATATAATGGGTTTGTTTATCTTTTCAAATGCACTTGCATCTTCATCATTGATTCTTTTTAATACAACAAAACTCTTTAAGAAAGAAATGATTTATCTTTGTCTATCTACTATGGAAAATTTATTGCTTCAGTTATTTTGTTCCCCCACCAAATAAATGTTTCTTTATTTCACCAAGAATAATTTATCTATTTTTGGAGATGATTTACACTATTTATATTGTTGTCTTTGTCTTTGTTGCCATATTCATGATGTTTCAGCCCTTGTACACTCTAACCTTCTTCAGGTGATTGGAATTTCAAACTGAGCCTTTCAATTTCATTCACCAGAGTAGAATGTTCTAGTTCTATGAGTCATACCTCTTCCAGGTGCCTCAGTATCAATTATTTCCCTAAGTTTTCTTTGTTCACTCAAGAATACATGGCCAAGTAGATTAAAGTGTTGGTTAAATTCAGAGACTTGACCCAAAGAGTTCAATCAATACCTGGCTACAGCATAGGTGAACAAAAAAAAACTTAGAGTTGAGTTAAAGGGAGATAACTACTACTACTACTGAGACATCTGGAATAGGCATGACTCTTTGAACTAGAACAATCTACCCCGATAAATGAAATAAAGGCTTCAGTTTGAAATTCCAATCCCTGGAAAAAGTTGGAGTGAAGAATGGTTGAAACGTCGTCAATATGGGAACAAATGAGGACAACAATTGAAACAATGTAAATAGTGAAAATAAAGAAACATCTTGAATTTCATGAGAAATTTAATAAAAATAAAAAACATTTAAATAAACTGATGTTTAAGGAAAAGAACTCATATTTGCTGGCGTCAAGAATGCAGTGTTTTTCCTGAAACAATTCTTAAAATTTGCAAAACCTGCAGAATTCAATTTATCTGTCTGGTTGTGCTGCAGTGGATATCGGCTTAGAACGAGAAATTGGGGAGCCAAGTTCGAATATGCACAAATACCCTTGGGAAAAAGTATTAATCCATCTCTTCCCTCCAGTTATGGGTTAAATAATGGGACAGATTGGGTTCTATAGCCTTGGCTGGCAACCAGTCTACTGCAGAAAGTAATGTTAACCTACTGCGGGATAATCTTCTGCCCAGTCAGTCATGTCTCTTTCGAGACATGATCACCCAAGCGTGTATCACGTATGGCATCTAACTGACTGACAGTTAAAGGTCTACAAAAATCCTAACCTTTGCAAGGTAAATTTTCAAGACTTATTTTAGAAAAAAAAAAAAGTCCTTGACACTGGCAAATATTTTTTAATACTTGAAAACATTTTGTAGGAAATTTGGAACCGATATCATGGAATTATTTTTTTTTCTCAATGTCTTATGAAGAAAAAAAAACAAACACACAAACAACCAAATAAAACGATCCCAACAAATTCTCCCCACCCTTCCTAACCAATGAAAGTATTCTTACTTTTTGTAAGCACCAGCATAGAGACCAAAATATATCGTGACACTGGAACTTGATGGTAAGATCCTATTAAGCCGGGACAAAGGTGTGATGGCACCATGCCAAAAATAGGAGCCCAACCGGGAATGGAACATCACCACTTGGATAGCTGTCGGCTGCTTGTGACCCCGATCAAGTAGAAAGAAATGGGTTGGAATGGTGTCATGATGCAGTCTTGGGTCTGCCTGACGAATACTATGAATTGCAAAGTCACTCTTCAGCAGCTGAACAATACCCTGAATAAAATATTTAAAAATATATATTTTATATGAAATTTTAAAATGAACTCCTTACTCATGATTTTATTCTTTAGTTTGTATCAGATGAATGGGAATTGATAACATCACGGCAGGATTCATTGCCTCATCTTAAATAAGGACAAATAACAGAAAAAAAAAACAATTGGTGGACATGAAGGAGACTACCTTTAAATTTGTTGTTTTTCATTTTTTTACCTTTTTCAGCGCAAGAATGGCTTTATTCAAAAACTAGCAGTATAGCCCGGCGTTTCTCAGGTGTAATGAAAGCTTTAAAACTAATCCACGGTCCTGGAGCTCAGACTCAGCCTAAAGAATATTTGTGTGAAGTTTGGTGAGAATCAGATAAAAATTGTGAATTTGTATAAAGGACATACAGACAGATAAACAGACACACACACACACACACACAAACATCTTGCCTTTTTTATATATATATATATATATATATATATATAATCGATTTTCATGCACTATTGTAAGAACTGCAACTTGAAACTTCTGAATATCGTTTCTTATGTCTTTGTCTATGAGTGTATCAAATTTGATTAAAATCGGACCACTCCTTCTATAACCTGATTTTTTCAATTATCGATATTTATCAGGGGTACCTCGACACAAAAGATCACTCGCAACCGCTTATAGTACAACTGTATAAATTTTCAAGAAAATCGGTTCAGCCCGTTCAGAGTCTATAGGTAATAGACACACACATACACACAAAGTTCCATTTATAAATAAGTTTAGATTTCGCAAAGGATTCAATTGTTGAATATGCGCAAGTAAATAAGTTAATTGCACAGGTTGTATGAAAAACTGTCGCACCTCATTGTTTAAATGTTGGAATTTTTACAAAATTTTTTGTCAATCAAAAAGTTTAGGGTTTAATCAATAAGATTGCACTGCAAAAAATAAAATAAAAAAAAGGGATATTAACCAATTTACAGGTGGTGGTAATGTCGTACCGGCGAGTGGTTTCAAAATGGAGGATCGATTTACTATAACGTATGAAAAACTGAGCCTCCCTAAAATTGTTTAAATATTGAAATTTTTCCAAATTTTTTTTTATCAATCAGAAAGTTTAGGATGTAATCGATAAGATTGCACTGAAATAAGTAAAAAAAAAAAAAAAAAAATGAAAAACAACAAATTTAAAAGGTGGTTGTTGTTTCCTTCAGGTCCACCAAGCAATTTAATAATAATTTTCAAAGCAAAAATAAAAAAAACAAACAAACATCTTTGTCATTACTGTCACAACCTTTTGGCTGTTGTGCTCTCCAGCTGCCTGCCACACTGGATCCCTTTTGGGAAATTAAAGCTGTAAATAGATAAAAGACTGGTATTTACCTGAGTGTCCCAGTATTTATAATAACAACCAAATGTGACGTGTTGCCGGCAGCCAAAGAGACAACCATTACTGAAAGTGGTTGGAGGCGACTTGTCTGGGGTCAGGCTGCTCAAAATATCCACCTCCAAGAGAAATACTGGAATGTTTAGTTCAGCACAAGCACTTACAAATATCTTCACGGCATTCTGTAAAAAAAAAAACACGATGCTATATGAAGAATGCTCAAAATAAAAAAATTTAAAAAAATGTACAAAAGAAAAAGAACTTTTACATCCATAAAACAAAAGTGAGAGAAAAAAAAAAAAAATCAGTCTATTGATAAATTTAAATATTTATAAATCGTTTCAAGGAGGATAATTCTAAAATGTATATATAACATCTACAAACATATTAAAACAAGTAGAAAGAAGAACAAAAAATATTACACCCCATAATGTAGTAGATTAAAAAAATAGAAAAAAGAATCAAGTTAGAGGTAAAAATCTAAGAAATTTGCCTAAAGTGCAGCTTTGTTACTTTTCAGCCCCTCCTCAACCAATGTTAAAATCAACCCATAAAAATGTTCTGCTTCACAATGTTTAATTCAGTAATTTATTGTTTTAAATTTCAATGTGATGCTGAATATATTGTCAGAACTAATCAAAGATTGGAGATAAGAAATTATCAGCACATACAAAGTTCCCTAGAAAGCAGTATGAAATTTGCATATGCTCGTCAATACATCTGGATATGCGATTACAGAGCTCCTAATAAGTAATCCAATTTGTTCCTTCTCTTTTACCAGAGTTTTTATTTTATTTTTCAGACATAGCAGAGCATATTCAGATCACCGTCTGAAAGGGCTAGAGGCCTTGCATATTAAATCTAAGCAAAAGGAATGATTGTAAGGCTTTAACCTAATCTGTCTGTGATTTATCTTGCTGATTCTCTGCTAGTAATTTTTTCTTCCCACTTTATGTTAGCTACTGAGTACATATATACATCTTTGTTCTTGACGGAGATCTGAAGAGTGAGAAGTGATAACCAGTTAGCTTTTTATTTATTTTTATTTTTTTGTTATATGTTTCAACCCACAACTGTGCTTTTTATATTTTCCTTGCTCTTTCTCTCCCTTGTATGCATTATGCAAAGATATTCTTTAAAATGACCATTTTTTTTTTTTTTAAACCATAATAAAATGTACCTCCCTACCAAATTTCTTATATTATTTAAACAAAAAGCAAAAACACAATTATTTGCATTATTTACATTGTTTGGACTATTCTCCTCATCTTTATCGCCATATTTACAGTGTTTTGATCGTCTGTACACACCAACCTTCTACAGGTGATTGAAATTTCTAACTGAACATTTTACTTCAGTCACTGGGGTATATTGTTCTTATTCCATGAGTCATGCCACTTCTGGATATCTTAGTTATCTCTCTAAGTTTTTGTTTATCACTGCTGTAGCCAGGTATTGAACTCTTTGGATCAATGCTTTTATGCACTGGGCCCCATGTGTCCTCAAGAGATAAGTAAGACATCCAGAAGTGGCATGACTCATGGAATGAGAACAATATACAACAGTGATTGAAATAAAGGACTCGATTCAAATTCCAAGCACCTGACAAAAGCCAGAGCATACAACAGTCAAAATGTCGTGAATATGGCAATAAAGATGAGGACAACAGTCCGAACAATCTAAATAATTATAATACCTCATCTCAGAAGTACTGACAAGTTCTAACTCTAAAACACGGGTTTGTTTTTGAGATTTTTATTATATTTTCTTCAATCAGGCATAAGGCCTTTTTTTCTGAAGCATCCAGTCAAGATTCAATTCATAAAAAGTGGCACGTCAAATCACTTGCTTCTCAGTAAACAAAAAAGATAGAAAGATAAATATGAACCGAAATAGACTTGAATAGAGTGTAAGAGAAAAAATTGGAAAACTTCTATTTTATTCTTTATCAAATCAAAAGAACAAATAAATTGCTTCAGTTTATGTATAAAGAATCTTACTGAGAATTATTAAAGAAAATTACTGAAAGTTGGGTGTTAAATTCATCCTTTACTAACATAGCTTATAAATAATAAGAACAAAGTCAAATATTTGAGGGATTTGGCTATTTAGCATTGCCCAGTTTCTAATTTGTCTTAATTTAAATATTTCACGGAGAGTCGGGTAGGATCAAAGTGTAGTATCTGTTCTCAGATGCTCACTTCCTGCTTGCCAGCATGGAAACAATGACCAGTTAAGTCTAGCTTTTGACCAGCTTTGACAAGCAATGACCAGCTAAGTCCAGTTTTGTACCCAGTTACCATATAAGTGGGGGCTGGGTAATCTTTCACCAATGGCCTGAACGTACGCACTCAGGTTCCCCACATTAAAAACTGACCTTGTGTCACAACTCACTCCAGTGGAGGAGTGGGGTAAATCAAAAGTGTAGTATCTGTTCTCAGATGCTCACTGACTGCCAGCTGGGTTTGGAAACAATGACTAGCTTTTGACCAGCTTTGTACCCAGTTACTGCGTAAGCTGGGGCTGGGGCTGGATAGTCTTTGACCAATGGCCTGAGTGTACCTGCTCAGATTCCCCATGTTAAAAACCGACCTTGTATCACAACTCACTCCAGTGAGAGAGGAGGGTAATACAAGGAGCACAAATGTGAACAAAACTAAACAGTGACAGATGTTTGAAAACCTTTCTTGAAGCTGTTGAAATGAAACCAATAATTTTTTTCTTTTTTTTTTTTTAATCATATCACCCCGAACAAGGCGGTAACGCCACTGATGTGCAGGGGGCTACGTAAGAGTGAAAAGATTGGAAAAGAGAAAGCCAGAAACCACATCCTAAACAGGGAACAAGGGATGAGCCTCTACACCTGTTCAATAGACGTGGGTGGAGTGTGAACCGGGTGATAGTTTAGTCTATCTACTCCAATTGAAAAAAAAACTAAATAAATAAATAAAAAAAGTGAAAAGATTGGAAAAGAGAAAGTCGGATAATGATTGAATAAGCGTCTTGTGAGTTTCACAAGTAGAAAAAATCTATGGAAATTCTTAGATTGCATTTTTAAATATTTCGGCTTAACATCTACAATGACAATCATAATTATGAAGACAGATAATTATTTAAACAGGTTAGAATGTACAAATTGACATGGTTTTCCATTTCATTGAAGCAGAGAGTAAAATGCAGAAAGTTGTCAACTCCAATTTTTTTTTTTTTTATTTCTTATGATGTATGCACCCCCCCACCACCACCACAAAAACGGTCTTGGATACATATTTTTCTTTATTCTCTTCATAATGGAATGGTCCATTATTTATCCGATGTAATGGCAGAGCATAATAATGTATGTATCTAATTTACTAAGAGAGACACATAAGCAAAATTATAAAATATTTCCCCAAAATTATCACATGTCCACTTTCATACTTAATGCTAATTTTCTTCTTTTTAATATTTACATAAATTATTTTATCTCAAGAGCGATATTCTGTATTTAAAAAGTTTTTACTAATTTTACAGTTGTTTTTTTTTAACTATATATAAGGACACATGGTCCAGTGGATATAGACGTTGGTTAGTTCCTGTCACTTGACCAAATGAGTTGTGAATTCAGTACCAGGCTACAACAATGGTGAACAAGTAACTTACAGGGTTAGAGGGAGATAACTCATGACTTCCACAAAAAGCATTAGGCAAGGAATGGAGTTCATATACCCCAGTGATTGTAATAAAGTGTTCATTTGAAATTCCTAACACCTGAAGAAGGCCAAAGTGTACAACGTCCGAAACGTTGTACAAATGGCAAGAAAGGTGAGGACAATAGTCTGAATAATGTAAATACTATCTCATCTCAGAAATATAAACAAATATATATATATATATATATATATATATATATGTGTGTGTGTTTATATTGACACTTGTCCTTGTTTTGGTGTGTTTCTGACCCCAGAGTTCGTAAAAGTATTTTTATACATTCACATACATGCTCTTATTACAATTGAGCTTTCTAAAGAAAATTTGAAAAACAGTTTCCACTTCTGCGATATATGCATTACTCTTCAGAAATGAATTGAATTCTTTTGATGACTGGCATGTGTATACACTGCTTATATACAACACGTTAAAATTTCCCTTTTCTGATTCCATGCACCTATGGAATCAGTACCAGGCTACAACTCCAATTTTTTTTTTTATTTCTTATTATGTATGCACCCCCCACCACCACCACAAACTGAAGAAACAATTTCGTCATGGGTATTTTTTGGTTTGGTTTGTTTTATGGCCTATCAACCTCAATGCCGACAAGATTTTTACAATAGATTTGTATGAACAGAACATATATTCTTTGTAAGTTTGTAGATCAAGTTTCATTCATGTATTTTTGTAAAGTGACTTTTGTTGAGAGTCAGATATATTGCTGCTATGTATTATTGTTTGAGTTGGAGTGGAACAGTACGAAAGGTCATGCATGATTGCTCATGAAAATGATAGGATTTTGCCGAATTGTTATATAACATCTTGGTTGGTGTAGAATTTTGACAAGAAGTGTATTTTGCACTGCGTGACACGGAGACTTCACTGAGTGCAAAAATGCAGTTATCGAGCTAGAATTTTGTTTTGACAGGCAAAGATCAGAAAAATCAGTGCCTGAGATTAGACAGAGTACACCAGAAGTTCCAGATGTCATCAGCAGTCACAGAGAATCAGTTTAGTAGGTACCTCCACTCATTTTTCGATACCTAAATTTAAATTGAAATTTTAAAAATAAATAAGTAATCTTCAACTTTAAAATTAGCTTTAATTGAAAGCCATAAGATTAAATTTTAATTCCCAAAGAAAAATACACTGGTATTATTTAACCTGAAATTATATTGATTTTAATCTAATTTTTTTTTAAATCGAAAGTAAAAAGTTAAAATTTCCCACCATTTTTGATTTATTGACACATTCTGTCAACACTATGTCAACAGTAGCCCAATTTCTGTTTTAAAAATCTTGCAAAAATAAAATATACCTTGCTAACACGTCATTTAAGTCAATTTTTAAAGTTGAAACTTACCTTTATCTGATTTCAATCAAGTAATAATTCCTTACTGCCAGAAATTTAGAAAAAACAACAACTTTTTAACTGCGGTAGCCCTACCTGTCATCACCTCGATGACGCAATGGCAGGGTGTTAAAAGATTTACGAGCTCCGGAAGTTGTCAGACGGAAAGTATTGCGACCATACGCGCCAAAAAAACAAAATTTTAATTTCTTTTTTTTGGTTTTTAACTAAATAGTAAAATTTAAAATAATAATTTCAGCAAATTTATAATATTTAATAGAATTTTAGTTTACATTTATAGCCAGACATCTGAATATGCTTTCTGAATTACTGCAGATGTTAGAATTATGTAAACATGTTATGACTCTTATGGAACACCGTACTTACTCAAAAAGGGGAACATAAATGAACATAATTACACAGAAAATTTTTTTTTTTTAAATTAATTAAAAAAAAAGGGCTCAACGATTTTTATTATACTTTTCAATTTTAGATAGGCAATATGATATTCAGCTATTAACTATAAAGAAAACTCGAAATCAAGTCTTTGGAGATTTAAAACATATTTTTAAAAGTTTTTAAATTATTAAATTATTTTAATGTAAAAAAAAAATAAAAAAAATAAAACTTATTTTAAAATTTTAATATTAATCGGAAAAAATTTTCTTCTTCAGAGTATAATGTCCTCAGTAGTTGTGACTTATTCCAGTAATTAAAAGATTATCAAAATTAATTATGTCGGAGTTTTATTGCATTTTTTATTTTACTCTTCGGAGAAGGTTTTCAGATAGTGATTGCAAACTTAAGATAAAAGAAATGGGTGATTTATATTTCCCAATGAGTCCTGCGTTGAAGTAATTAAACAAAAGTTGGCAACTATTTAAAAATTTTTAACAGTCAGGGATTTACGTGAAGGGGGGTTAACAGAGGTAAAAAAAAAATATTTTTACCAAGATTTTAAAAAAATAAAAATTTCAGAAGTAATTTCATTCATTTGTGAATGAATACTGAAAGTTTCATTAAAATCCGACAATTATTTGATTTTTGAGAGAATTTCCAAATTAATGTGTTTTCAAGCTAAAAATGTGGCAAATGCAAAAAAATGGCGTCTATTGTAAAACAGTAGTAAACGTTTCTTAGCCGCTAAAATCAATCGAAACAAAACTTTGACAATATTTCGAAAATGTTAGAAAGGATTAAAAAATTTTTTAAAATAATTAAAAACTACTTTGATCTTTCTTCTTCAATAAAACTTTATTTTAGTGAAGTTTGTGGCGTTTTGCATTACGCTATTGCTGTTTTTCCGTGCAAAACTGGAGGTACCTAGTTTAGAGAGTTGGGTCTTGCAGTTTGTCGTCAGCAGTTGGAGAGAGCCAGTCTGGTAGCCTCAATGCATGCTTTGACCTGACCAAACTAAAATATAGTTGTATATTTTATATATACATATTGATTGGTCCTGGGTATGAGAATAAATTACATCCAGCAGTAAGGCCTCTGATTGGGAGGCTGTGACGAGCATGGAACCACCTCTTAACTGCTGTTGTCCCCAGGTCCACCCTGACTTTGGGTGGTAGCACCTAATAGGGTCCCAACTATGGGTAAATAGTTTATCCTCAAATTGGGGTCAAAAGTATAAAAATAGACTTTTATAGAAAAAGATACATTTTTTTAACAAAAAATATTACGAAAAAAAAAATATTACCATAACACATTTTTTAAGAAAATAAATTATTACCAGCAATACATTTTTGAATACAAAACTGGAAAATGTCTTCAGTTTTCTAAAATAAAAGAATAATAAAAAAATTTTTTTTCATCAAAATCTGACTAAATCAACCTACTCACTATTAAAAAACAATACCTTAAAAGCCCCACCTTTTTGGCATTAAATGACCCACAGAGGTTGATATACCGTTAAACAAAACTCAATCCCAAATGAATTAGATAGCAGAATCAACCTTCTCACTATAAGTGAACATTAAAAAACAATACCTTAAATAACCCACAGAGGTTGATATGCCATTAAATAAAACCCTACTTTTTTGGCATTAAATAACCCACAGAGGTTGATATACCGTTAAACAAAACTCAATCTCAAATGAATTCTAATTAGATAGCAGAATCAACCTTCTCACGATAAGCGAACATTAAAAACAATACCTTAAAACCATACTTTTTTGGCATTAAATAACCCACAGAGGTTGATATGCTGTTAAACAAAACTTACTTACTTACTACATATTGATGTCTGTCGATTTCATCAGTTTTGAAAAAGCAAGTCATTGTGTTTGAAATTTATTTCATCATTTTTCCTGCAAAGACATTTGGTTTGAGGTATTCTCACGGAACAAATAGCAGTTTAAGTCTGTCATTTATGAGAAGAAAACACTGGATGATTGTGGGGGCAATCATTTTGGCTGCAGTTTATTTTCAACAAAGTGGTTTATTCCCTGTTGAATTATTAGCAAGTTTTAATCTTTGTTGTTGTCATCATTGCTTCCCAGAAGCAGACAAATGGTATGACACTATTTTTTTCTTTAAAAATCTATTGCTGGTAATACTTTTTTTTCACTTCAGAAATGTATTACTGTAATATTTTTTCCTTCAAAAATATATTCCTGGAATTTTGACTATAAAAGTTTATTTTTATAATACTTTCAAAGCATTTTGACCTCAGTTTGGGGGTTAACTATTTGCCTATAGCTGGGACCCTAACATACTACCGCCTCAGGTCAAGGTGGACCTGGGAACAACAGCAATTAAGAAGTGGTTCCATGCTCCTCACAACCTCACAATCAAAGGCCGTGCTGCCAGATGCAATTTATCAACAAACCCAGGACTGGTATTTTTTTTAGCATTATTCTGAAAACAAAAAAGCAGATAAAAATTTGACAGATTTTTTTTTTTTAAATTATTTCACCCCAAGCAAGGTGGTACTGCCACCGATGCGCAGGGGGCCCACATAAGAGAGTAAAAGTTTAGGCAGGAGGAGATTGAAGAGAAAGACAAACCAGTTACAGGGGGTGTCAGAGAAAGGGCACGAGAAGGATGTTAAGTAGAATTGTTGCCTGCATTTGGTTGATTTAACTGTAAAAGTGTGGGACATTGTTGCCAGTCTGGGTGCAAGAGTAAATTCTTTTGGAGAGGGCACCAGTGACTAAGTTCATCAGAGCAGAAGCCATGAAAATATTTGTAGAAGAGACAGAGGGAAGCCACATCCTGCCAGTGAGAAAGTGGCTGGAGTCAAGCTGCCAGGTCAGGACCTATTACATTACAGATTCTCCTTAAGAACACAGAGACAAACAGCAGGGGTGCCTGACCAGATATGACAACAGTATTCCATGCACAGACGGATGGTTGATTTGTAGATGTGCAAGATGGATTCAGGCAGAAAAAACTTTCTGGCCCAACAGAGTGACCCAACCTTCCTAGCAGTAGATTTAGCTATTGGGGCTTTTGTAGATACTAAGATCCACTTGATATAGGTCATTTTTGAAAAGGTGTGTCAAAGCTGTTTGTCATTTAATGTCAATTTTGATAAGATTCCAATGACTTTCCCAGCACAAAGAGGCAGAAAAAGCAACTATTCAGAACTGATCGCCTAAAAAATTAATTATTAAATATTTGCTAGTTCTGATTAAATTCAAATGATCATAACTTGACAAACATTTGCAGTTACAACAATGTTACACCAATTCTGAAATCCTGAGACTGTCTACTTTCAAATGAAATGTAGCAAATGTCATTTGGAAAATGTTACAAAAATGTTATCTTGCAAGCCCCTTGTGAACCTTCTTAGTGCTATTAGTTTGTTACAAAACAGAGATGAAATCCCAAACCCAATTCCCAAATTTTAATGTTAGAAGAGAAAAAAAATATAAACGAAAAGACTTCTTTAGTGTTAAAATTACTAGACCAAGAACAGAAGAGATGGAAAGAAATATAATAAAAATAATAATTGTTGGTTGGTTGTTTTGTTTTGTTTTTATGGTATATCGACCTCAGCGGGTCATTTATTGCCAATTTTTTTTTTTATTTATTGCTGGTAATACCTTTTTTTTTCAACAATTTATTATTGTTTTTTATATGCTTTGTGTCTAGTAATACATTTTTCTTTTCGAGTATCAAGATTCATTGGGATTTGTTTTTACGGGCAGAGTCCCCAAGTCCTACCCTGTTATTTAACCCATAACTGGAGGGAAGGGTACCAGTGCTTAAGTGAATGCAGGGTATTCAACTGGAATTCGAACTCGGCTCACTGATTTCTCTTTCCAAGTCGATACCCACTGCACCACAACGCACATCCATCACTATACGTTTACAGCACCTGGTATTCCCAAGCGGTCACCCATCTAAGTACTGAGCAGGCTCAATGTTGCTTAACTTCGGTGATCGAGCGAGAACTGGTGTATTCAAAGTGATATGTCCGAATAACAATAATAAAACCGAACTACAAATCAAACACAAGTTATCAGAAAGACTATAATGAATCTTCTCTACTTACTGCAACAGTAGGTTGTGCTGGTTCTTGTAAAGGCTTAACATGGACATGAGCCTGTTTGGAAGTATCCACAATATCCTGGACTTCATCCTAGAAATGGAGACAATTATTAATAATTTGTTTTTCTTTGTCTAAAGCACATCATAAACATAAAACATTTCTTTATACAAATACAATTGAAACTAATAATGTAAATTTACAATATAAATAGTTTTTAACTTATACCGCTGTAATATAAAAATGTGTGACTATAGGTTTAATGGTTCCAATATCTGATCTTCCAACTCGGCAATGAGATACTTTGCTACAATACTGATGCCGCTCAAAGCATCTATTAGGGCACCTTGGTGTACTGTAATGATTAGCAAGCTTGTTTAGCTAAACTAATTACAATTGAGTAGTGATTTCGATTCTCATTGGGTGCCCCATACATTTCAGTCTTGTGCCACATCGAAGATATGCTTAGAAAAATCACCACTCAAAGCATGTTTAAATGTAAAATTAGAAAACTATAGTAAATGTTATTTTTTTTATAAAAAAAAAAAAAAAAGTTGGAGACTGTTATAGTGGAAACATCCTGCCATCCCCGAGAATAGAATGCTCTACTTTATAAAAGACAGTAACAAGCACTACAACAATGGAAAAGGTCTTAGGCAAAGGCATTCCCTATTCGATAGTTGATTCCGCTCCAACCCGTGGCTTGCCTATATGTGTATTATTGTTAATTGTACCTTAGTACAATAAATCTGTATTTCTTATTCCTGGTGTTGAGTACCATTCTTCAACTGATCTATTTATACTGTATTCCTTTTCGAGATATATCCCCACCCAGGTTTTCACTTTTCTTCTTTCGTTATAAATTTCTATACTGCTGTCATTTCTTTTCTGCGTCACTTTGTGCCCTCCCTCTTTTGACTGAATATTTACTTGAGTGACAATTTTTATTGATTTATGTTTCTATATTCAACAAGTTACCAACATGACTGATGTCATCATCTGAAACCTAAAGACAAGCAATTTCTACTAGAACTTCTTATGTTAAAGAAAACTAGAATTATTGAGTGGTGAATAGATAAATTTTATAAATATCTGCATGCACACAAACTTAATGTGTGTGTGCGTGTGTGTGTGTGTGTGTGTGTGTGTGCACTCTCACACGCCGATTGAGCACTATGGAGAAATGGTAGACTTTAAAAACAGTAGCTACTCAAACATTTACGCACCATTCATTCAGTAATGAATTTAAACACTCTCGGCTACTGGTGTGCATTTGCATTGTGTAAAATCTGCCCTCCTCTACTGAGCGCCCATAGCTCAGTGGTAGAATCACAGACCGATGTCAATTCGGTCAGGTTTCAATCCTGACTAGAAGCAATCAAGCTGTACTGATGAGCTGTGATACAGTGAAACAGGACTGTCTGCGGATGACTACACACACACACACAAGGAATCCAGATTAACTTTCTTCCACCATTATCTTAGAACCATCCAGAAAAACTACTGTAATCATCTTGAAATCAAAATATTCATTTTATCATTTATAATTGTTAAGACAAAAATACATTTAAAATGTTTTGGAAAAAAAAATCTAAACTAGTAAAGTTTTAAAAATGAATAAACACAAAAATATTAGTTAAATTTTACTGTAATTTTTATAAAAATAACATCTTTAATTTTATTTAAACATTTTAGTCAAGTCTCATTGAATAATTTACACAGAAATGTTATTAATTTTCAGGCTCATAATACTTTTAATATACTTGTAACAAAATTATGTTAAACTTGAATATATATATATCTACCGAGCGTCCATTGAAACCCGACCGAATTAGCGTTGATGATCCTACCTCTGATCTATGGGCACTCGGTAGAAGGAGGCAGACTTTTAGCATGTGATATACCATGTATTCATACGCGAGTAGTGAGAGTGTTCTAATTCATTACTGAATGAACGATGCGTAATATATATCCAGGTAAAGAGAAGCAACAGTTTTACACTTCTGAAAGTATTGTTTATAGAGCTCAAATTCATTTGGATGATAATGATGTTCAATTTTACTTTGGAAGTACTTCTAACAAGCGGAAGATTTAACAACCACGTTTTCTTTAAACAACAATAAATACAGCAAAAGTACTGCTTTCTCCATACCTGATTAGAAATTAAAACAATAACAAGAACCCAATTATTACCTGGAATATCGTAGCTAAATCGAAACATTACAATGGAAAAGGAAATAAATGTAATCGATGCCTTTTAGAAAAACTTGTCATTTTAAACCATATCAATAATCCAGATTTGCTTAATAAAAAAAGTGATTTAATGACCAGATGCTGTCATAGGGAAAAAAAATACTTAAATTCTTAGACCCAGATTCATACAGATTTCTCTTTCCATGAAAGTACCAATAGAGTAGTGAGATACTCACCCCATCTGTGGGATAGAGGTTGGATGGTGCAAAACAATTCATTTCCCACAAAGACCCAGAAATGCTCTGGAAATGAAGGCAATGAAGTCTGGAAAGTTTGAACTGGGCAGTGCTCACCCAAATATGATAACAGTACTCAATCTTATGAAGGTAGATGATTGTTCCTAGATGAATATCAACAAGGGACTGGGCAGGCTAAGTTGGTCGCTCCTCAAAAGTATTGGTTTGTTCTTTTGGAATTGTTGGAAACCTTGGTTTGCCTAATGATCTAATTGGCTGATGACCGCAAAGTTGAAAATAGAAAAAAAAATATACTTAAATTCTTAGACCCAGATTCGTATAGATTTCTCTTTACATTAGCCTATTTCTTTCTTTCCTCTGCAATTTTAATTGTAACAATTATAAATTAAACCCATTTTATTTTTGCTTCTTACATTTTTGATTTTTAATCCTAAATTTTACTTAATTTTTCTTTTATCTTATACATTTGCCCACCTTTCTTTCCCTTTCTTCCTCTACAAATTTTTTTTTTTTTTAATTAATTTCTTATGGTACTGGCCATTAAGTCAAAACCCACCCCTATATATATTGGAAACATTTTGGGGGCTGAAAAAATAAAATTTACTCATTGAATGGCTAGTGTATGTTCGAAAGTATTGTTTATAGAGCTCAAATTCACTCGGATGATAATGATGTTCAATTTTGCTTTGGAAGTACTTCTAAAAGGTGGAAGATACAATTTAATAACAATCACAAGTTTTTAAACCACAATATATACAGCAAAAGTACTACTTTATCCATACATTATAGGAAATTAACAAAATAATAACAAGAACCCAATTATTACCTGGAATATCGTAGCTAAATCGAAACATTACAATGGAAAAGGAGATAAATGTAATCTACGCCCTTTAGAAAGACTTGTCATCTTAAACCATATCAATAATCCAGATTTGCTTAATAAAAAAGTGATTTAATGACCACATGCTGTCATCAGGAAAAAAAAATACTTAAATTCTTAGACCCAGATTCATATAGATTTCTCTTTACGTTTGCATATTTCTTTCTTTCCTCTGCAATTTTACTTGTAACAATTATAAATTAAACTCATTTTATTTTTGCTTCTTACATTTTTAATTTTTAAAACTCATGATTTATGCTCCTTTCATTTCTTCTCCCTGCATTTTATTTTTTATTTTAATTTTACATTTTTATCCACATGTAACTGTAGAATAGTTAAATTTTTAATCTTATTAAAAAAGCAGCAACTTAACTTTATAAGATTTTATTCCCATAAACATCAAATGAACTTAAATGAATGTCTATTATGTTTAATCATGAGCCGTTCTAAACATCGTATTTTGGCTTCAATTTCAGGTGAAAATAAAGACAAAAATTCTCCAACAATTGGATAAATTTTTATTAAGTTGGTTCTAAGCTTTCAGCTCACATGAGCCATCTTCAGAGAGGTTACAGGGACATTAACATACAAACATAGATGAATTTATCTTGTGTTGACATAAAACTTTGCTAAGCAATGATAATAGTTACCAAATAGCAAATGCGGTTTGTAAATCTGGTCATAACCCATTACATTGCATTTAAATATATGGTTCTGTTAACATTTCGAGCTCTCACGCGGTGTGATGTTATAGAACCGCATTACAATCTGACGTCATAGAACTGCATTACAAATTTACGAACTGCGTTTGCTACTTGGTAACTGTTATCATTGCTTAGCAAAGTTTTACGTCAACACAAGATAAAATCGTCTTTGATGGTGGATGTTTTTACGTTAATGTCCCTGTAACCTTTCTGTGAGTCGAAAGCTTAGAACCAACATAATAAAATTTTTTTCCAAATCTTGGAGAATTTTTGTCTTTATTTTCACCTGAAATTAAAGCCAAAATAGAACAGCTCATGATTAAACATAATAGACATTCATTGTCTCTTATATTTAACAGTATATGTTTAGAAAATTATCTGCTGCCTCGATAAACTATATATATACACACACACACACACACACACAAACATCACATACACACGCATTTACTTTTTTTTTTTTTCACTATTGGGACAATTACAGAACAGTGTGTGTTTTGTTTAACAGCATATCAACCTCTGTGGGTTATTTAAAGCCAAAAAGATGGGGATTTTTTTTTTTTTTTTTTTAATGTTTGGTTATATTGAGAAGGTTGATTCAGTCAGATTTTAATGAAAATTTTTCGTTTTTATTCTTTATTATTTTAGAAAACTGAAATGTCTTTTAGTTTTGTATTCAAAAATGTTTTGCTGAGAATATTTTTTTTCAAAAATGTTATGGTAATAATTTTTACTTCAAAATGTATTATTGGTAATATTTTTTCCTTAAAAAATGTATATTTTTCTATAAAAGTCTATTTTTATGTATATATTTCTATAAAAGTGTTTTTTATACTTTCATAGTGTTTTGACCCCAGTTTGGGGGTTAACTATTTGCCCATAGCTGGGACCCTAACAGGTGCTACCACTCCGGGTCAAGGTGGACCTGGAAACAACAGCAATTAAGAGGTGGTTCCATACTCCTCACAACCTCTCAATCAGAGGCCTTGCTGCCGGATTCAGTTTACCATCATGCCCAGGACCAATTACAGAACAAAATCAAGAAAAAATATCAAGATTTACTGAGATCAGGTGAATAAAATATATAAAAATATACTTACACGTCTCCAGAATACTCGGATTAGGAAAAACTGAAAGAGGAGAAAGCCAACGCTGAGGCCAGCCAGCAGCTTGAGTAATCGAGGCTTTCTCATTAGACTGCTTTAGATTGATGGGAGTTGTGGCCACAGGCAAAAAAAAAAGTGTCTATCACATTTTTGCTCCTTTTATTTTTTTAAAGGTTCTGTATCACACTGTCTGGAAAAAAAAAAATCATTGTGTCAAATCAACAACATTACCGACAGATTTTTTTTTTTAATTTGGTACTTATAAGGCTTCAGGAAAAGAAATAAATAGATACTATTTTAGATCTATCCAAGTACTTTAAAATGGTATATAATTTAGCTTTGTAAGTGAAAAAATAACTGAGATATTGATATTCAAACTTTGACTATTTTCCAAAATTCATCTTTTTGGCAAAGGTCAAAGAAAATAGGTATGATTCAATTTGTATCATGAAGCTCTATAAGTGTATCACAATATATAACGGCACATTTAAGGGAGAGAAAGAAATTGGGGGAATGGTCATAAACTGACTCATGCATGAGATTACTAACTGAACCAGTGAAATTGATTTGTTTTTTATGGTTTACCAGCCCTTTGTGAGTTATTTAAAGCAAAAACATTTTGGATTTTAAGAATAATTTTATTTTTGTGAGTGAATACTGCATTAACAATTATTTTGAAAATAACATCTTTCCAGATACAAATCATACTATTTAACCCATGCCTGGGAGAAGGAGATGATTCATATCTTTTCCAAAGGTATTAGCACATAAGTGAATGTAACAAAGTAATTTGAATTTGCTACTCCAGTTTCTCATTCCAAGCCATTACCCATTACACCACCTACACATCCAAACCCATGAGAAGAAAGCAAAAATGATTTTATGACTTGAAAAATGAGGAGCACTTCCTTGTAATGTAACCTACTTGAAATATTTTGTCTCTGTTAAT
Organism: Ascarosepion bandense; assembly: GCA_037127315.1. NCBI lineage: Eukaryota > Metazoa > Mollusca > Cephalopoda > Sepiida > Sepiidae > Ascarosepion > Ascarosepion bandense. The sequence goes on from JBBBDQ010000720.1 coordinate 1,155,375, forward strand.
GAAATATGTTAAGTGATCAATATAAGAAGGACAAGAAACTAAAAGTAGAATAGGGATGAGACACTGTGCTGGCCTACAGAATTTGGGTGAGCTCTATTGAGAGACAGTTTGCTAAAAAGGAGGTTTTAAAAAAAAAAAAAAAAAAAAAAAAAAAAACCAACAAAAACAGACAAAAGTTTAGGTGCATGAAGAAGTTCATGGCACTCGAGCAGAACTATTTCTTGACTAAAAGTGTGATTTAATTTTTTAGATTTTGCCAAAAACAATTTTGTAGGGTTCTGGTGAGGGACTTAACAATTTCGCTTTGCTGAATCAACAATCACTATTTAATATCAGGCTAAGTAAATATTTTTTTTTTTAATCATATCACCCCAAGCAAGGCGGTGACGCCACTGATGCACATGGGGCTACTTAAGAGTAGAATGATTGGGAAAAAAAAGAAAGCCGGGAACCACATCCTAAACAGGAAACAAGGGATGAGCCTCTTCACCTGTTCAAAAGACGTGGGTGGAGTGTGAACCGGGCGATAGTTAAGTCTATCTACTCCCGGTTCACACTCCAGTAGATAAACAAGTTTCTTCTCAGAAGATAAGGGACTCTTCAGAATTTGTGGATGTGCTGTTCATTAAACTACAGGGCTGACCACAATGGTATGGATTCTTGTCAAAATGACATTTTTTTTAGATCATTTTCAACTCTTTCCTTGTTCAATACAGAATTTTCTACTGCAAATGAAGATTTGCAATAAATACCATTCATATCTTGACAAAGTTTTGTACACAAACCAGAATAAACATTGTTTTTGTTTGCATTCTCTCTGCCCTTCTGTCAAGATGATAGACTTTTTCATCATTTATCCATCACACCCAATGGTGCATAGGGCAGCAACTTTTTTGTTGCTGTTTCTGTAACAAACTGTCTTTTACGAGGCAGAGTTGTTAGCCCTGCACCCAACCCCCAAACCTGGAGGACTGGTGGACCATTCTTGGTCCTTACGTTTACAGCACCTGGTATTCCCATGTGGTCACCCATTAAGTACTGACCAGGCTAGATGTTGCTTGACTTTTTACTTTCCTCTAATTGTTATTTATTTCCAATCACTTGACCAACAAAGACTGTAGGCTTACTTACAGCTACATCACAGTGAAACACTGGTTTCTATATGACCGCCAGTTAAGCAACATCAAGCCTGGTCATTTTCTGGATGGGTGACTGCAGATGCTCTAAGCTTGGATGTGCAAGTGGTGTAATAGATAATGACTCAGAATTGTTAACTGAAAAGTAGAGTTTCAATTCCATCCACTGATGCACATGGCTTCTGACATCAGTGCCACACTGGATGCAAAATCTATTATTTACTTCAAGTTTAAAATAATACAGAAATGGGTTTTTAAAACAAAACAGTAGCAGTGATTACGTACTTATGTGATTGACAAGTGATAAGGTGCTGACAGTTTTATTGCTGTTCTACGGAGATTTTATCTGTCAAAACATAATTTAATAAAATAATGGATGAACACTTTTTTTTATATAAATTTTAAGTACTCAGTAATCTTAAAAATGTTGAAAAATATTCCCTGTCATCTAATTTTAGGAATGTTGACTTTAAATTTACTATAGTCATTGATCTTAATTTCTGATAATATTGTGTATGGTACTTCCAAAATGAGCACATTTCATACACATTTTTAAAAATTATTTTAAAATCTGAGTGTGTGATGATTTATATTAAGCTTTTCAATTTTTGATTAATAAATATAGTCTTCACTTGTATGGCTGGCCACTTGCATCCAAGGATGCCCATATACCAGATGCCTGCTCAGGCACATTTGTGTTTTTTTCAATACCAACAGAGCCCACCTGTGGTTTAATACTGCAACAATGTTGAGCAGACCTTAATTACAGTTTTTGGGAGAGAGCACGTTTATCTAGTGTGATCAACAGTCTGAACAAGGCCAGCACAAAGACTGTGTTTTGTACAACCATCGACAGCTTCCAAAAGGTTTTGTCTACTAAATCTCACTCACAAGGCTTGGGTCAACCCGTGGCATGGTTTTCAAGCACTTTCCAAATAGTCCATACACTGAGATTGCCTCCTTTAGAAATTGAGAAGTCAACTTCCGGACAAATCGATCATAGTGAAATTTGAACACGGGTCTCATGGTCAGAAAGTCAGACACCACATGCCCAGAAGTTTTCACTTAATAATTTGATAACTTAATGGTGTCAAAGTTTAGAAGAATTTTAAAAAGACTTTTGAAATATTATAAATTATTATAATTAAGGAAAAAAAAAAATGTAAAGAATTCTTGTAAAAATTCATTATTCAACAACAATAAAAATTTTCTTAAGACTATAATATCCTTAATACATATTTATAAAAGCAATTAAAAACTCATCTAATTAAATAATGTCATAGTAAAATAAAAAATGCAATAAAACTATTCAAAGAAGATTTTTGGTACAAACAGAAACTAAAAATATAAAAAATGTACAATCTACATTCTCCAAGAAGTCCTGCTTTTAACTAATAAAACAAAATTTAATTTCTTGAAATTTCATCAAATTAAGTGGAGAAGGAAGCTAACAGATGTTAAAAAAAAATTTCAAAAATACTTTCATTCATTTATGAATAAGTGCTGAAAGTTTCATTAAAAACCAACAATTGTTTCATTTTTGCAAGAATTTCCAAATTAATGTTATTTTATCAGAAAGAAGGTGATAAAATTTTCATAGCTTTGTTACACTGCTGACATAAAAAAAAAAAAAAGAAAAAATTGTTAAAAACATTAGAAAGGATTAAAAAAATGTAAAAAAGTAATTAAAAAAACTTTGGCCTTTCCTCTTAATAAACATTTTGATGCTCAAATTTTGTTTTAGCATCAAAAGTTTGGGGCCTTTTTTCATCATGCTATGGTATTTTTTCAGTGAAAAAGTGAAGATACCTATTTCCTTCTTTTTCTGTTGGACCCATATTGATTTTTTCTCATGCATCATATACTAGAACTTAATATATTATTACACTTTTATTTTTAAGAGGGTATTCTCTGTCCTCACTAGACTCATCTTCCCACAAGAAACATTAGACCTTCAGACGTCATCTCAAGGTAAGAGATATTACATTAAATTATACAGCTGCATGTCAAACTGTGAGATTCACTCAATTTTGTTTTTGAAACAAAGAGAAACAAGCAAAAAGAGACAAATAATTAATCGAATCAGTTGACAGTAGTCAAGAGATGATAGAAGACATCCCATCAATTTATAATCTGCCTAATAAATTTTAAATTATTTTCTTCTTACCAAAAGAAATCGTAAACAATTCTGGTTTTCTACAAACATTTTCTCATTCAGTCTTCTATCCACAAAAAAAAAAAAAAAATATATTTGTTTATCATATGTTTATTGTGGCAGGTGACAGAAATAGCCAAGAAGTATTTGTTGGTGTCCCTTTACTGCCAATTCTTATGACTTTGCTATACTTAAGCTTAGCACAATTTCGCTTGCAGACTTTCTGAAGTGACAGTTGCTCCCATGGTAAGATTTGTTTTGAAGTTCATGTTCCAAATTTACAACAGGTGAGCATTTTGTTGCATCTGAAAGCTCGATCATGAAGGTTCTAGGATTGTGGTGGTTCATGCAATTTTAACAACAAGTCTACTTCTTTTTGAAAACACACAAAGTTGAGAAAACCATTTGTCTTTCTAAATGTGAATCCTGATATCTCATACATCTTCTATTTACGGTTGACCAAAACGAGTTTGTGGATGTCTTTTGGTGTTTTCTGAGACAACTGCCAATTTTGGGTGACCTGAGCATTTAGCATCATTTGTCTGTACGACTGCGTTTAAACTCAGTATGCCACCCCTTGACCGTTGATTTTGACAAAGCAGAGTCCAAATAACACTTATCAAGCCATTGATTTGCTTGAACAGTATTTTTTCCATCAGAAAGCAATGCTTTATCAATACACAAAATTCATTGTTTTGAAAATTTGCAACAGTAACTTCACTTAAATGACTGTAATTTGTAAATTAATAATCCAATTGGGCCCAAATTTTGTCATGTGCCATTTGAAGGTTAGTACTTCATAAAAATAATATGGATTTTTTATTAGTGGCACCATCTATATGTAAGGCCCGGGACTTGTTGAATGATGTGTTAGTGTGACAAAGGCCATTAGCAGAAAAGGTGGGGTAATTCTCATCACAATATAAGCCTCATTCTCCCAAATACATTTTGCCAGGGTTTTTCTTCAGCTAAGAAACACTTGTTACTGACATACACTTTCTTTATCTTCTTCCAGTGTTGAATTTTTTAAATCCTGGGAATTTCAAACTTTTCATTCTGTTCCTAGAGTATGACAGACACCTGAAGAAAATTGTAGGGTACAACACTGTTAGATTAAAAAGTTGACAAGTGCTTCAACAAAAGGCAGGTGTGGTGTACAACTAAGGCAAATTATTAAGTTCAATTTTACTTGTCTTACAATATTTATTTGGATTAAAAATACAAATTATGGCCCAAGGCCGAAAAGGGGAGGGATAGAGGGTGGTACTCACTTAACTATCCTATACCTAGCTAAACACTATCACAACCCAATCACACATTACAATTTACACATTCACCACAAGAATCCATCCCTCAGCTCCCTATCCTTCATACACCACAATACCACAAATTTACAAGGGGCACCTAAAAAGGGGGGGGGCATGACAATAAAAATGCGTTTTACTTGTCTTGCTATTCTGTAGTTTTAGGTGAATGGCATTTATTAGCCTCTCCCACAGAGACAAACGCAAGGTCGAGTTTAAATGGGAGACCTTAATGCGCTTATGTGGATAGAGAGAAAAAATGTCCAGTTGCCACTTCTTCATTTTGAGCGCTTCGAGTAATAAAGGTTGAGCCTGATCTTCTTAACCCCTTAAGTGTATGAGGAAGTGCAACCGAAAAAGACCCCTACCACACATCAAATTAAACAATTTCGTTCTCCATCCCGCCTCGAGGCGGGGGGGGGGGGGGGCAGTAGATTGAAATGATTTAGAGTGGGAAAAAAATGTATGGATCCAGATAAAATTCACATTTAAATGCAAAGTTGTTCGTTTTCAAGAGAGAGTCATTGTTTCCTTTTGTCGCACAATATTTTATTTTTATTTACTGTTTGAGTGTTGAATCATCATTTCTTTTGATATGAAAATCTGTTCCAAATTAAAACGAAAAATATTGCCCGAAAATAACTTTTTTTTTACAACTATTTTTTTCTGTAAATACATATAAAAAAGAAATTTAATTCATTAATTTCTTATTAAATCTCAGAATTCAGTTAAAAGAAAGAACAAAAAAGTAAAAATAAAAAGTGGTACCAAACTCCGAAACCAAACGAAAAAAACAGTAAACGCGATATTTTGTTTTTGACTAATAGTCAATAATTCAATCAATAAAATAGTTTTTTTTTTTCTCTTATTAAAAAAAAATCTTAAGGCTTTATAAAAATATCTTTTTTGATGAGGCATCATTATTATTTGGAAAATCAAATTTTGATAAAGAACTAAGTGTAGTCGTCTCTCTTCTAATCTAAAAGAAAACGTACCTGATTTTATTTTTGTTTTTATATTCTTAAAAAAAACTAATAAAAGAGTCACAAGTGCTGAATTAAATCGTATTTTTTTTTTACTCACAGAAAAATGGTTGAAATATAAATTATTATAAGTATTTAGAAATATTTTCGTTTTATTTCGAATGCATTTATTTTTCGTGAAAAAGACGTAAAACGAGTTGTTCTTTAAAGAGGTTTTTTATGTTCAAAAATGTAAAAGGAGATAAAAATGCAGTATTTGGTAGGGTAAAAAAACAAACAATTGAAACGTTTAAATGAACTATATTGCACGTTTTTCTTTCCTTTTTCTTTTAATAGAAATCTAATCTCATATAAAATAAATCTTCATTTCAATTAAATTTGGGTGAATATTTTATTTTGGAGAGTAAAAAGGAATTTATTTAGAAATTGAAGAAGCGGTTCAAATGTTGCTTTTTTTAATCTCACACCTTCGCTAATTTCAAAACAAAAAAGTATTAAAAGAAAAATCCAATGGAAAATATGGAACAAATTAAAAAAGAAATAAAATTTTGTCGAATATCCACACGTTTTTTTTTTTTGTTTATGTCGTAAATAACAAAATAATTTCGATGTCCGACGACCTTTCGAGTCAACAGGAGAACGTTTTTCCTCATTTTCTAATTTTCTTTAATGAAAATGAAATAAAATTACGACAAATATTTATTTGGCACCAATAAGATAAAAAATTTTAAGACATATGTTACAGAATTATTGGAGAAATTAAGTTTTCAATCTTTGTTTTGTACTTTGTTTTTAAATGTTAAAAAAAAAAAATTAAAAATGTCTAATTTCTGTGGACATTACAAAAAAAAACTTGTAATTTTCGATGCTTAACTAAATATGTAATATTTTTACAGAGAAAATAAATTCTTTTAAATCTTTAAAGCAGTATTTAAATATTTTTTTCTCTTTCATTCTTAAAAAAACATCAAGTTTGGAAATCAAGCGAATTGAATAGAAAAATTAATAAACAAAGCAATTTTTTGACAAGTTAAAAATACGTTAATATTTATTAACATTAATTTACCTGTTTTCAGTAGATATTTATTCATCAATTCTACTTTTTGCTGTTAGACCCCACAAAATCATCTGGTAAATGTACAATTGAGGTCTGGTTGTTCCGTTTGAGTTAATTACAATCCCAACTTGGCCGGGTAGGAGAAAAAAAAAACGTGGGTGAGGGAGACAACTTGTTTTTGAAAATCTTTTGGAATCTCTTGACGCGCACTCTCCTCTCTCACAATGTCGAAAAACCACGTGTAGTTTTGCATTTCTCCTCACCAATCAAGCAAAGTTTTTACAATTTACTATTTTTAATTTTATTCGGGTATTAGGAAACACACCAAAAATATACTCACTACTTAGTCCATTCATAAAAAGGAAATACCTTATTTTTTAGATTAGTAAGAAAAAAAAAAAGTAAGCCTCCTTACACTGCGGTATTTGTCAAACAACAAAAGATACTGATTTCTATCGATTTATAATGTATTGTAGTCCACTCTATATCAATACAGGGTAAAATCAACACCACTAAGAAGAGAGAAGGTCTGTTCAATTAAACGTGACATCACCACAAATGAGCTGAAGCGAAGCTACGGAAAAGGAATAATTGTAGGCTTTTTTTAAAAGTAGAATAAAAAAAAGTTCATCTTAGAACTTTATTCAATATTTATAAAAATAAAGAAAAAACAAGCAAACAATATTATTATTTAAAAAAAATGTTTAACTTTTAAAGTTACAATAGTGACAATAATTGAAATTGATAATAACTTTTCAATTCATAGACGAAGAGAAGCAAAGGAGGGTTCGATTTCTACCTTACATCTTTAAAAAAATAAATAAGTAAATAAATAGATTAAACAGCTGTTTTTATTATAAGGATTATTCCATAAAGTCTACTGACAGAATATTTTTATTACAATTACATTGATAAAGAAAGAAACCAAGCTTCGATTTTTAGATTAAATGATAGTAGAATAAAAACTTTATTAAATTTTCTAAAGGAAAATTATTTAAAGTTTTACAAAATTTACATTTGTTGCTAGTGTACATGTCATTATTGAATTTAAATTTTAAAGATTAAAATTCCTTCTGCTAATTTTAATTGCGTATGATTATTTGAAAACTTTTCTTTAAAATAAGAATTTCAACATGGTTTTTAATTTGCATGTTTTAATTTTATTTTAATTATTCTGTAGTACTTATGCTTCAATATTAACATTTTTTGTTGTGTAGAAAATAAAAGACAGATTTTAAATTGTAGAAAAAATGTTACAATGGGAAATGTAGATGAAGGTTTGAAGTTTTCTTTTTTTTGTTTTAACTTGTTTCTAGTATATTTCCCTGGCACCAAGTGTAAAGAACATTTGAAGAACTCCAGCTAAGCATTTTCTTTTTCTAATTTTCCAATACTCACCATCACCACAAGAGTCCACATGATAATTATCTGTCTAAACAAGGTTATGTGCATGGATAAATTCCTTGGAGTTGCCCTAGCCTTCGGGCTGGGCACACCAAAGACCAGTTATGACCGGTTTTGTACCTATCCATCGCGGTGGATAGGTAATATTTGACCAGTACCTGGGTGCACGCGCTCAGGATCCCCACGTTAAAAAAGACCTTGTGTCACATCTCTCTCAAGTGGGGGAGAAGGGTAAATAATGGATAAATTCCTTTGATTTACTGAAAGAAGAATCGTTAAATAGTGAATTAGTTAAACATTTGCATACTAATGAAATATTTTACCTTTCAAGACGAGTGCCTTTGAGGTCAATTTATAGCAATATTTAAAAATTGACTTAGATTTAGGGCATGATTTCTGGAAAGTACAAAATGGGGCACTTTGGATATTATTCAAATCCTGATTTCCATTACAACAAAATTTTGGGTATATCATGCATTCACTTTCATCTTTTTGACTAAGCCAGTTGTTTCTAATGCGTTTTATGAACTGAATCAAATATGATGAAAAGAAGTGTAGATTTCAGATCTGGATGTGTATATATATATATATATATATATATATATATATATATAAAGTTTTGCTTGACTACAAAAAAAAAAGATAACTTTCTTATTTATTGCATTATTATCTGTTATGATTAATATTTCTCTAAATCCTAATCTCTTCTAAACAAATTATGACATGTCTGTGTCAAATAAATTCCCAGCTTTAAGACATTTAGTTGGCATAATATGCACAATATCTTCATATCATGCAAATACACTGCTAAAAGCAAAATCACTTTGTAGTTGAATTTAGCACATACTTCAACACACATTTTTTAAAATTAAATATTGAAGGCAATTGACAAAACAAACAACATTTCTTATAATAACAAATCATAAAATTATATTCAACAAATAATCCAAAGATGATGAAGAATAAACCAATTGCAAGCAATGTAACAGGAGATTAAAATTATTGATTTACAAAATTCACAAACGTGAGTCAGGGTAAAAATGTTCCATGTATTAAATAGGAATTTTTTCTCTTAGACTGTATTTTGTATAGATTTCTGCAGAAAAGATAATTGCTTTTAAAAAGATTATTTCTTGCAAAATTTTCCAGATGGAATTAAATTGTATAGTTGAGTGAATGTTCTGGATGATGAAGAATTCATGCAAGAATATTGTATGTGAGGAAAAGTTTGTTGAAGAATATTCTGTGTGACTGAAAAGTGGTTGTTTTCAACTTGGCATTTTCAGTAAGTGAGTTGGCGTGTTTTACTGGGCGAAGCTTGGGCTGACATCAATTCTTGTAGCAGTTGAATACTCACAATATTTATTTTTGTAAAATTACAAAAAAATGTGGCACAAAGCTGAAAAGATGGTGGGTTGAGGTTGGTCGACTCTGTCTTCCTATACGTAGCTAATCACATTCATGACCCAAGCACTAATCACATTCATGACCCAAGCACTAATCACATTCATGACCCAAGCACTAATCACATTCATGACCCAAGCACTAATCACATTCATGACCCAAGCACTAATCACAATTTATTCATTCACCAAAAGAACTCATCCATCACCTCACAATCCTTTCTTTGTGAATTGACAGGTAAAAGAAGGTGAGGTTGGGTCTTAGTAGCAACCAGGGCAGTTACAATTCAAAACGTCCAAAAGCAAAAAGGTCCAAGGACAAAAAGTCTACAGGCTACTCAGTGTTGCTAATATGTCAAACTTAAGTTTATTTACAGTAAGCATTTTTTGAGAGGGAAGAAACAAATTTAATTGGATGTATGTTTGGGACCCTCTGAAAATCCTGTCTATTCAGTGTGACCTGGATACAGAAATCTCTAGTCAGCACTTCTACTTTACTTTTAATACGGGTGACCTTATCCACCACTCCAAAATTAGCAAAGAATCCACCCATATATCTAACAGAACACCATGTACCATTATTTTGGTTCTTCACGTTCCCATATATTCTGTTTGTAAGCAAATACTTTTTGTTTTCCCGTTGTGGGTTAATGGAATTTGGCCTTGTGGTAGATAGCCCACTATTATAAAATCAAGGAAGGCAATTTGAGTAGAAAATAACATTTATATATATATATATATATACACATTTCAATTAATGTTTTACAATTAAAGTGATACTTGAATATAGGTCCAACGGAGGTTAAAATGTTCATGACAAATAATAATGCTGAAAAAGATAATTAGTGCTTAGGAATGTGAGGAGCGGAGGTATGTGAGGAATGTCTTTGAAGTAGTCGCTCCTTAAGTCAGTAAGTACTTTTGAGACAGGGAAGAAGGAAAGAGGCAAGCATAGTAGCCACTCGACTTAAGTCAAGGGGAGACACTGGTTACTCTCACCTGTCTGCTGGGTGCTTTTTTGTCTTGGCTTTTTATATCTGCTTTTTGGATCAAAAGCAGCTCGTTTGGAATTTCACACTTGATTCTGGGCTTCCCATTGGCTGGTAAATAAAATTCACATAGGCTCGCGAAATGGAAATTTGATTAATTTTTATTTTTCAACCGGAACATCTGCGCGGACCCGGATGCGCAACGATGACTTTTGGTCATTTGCTTTTTGGTCGCTATAGAGCAAACATCTGGTCCCTCGCTTTTGCTTGGTCGGTATCACCACAAGAACACTTCATGCTAGCTTCTTTGCCTCGTCTTCCATTCTTGATCTTTTAGCTAAAATGTTGGCAACAATCTGCTGGCTTTCGAGGGCTTGCTTCGTTGTTTCCCTATTGACACTGATTAGCTTGTAAGTTTTTTCCATCAGATGTCAGCAAGGAGATGGTTCTCGCTGTGACTGCATCCAGTGCTTCTGGAATGGATACTAATTCATTGCCATTTATGAAGTCTTTATACTGCAGATGCATTTTTTCATAGTGCACTGCGTCTTTTTTGGTCACAGTTGTTGACCAAACAGACGGTGACACTGTTGGTGAAACATTTGGCTGGGGAGACTCCACCATAGTGGTCTCACCACAGCACAAAGACACACACAAAAGTCAGTATAACACATAGACAGTAAATGGACGTAGACAAGTAAATATTTAATCTAGACAATTAACATACTTACTTCAGTAACTCAAGCCTTGCGCAAGTACAACACTACTGAAGAAAAACAACCATAGCAGTTGAAAACTCACTGACTGAGGAGACAAAATGTGGGGTTTAAATACGTTTCAATGGGGCTCAACTTGCCTCAACAGGAAAATTGTGTCTTGTGCAGTTATATTTTGTGTGAAAAATTAACCAATCAAATTGTGAGCTTTAGAAAAATTAAGAAAGCCGGTTGGAGCCACCCTTCAACAAAAAGTGCACAAAATTTGATTAGTGAAAATAAAGTGATAAGTAAATTGTCACTAAGCTGCAATTTGTAAATTGTCTTATAATAACTAAATAGTATTTTATATCTAATGATATTACGAGTTTTTACAAAATGTATGCAAAGGAATTAATGCAGGTTTCTTTTGGTGAGGGGTATCGTACAACTTGTTACAGACTCATTGCTGCTGTCAGCTAAGACTAAAACATTACCACCTTCATAATCAAAATAAGGTTTTAGGTGAATTTCTTCTGCAAGTAAAGATACTGCAGTAACTTACACTTATTTTTAATATCCACAAAAAATGATGTTGCTCAGCTATAGGTTATTAAGATTAGTCTTCTGATTGCTGAATAACTAAATAAAACTGTATTTTTGGTATTTCTTAACAGCCTCTAAGGAAGGAGTTATACAACAATGAAGAAAAAGTCATCATTTCTGTTGAATAACCAAACTTACTCTGTATCATTAAGTTTAGCTGCTCATATATAAATTTAATTGCATAAAAATATCTAAATGACTTGTACTAAAAACAGAAAAGACATTATCAAATGTAATACAACACTGACACTGAGTTTTGGTTTGCCATTCTTCTGTGTTCATTTTTTCAATCAGAATTTTCTAAGTATTTGTGTCAGTTACATGATCAGAAATCACATGCTCCTCTAGAGTATTCATTTCCACAACACCACAGAACACACTTCCTGCAAAATCAGGGTTCAATTATAACAGATTTTTGGGTAGGAAAACTTGATGATATGAAATATAAGAAGAGTCTCTGGTTGCCTCACTATACTCTAATAATTTCTATTGAGAAAATTTAATTTTCCTTCTATATCATTAATTCTGTAGAAGCTCCTCTGCTGTTTGTATTCCAAGTCATCAGCAATTCTTTAATCTAAAGCTCTTTTAAGGGCAGAATCAGTCAGTCCAATTTCAGTTGAATCCATTGTATTCACTTACGCGCAAATACCCTTGGGAAAAGTATTAATCCGTCTCTTCCTTCCAGTTATGGGTTAAATAGCAGGACAGATTGGGTTCTAGAGCCTTGGTCGGCAACCAGTCTACCACAGAAAGTAATGGCAACCTACTGTGGGATAATCTTCTGATGCGTATTCAGTTCACTGTTTTGCTGTTCATTATATCGCATTCGTTAGTTGGATAGCAATAACTTTTAACATGAGTGAGTAAATGAACAATGTAGCCATAATAATATAAAACTAAAATGAAAATGCAAAAAACAAAACCGAGGATGAGTCAAATATCCTGGCAGTCTCTCGCGGCATAGAGTTTTACTATTATTTCTTTCTTTTCTGGAAAATTTCTGCGTACCAGCAGACGATGCGGTACGTGTACCACACTTTGAATAGCACTGGTCTAGAGTATTCATTTCCACAACACCACAGAACACACTTCCTGCAAAATCAGGTTCAGTTATAACAGATTTTTGGGTAGGAAAACTTGATGATATGAAATATAAGAAGAGTCTCTGGTTGCCTCACTATACTCTAATAATTTCTATTGAGAAAATTTAATTTTCCTTCTATATCATTAATTCTGTAGAAGCTCCTCTGCTGTTTGTATTACAAGTCATCAGCAATTCTTTAATCTAAAGCTCTTTTAAGGGCAGAATCAGTCAGTTAGTTAAGTGCCATACGTGATACACACTTGGGCAATCATGTCTTGAAAAAGACATGACTGACTGGGCAGAAGATTATCCCACAGTAGGTTGCCATTACTTTCTGCAGTAGACTGGTTGCCATCCAAGGCTATAGAACCCAATCTGTCCTGTTATTTAATCCATAACTGGAAGGAAGAGACGGATTAATACCTTTCCCAAGGGTATTTGTGCATAAGTGAATGCAATGAATCAAATGGAATTCGAACCCAGCTCCCCGATTTCTTGTTCCAAGCCAATATTTGCTGCATCATAACGCACATCCAAGGACAGAATACTCCAGGTGATATTTTTTCTGGACTCTGGTGACTCTCTAAAGGTGGGGTTAGAGAAAATAAATATGATTGACAGTTTGGTAAAATTCTAGGGATTGCACTTACAGGAAGAATTGGTTTCTTAAAGCTAACAGTAATTGTGGTACCAGTTTTCTAATCAAATGCTGATGTTTCTTGGCTTATGTCTTCAGGTCAAAAATGCACTTCATATACATAAAAAGAAAAATTAATTTAAAGGACAATTACACCCTATTTTAAAACATTTGTCAAAATCTAAGACAGTAAGAAAAACTACAGTAACATGAAGAAAGGTTTCATTTGTATTGGGGGAAATTTAATAAATGCTCTCCATATTTTTATTAAAAAAATTCATTAAATTGATGAAAAATGAGTTTTGTAGGTGTTCTAAAATTCAGTTACAAAATTCAAAACCATTTAGAAATATTGAACACAGGTAAAACCATATGTTTGTAAGCTTAAGCAAATTTTAAGTATACACATGTATATCATGGATTTTGTTATGGAAATATTTTTTTATAAAAAAAATTCAAATGTTTGTTTTTAAATGTTTATTATAAATTATTATAAAAATTTCGATTAAATGTTTGTATCAAACATTTTATTAAAAATGATGGGTTTGTAGAGGTCCTATTACGATATTTATTATTTGAGATTCGATTTGGCGTAAGATGGCATAGGAAATAAGAAACAACACCAGAATGAACAACGACAAAACCTGTATTGTTACATAGGGTTGAATAAGCATGCATTTAAGGGAAGGAAAAGTTCTTTCCCTTGTAATGTTAAGAAACGTAAATAATAAGAGTCACTTGTTGAATGAAAGTTATTCATTGAAGAAAGAAATGCCCTGAAAGGAATAATAACGTAAATACTCGAGTTGGTATCCCATTTGAGTTTGAAAAGGGAAAAGTGTGTGTACACATGCTTGTATGTGAGAAATAAAAATCACGCCACTAATTGTGACCTGCAATTAGTGCGATGTGTGTGAGTAAGAATTAAACCAATGTCCCTCTGCCATTACTGGATAGCAGGGGTCTTGCTCGAATTGGGAAACTGCTGCACATTCACCTCCGCTATCGCCTGCCAAGAGCGGGGCCCAACTGCCAGAAAACACGTGTGTGGCTCCTTAAATAACCATGCAAAATGCATGGGAAAGTAAGGTCATCACGTGAAAGCTAAATGAAAGCCACGTATGTCAAAGATGAGAACACGCCTGACAGAAGTAAGCGTAGGCGTAATAATGAATATATGTAAATGCGTGAATGTGTATGTGGGTGTGAATGTATGAACACCATAAGTTTAAACTTCATTCACAGAATTCAATAAATCTTTTAGCAGTGGAGGCCACGCTGTTTATTTTGTTTTAATGTATTGTGAATTCAAAAAATCAGGAAATTAATTTAATTAGTAAGTTTTAATGATTTTTACAAAAAATATAAAAGAAATTATTCACTTTAATTATATCTCTTTGGTCTTCTTTTTTGATAGCATGAATCCATGCACGTGAGATATCTTTATCTTTTGGAAACTCTCACAACGGACCTCAAGTGGAATAACTATATAGAATCCATAGCTAAATTCACTGCTAAGAAAGTCGGTTCTCTGTGTAGGGCCAGGAAGTTTTTCCCACCTGAAACAATCTTGCACATATATAAATCTACCACCCGCCTGTGCATTGAATACTGCTGCCATATCTGGTCAGGTGCCCTTGCTATCTACCTAAGTGTCCTTGACAAAATCCAACAGAGAATCTGTAATGTGATAGATTCTGACTTGGCAGCTCAGATACAGTCACTTTCTCACTGCTGCAATGTGACTTCCCTGTGTCTTTTCTACAAATACTTTCACAGCTTCTGCGCCGATGAACTTAGCTCACTGGTGCCCCCATGTATAAATTTACTCGAGCCAAAAGATTAGCAACTAGGTCCCACCCTTTTACTGTGAAACCAATAAATTGTAAACGCAAATTTTACTCCAGCAGCTTCTTCTCTCATTTTTTTTTTTTTATCAAAGTTCAAAATTACCCTATGCAAAAGTATTGGATACATGACACTTTTTTCAAATTTCCAATTGATTCTTTGTATTTTAAAAGACTTTAAATATTCAAATTTTCGATAGTACTGGAATGTTATCGCAGACCAATCAGAGAAGCACACAATTGCTTACAAGATAGTGCTACAAATCATCTGACTCTTTGATGTGCATTCTGCAATTCAAGGATTAAAAATGGCAAAAACTAAAGAATTATCCAGAGATATTCTTGATAGAATCTTTGAACGTCACAAAGGAGGACAATTTTACTAAAGCATTAGCAAAGAAATGAATCTAGCACTAAGTGCAGTAGGAAATATCATCAGAAAGTATAAAAAGTATGGTGACGGTACAGCAAAACTTCCAAGAAATGGAAGACCGAGAAAAATAATGAGAGAACTTCAAGGTGGATTAGCAGAAATGTGCAAAAACAACCCCCTTCATTACTCGTTCTGAAATTAAAACTGATCTTGAGGGTGCTGGAATTAATGTAAGTAAAGATACCATTAGAAGAGCTCTATATCATACAGGCTTTCATTCAAGATCACCAAGAAAAACAAACATATCAAAGACCGATTAAAGTTTGTCGAAAAGAAAGGTATGCAGTTTTGGGAAAAGGTAATTTGGTCGGATGAAACGAAAATTGAACTATTTGGAAGGAATATAGTGAGAGGTGATTGGCAAAAAAAATAGCACTGCCTTCAACAAGCACAATACCATCCCCACAGTTAGGTTTGGGGGTGGTTCCATTATGATATGGGGATGCTTTTCATCCAAGGGCATTGGTGAGTTACAAGTTATCCATGGTAGAATGAATGGTAGCATGCACAGGGAATTTCTAGAGTAGAACCTTCAGAAATCTGCAACTTCTTTAGAACATCGTCGGAATTTCGGGCTTCAACACAACAATGATCCCAAAAATACTGCAAAACTTACAAAGGAATGGTTTGAAAATAATAGTATTAGTACCCTCGATTGGCCAAGTCAGTCTCCTGACTTAAAACCAATTGAGAATTTGAGGAATACTTTAAAGGTTAAAGTTCATAAGCGGAATCCACAAAATATCAAGCAATTAGAGGAATTATGCAAGGAAGAATCGGGTAAAGAAACAGAGGCTACACAACAAAATATTAAATTGATGTATCCAATACTTTTGCATAGGGTAATTTTGAACTTTGATAAAAAAAAAAAAATGGATTCAACCATGAGTTTTTAATTTTCCTTTCATGTACAACTAAAACAACTTTATGAGATATTACTTACCAAATATCAGGCAAAATGGCGAACATAAACTAGAGTTATAACAGAAAATAATATGCATTCAATACTTATGCGTGTCACTGTATATACTTGATAAATACATGATGAAGGCTGGAGAGTAAAACAAACAAAACATTGTGATTACAACAATAAAGATGAGGACAATAGTCTGAATATAAATACTGTAACTAATGATAACTCTTTATGCCAGAAATTTAGTTAGGACTATAAGTTTGACGGTATAGATACCAACAACCCAATGATAACTGAGACAATAGTGGCCTGAACATCACACATAGTGGCGGTGGGTGCTGGTCGATGTATTTATCAAACTTGTTAATTTCTTTGACCTTGAAATTATAGTCTCAAGGAACAGCCACATTTAACATTTCTCGATGAAGCTGTTTTCAATTTTAATAAATAATATTCATTATTATTATTATTATTGTCTACTGCTATATCATGTTGAATACACTGGTTCTTGTCCGATCACCGAAGTCAAGCAACATCGAGCCTGGTCAGTACTAGATGGGTGACCATTTGGGAATGCCAGGTGTTGTAAACGTAAGGACCCCATAAAAAACAGTTTGTTACGGAAACAGTAACAAAAAGTTGCTATTCTACGCACCATTGGGTGTAAAAGGATGAGATGATGATGATGATGATTACTACTACTACTACTACTACTACTACATTGTTGTTGGTGGTAGTAGAAGTAATAGTAGAAGCAGCATGAACAGGACAAAGCTTAGTTAATCAGTTAAGTGCCATACGTGATGCACGCTTTGGGTGGTCATGTCTTGAAAGAGGCATGACTGACTGGGCAGAAGATTATCCCACAGTAGGTTGCCATTACTTTCTGCGGTAGACTGGTTGCCAGCCAACGCTATAGAACCCAATCTTTCCTATTATTTGACTCATAGCTAGAGGGTGAAGAGATGTATTATATTATTAAGTACAATTAGTGGGGGATCAGTTTATTACTTCATAACAATATAAAACTGATCCCCCACTTTATGCCTAGTAGAAGCCTCAATCATGTTTTCAACTATTATATTCAGTCAGTCAGTTAAGTGCCATATGTGATGCACGCTTTGGGTGGTCATGTCTCGAAAGAAGCATGACTGACTGGGCAGAACATTATCCCGCAGTAGGTTGCTATTGCTTTCTGCGGTAAATTGGTTGCAAACCAAGGCTATAGAACCCAATCTATCCTGTTATTTAACCCATAACTGCAGGGAAGAGACGGGTTAATACCTTTTCCAAGGGTATTTGTGTGCAAGTGAATGCAAGGAATTCAACTGGAATTCGAACTTGGCTCCCTGATTTGTTGTTCCGAATCGATATCCACTGCACCACAATGCACATCCTGACAAGGCCCAGATTAGTCTATAACAAGAGTTCCACTCGAAATCAGCCATGTTAGACTCTGCCTCTGCACAGAGACGAACCCAGTCAAGATTCTGCCAAAGAGAAGAGTCTCAAATAAACAAGAGCCCTATCCTCCCTACTTTATGCAGCGTCTATGGGAAATTTTTGCCTGAGCACAAGGGCTTGGAATTTCTACATTAAAAACTGACCTTGTGTCACATCTGGCTTCAGTTGGGAGGTTTCTCGTTAATACCTAGATTAGTCCAAAAAGCATGTTTTAAATTAAGTGAGGCTCATATTTACCCCCACCCTCTCCAAGTCATTTTGAGAGAATCTGTACTAAACATGAGGACATGATGTCTCCTTTATTCTAACACCAGTGATCATTGTCACCCCAGTGTGTCAGGGACTGGTGCCATAGTCATGCCATATAATTATATAATATTATATAATATTATATAATATATTATATAATAACAACCCAAGAAAATATTACTTGAATATGTTGTATTATTCATTCATACCAGAAAAAATATAATGAATATAATTTGCATAAGTTTTTTTCAATTTTGTAAACAATTCCATATTAACCACCCTAGTGAAACATTCCCGCCTACAATTCAAATGGATGGCACTAGTTTTCTATAAAGCAACACAGTGTACCTCTTTGGCCTCAAATGGAATTGAATCTATAACTGCATCTATTGCTAGGAAGGTTGGGTCACTGTGTCGGGCCAGGAAGTTTTTCTTGTCAGAATCCATTTTGCACATTTATAAATCTACCATTCCTTCGTGCATTGAATACTGTTGCCATATCTCGTCCGGTGCTCCTGCTATTCATCTTGAGGTTGTCAACAAAATCCAAAGGAGGATCTGCAATATAATCAATTCTGACTTGGCAGCCCGCCTTCAGTCACTTTCTAGCTGACATGATGTGGCTTCCCTCTGTCTTTTCTATAAGTGGCAATTGCTTTGAAGAGTTTTCTTTCACTGGTACATCGTCCATATGTATTTCCTTGTGCTACTAGATTAGCATCAAATTCCCACCCTTTTACCATCAAAATAGTTAAATATAACTTTCTCTTCTACTCTAGCAGTTTCTTTTCTTGCACTTCCTGTTTGTGGAACTCACTTCTATTTGCATGCTTCCCTGATAGCTACAATCTTTGAAAGTTTAAATGCAACATTAGTTGCCACTTTTATCAACTTCCCATTCATCTCTTTTCTTCCACAGGCCCTCTGTATCTTTTTAATTCTCTCACTGTAGCCCCATGTGCACCAGTGGCAGTCTTGCCTTGCTTGGGGTGAAATGATTATAAGAAAAATATAAATGAAAAAGAATTAACACATCAACTAGCAAAGCCTTCTGACACAGGTATAAACGTATGTATTTCTACAAATATTTTCACGGCTTCCAATGAACTTAGCTCATTGGTGCCCCATAGAAATTAATTTACTCAAGCCACAAGATTAGCAACTAGGTCTCACCCTTTTACTGTGAAACCAATAAAATGTAAATGCAAATTCTACTCCAGCAGCTTCTTTTCTCGCACTTCCCGCCTGTGGAATTCCCTTCCGTTTACTTGCTTTCCCGACAGCTACAATTTCCAAGAATTTAAACGTAAAGTCAATAGTCATCTCCTATCTCATTAACCTGCATCCTCTCTCTCTCATGCTCCTTTTCTCTGTCCACTCCACTCTCATCAGTATTCTCATCCTTCTCTTACCCACTTCCTGACACCCCCTATAACCTGTAACTCTTTCTCATAACTTTCCTCCTATGTAGCCCCCTGAAAAACAATGGCAGTAAAATGGCTTGCTTGGTGCAATATGATTATAAAAAAAAAAAGTAATAAAATGAAAAATTATAATGTATAAAATAGTTTAAAAAATAAATACATAAACAAAAATCTGAAATAGTTAACAAATTGAAGACATCATTTTGAACGAATATTTTAATACTAAAATTAACTTATCTTCAATCCTTTGTCAGCAGCCAAATCTAACAATTTATCCTCTATAGCGAAATTTAGTCATCTTAGTGGTATAAATGGATTTTGGATCTATCACATTACAGATTCTGTTCGATTTTGTCAAGGACACCTAGGTGGGTAGCAGGAGCACGACTAGATATGGCAGCAGTATTCAATGCACGGGCAGATGAAGATTTATATATGTGCAGGATCGTTTCATGGCGAACTGATGTGACAGAAAAAAAAAAGGGTCAAGTTAACGGGACAAATGTGGACATCAAAGAGAATTTATTGAGTTTTTTTTTTTAAGCTGTTTTCTATTGATTTTAATTTTCTTTTTTAAAAAATATTTTTATTAATTTTTCTTAAATTTTTTCTTTTACAGTTGTACAATAAAAGAAATTTGTTATAATAAAAAAACTAAAATTGTTTTAAAAGAATATTTTGCTTATAAGAAATATTAAATTTATTAGCATGAAATTAAAAACTAAAAAGCTTTCAAAAAGATTTTCTATTTTTAAAAATTCATACCTTAGGTATTACATTTCTGTGAAGGTGCCTAGTTTTATGTTATTTTACTTATTTAGGATTAACGAACGTTTCTTTAAGAAAGTATGACAGCTGTAATAAAATATGCTTCATCGTATTATCTTTTACATTTAGGATTCCAAAACGTTTCTTTAATGAATTCAAAATTAAATAAATAAATACCTTATTTACAAGGTAACTTTTATTCATAAAATACAGTATTTATTCACATCTAATAATAAAAATATTATTACATAATTATGAAAATTATCATAAAAAATTATAATTGTAGGAAATTTAAATTTTTTTTTTTTTTTTTTTTTTAAAACGTCTAAGCCAAAATAAAAAAACAAACAATGGAGGTATCTATTGTGAAATTCGGCCATATTAAAAGTACTATTTTCAATAAGTGGATAGGTGGAGCTTATATTGTCAAGATTCATAGTTTATCTTTTTGAGATTTAAGATCAAGGTAGATGGCTAGCCCGCCACAGAAGGCTAATATCGTGGCTAAACCAGTTAAAACAAATTTAGACCAACAAAGAGAAAAATATGCAAAAATTTGTCATCCTTTAAAAGATAGTTGTGCTTGTTATGTATATAAATGTAGGTAGAAAAAATAAGATAGTTGATTGTTTTAAGCGCCACTTTGAAGTGTCACAAGGCCGAAAGTATAGGGTACCCAGTGAGGATCGAACTCACTACTCAGTTGTAATAGGTTTTAGTAAGACAGGCTTGCTAACCATTAAACCACCTCAAGGTGCCCTTATAGGTGATTTTCTAAGCACCACTTAGATGTGGCACAAGGCCAAAATTATGGGACTCAGTGAGAATCGAATTCACTACTCCATTGTAACTGGTTCTAGCAAGAGGTGGCCAAAATGTTGATAAGATAGTGAGGGTCAGTAAACACTGCCTGGGGCATCCCAATTGGGCTTAAAGAACTTGGAGAAATTTGTAAATCTGTTAGGCAGCTACATTTTTAAAAACTAAAATCCTAATTTTAAAGATTGGGGCCCAAATGTGGCTATTCCTTTTCTCCAGTGAGGCAAATTTTTTAAAGGCTAAATCAGAAATACATGTCAATGAAAATGCCCTTTTGATATTTCTAGGCGTGGTTCCTATAGTCACACACATCGTCATAGTGCTGTCGTACATATTTCAGTTTCCCACTTTGAAGTTCGTTATATCATTTGTTAGTTGCATCGCAATGACTTTTAACAGGAATAATTGAAAAATGTAACCATAATGAATATAAAACTAAAATGAAAATGTTCGACATATCAATTTGTACTTTAATAATCATTCATAAACTGATATTTAAATCAAATTGATAAAATGTAGCATTTCTGATACCCGCAGAACTTGAATATAATTCAAGAATAGCTTGATGCTAAGCTGGGGTTGAAGATCAAAAGCAGTTTGACAGAATTTCACACAAGGAACATTTATCAAAATATTTAAGAGTTGTAGATTTTTGGCTGGGGATAGAAAGCATTCTTGCTAAATCACCATTTCTTTTTTCCTCCAATTTCTTGGCCTACTTTGCATAAAACCTAGAAATTCCAATGCTGTTAAAGCAACTGATTTGCTATGTTGAAAAACTGGAGTGTTGAAGGAAGAAATGTCTTTTTTGAGAACCAATCCAATACAAACAACAAAAATAACCAATTTTTAACCTAGCCATTAAAACTGGGACCAAATTATCTAGAAAAAATTCTATTAAAGGAAAGATCTAAAAGACTCACATTTTATAAGTATTTCGTAGCATCAATACTATGTTTCAGATTTTGCAATTTTTTCCAATTGTTAATTTTCTTTTAACAATTCATCTATTTTGGATTAACTTTTAGGAAAATATTTGATAAAGAATTCGAAATCGAAGAAAGGTAATTAGAGCACCAGAAATTAAGAGATACCAACTTTATTATTATTAACGAAGAACACAACTCCCATGTCCAGAAACTCAAATCTGGTTTTAATATTAAACATGCTGCAGTTGGAAAAATCAAGATTAAAAATATAGCTCTATTCAAAGACGTTTAAATGGGTCAAAATAGGCTCAAGTTGTGAGCATTCATTTTTATACGCAAAATAATGAAGCCATTAGAAAACTTGAATAGGAAATTTAAAGTGTTAAATTTTTGGTTTAAGATTTCTTAAAATGTTGATAACAAGCAAAAAAGTCTGACTTGAAAAATCAACGACAAAAAAGGAAGTTCACAACCTCATAAAAAAAAAAAAAATGTCGAAATAAGAACATTGTTGCCAAAATGAAAGGCTATCATATTAAAACTATTCAACTATTATACTCATCTTTGTCATCTTGATCAATCTGTTCCTCTAGAAAAAAAATTCTTAATTTAATGGAATACCATCAAATCAAGAATTTTTTCCTAGATTTTGTTCAATTAGATCGACAAAATTTAACCTAGACTTGAACAGGCCATTAGAAATATTTCAAGACATCAAAGGACAAATGAAAAATCAAAATTGAAAATTTTTTAACAACTACAAACAATTATTGAAAAAGTTTATTTTTTTATTACAAGAAATTTGCATCATATGAATTGCAAATAAAATGTCAGAACTTTCTAGCCAAGATGCTGAATGTTGAGTCTTCATTTGTCTGAGGATTGCTTCTCTGATGACTTGCTGTAGGAACTTTCCTTCCAATCATCACCAGAAGTAGCACCAGAAGAGAGATCAGCTGTGCCACCTGCAAAGAAAAAAGGCAAAACAAATAGTAGAAACAAAACACACAACACAGAAATTCACTTTAAAGAAGAGTTTTTGTATAAATTTAGAATTAGCCTTGCGAGCCTATTCCCCAAATTCTTGGTTTCTAATAAAGAAACATGAAATTTAGGTGAAACTTCCCATTTTCAATCTTAGTTTCAAGTTGAATAAAACTTTCTTTATGGTAAATTAATTTTAAACTCTCAGATTAATTTTTTATACAAAAATTGAAGATATACCTCCTCTTCCTCGGGCACGACTTCTTAAACCAATATGACCTCGAGAACGTGTGCGGAATCTTCCGAGACCTCTAGCTCCAAATTGTCGACGACTAGTGGAACCTGGAGTTGTAAGCCGTGGCTTGAATGTACCACGAGATCGGAATGGCCTGAAGGGGCGACGAAGGATACCACCGCGAGAACGGAACCGGCCAATGCCTCTACTTCGACTTGGCATCACATCTACCTCGGGCCTTGTATCATGCTGGGAAGAAGTAGGAGAAAAAAGATACGTTAAGGTGTCATTAAGTAATATATCTATAAACGGGTGAAGCATTATACATTAAAGATAGTAACAGGGATTGGGTAATAAATAAAATGGTAAAGATGGTGGCACAAAGAGAGAGAGAGAGAGAGAGAGAGAGAGAGAGAGAGAGAGACACACACACACACAGTTAGGATTATTAAAACCCATAGAAATTCTATGGTGTATTCTTTGGAATTTAGAACACAAAAGAAATTAAGAGAAATATTTTCAGTTTTAAGTAGCAGTTTGGTGAACTTGAGATTCTATAAATAAACAAAACTGGTAAACAATTTTTCAGGCTTTGTAGAGTCCACCATTGTTTGACTATTGCAAAAAACTCGGTGTTTGCAAATCACTGGCTTGTACAAATGCTAACCTTTTCTCATCCAATTAGGATTGTGAATGGATTCTTTAATAGAAAGACATATTGTTTCAAATGTTACAAGTTATTTTGAGATAGTGTAGGAAGTTCTACACACTGATTTAATTAATAGAGCATATAGAGATACTAAAACACCAATAAAGCAATAGATGAAATATTCTGGGAATTCAAGTCAAGTCATGTTATTAAAAATTACAAATAAACTAGGATCCATGAAGCCATCTAATGCAAATAACTATCCGTCCCTTACCTCATAGTAGTTACTGCCACGAGGAACCATCTCGGGATGTTCTCGCCATTCTTCATATTGATATTTATCTAGAAACATATAGATATTCATATATAACTTGACATTAAAAAAAAAAAACAAAAAAAAAAAAACAAAAAAATGAACTTAAATATTACAACTGAAATTAGAAAGAGAACATTTAAAATAATTTGCAAGTAAAAAAAACAAAAAATAAAAGATGAAAGTGTCTAATGCCTCTCACTTCCATAACCGAGTTGAAATCCATAATTACCTTAGAAATGTAAAAATCAATATAATTTTAATTAGCGTAAATTCTTTCATGTAAACAGCCAAATCTATTTTCTGCGTTGATTATATTGCCGATAAATATATTTTAAGGAAACATTAATTTGGATATATTTTTGGAAATAACATCAATTCCTTTTTTTCGTTCAGTATATCAGCTTTGGAATTGTCGGATGAGACGAAGCAGCAAAGAACGATAAATTTATCAAGTTTTTTTATGTCTGAAAAGCAAAGTGCCATAAGCAAAACTAATGTGAATTAAGTCCTTGCAACAAATTGGAGAAAAGGAACACAACAACATACCAGGCCTCTTAGAAAAATCTGGCAATACCTCTGGAGAATTTTTGGAATATTTTGATTCTGCAAAATGAAGGAGATAGATGCATTGAACTAACTCTGAATTCAATAGCTGTGTCAGTATTGACTGCAAGAAGAAGATTAATAAAGGAGTGAAAGAAATATAAAAAAAAGCCGATGTAATTTTCAAAAATAAAATAAAAAAATTTAATTACTATAGCAAATATTTTTCAAAAATCAGATCATAAAAACTATCAGAGAAAAACAGAAGTTTTTCTTTTAAAACAATTATCAGCAATAAAAAGATTTCAGAAAGTGAAAAGAACTTTTGAATGAATTGAATTCTGTATGACTATGTTGTCCTTGAAATCCTCTGCTGATCAGAAAGAGCGAAAAGAAGATATTCAATTGTTCACTTGGATAAATAGACAAGGTTCTTTGAAAGCTCACATGGATTTGTTTTTCATCATTTTATCGAGATCAGCCAGAATCAAGATTAAAGCTTTAAAAGCCAATAGTTTCGGCTTCAGATATTTTATAGTATTCTGACATAATCCTTTCAATAGACAGTAGACAAAAATTAAAAAATGATTTGCAAGACAGTATAAGAAAAGTCATTTAACTCTAAGACTAGATCCCAGAACAGTGAATAACTGAAATCAGTCAGTGTTAATAGTGAACAATGTAAATGAAGATAAATAAGCGACCTAAACATTGATGTCGATTGATTTATTTTTTTAAGTTATCTTAAATGATACATATTTCTCCCCCAACCAAAAAGAAAAAAGAGAGAGAGAGAGAAATTTGATATGACATGAAAAGATACTCAGAAGAAAAAAAAAAGAAAAAGAAAAAAAAAGAAAAAGAAAAAAAAATTTGCATGAAAAATATTTGAGAATTCATTGATATCAGCCTTTTGAACATTGCAAATGACTAAGGTTCATAACAATCATTCTAGATTTCTAACCGAGTCTTTTCTGAAAGAGAAGTGATCTGTGTCTGTGAAAAGAATAGTCACAAACATTTATTAGGAGAAATTGAAACTGTCTGAATGTTGACAGCCCAGAGTATAGACATTTCATATTATTTAGATGCTCGATTCCATCAATTTCAAGCTTCTGAGACCAATAAATAAAAAAAAAAATGATTGAAACTGATAAAAATTACATGAAGCCAGCAAAATCTGAGTTTTTCAGTTGTTTTTGGTAACGGCTGAACAAAACTTGATCAATCTGAGATAGAGAGAGAGCAGAAGATTTTCATTGTTTTATGCATTTGGATCACACCAAATCATACATACAGGATCTTATTTCCAAATATATTGGATCATTGCAATAGTGAAACTTGTATGTCTATACATATATAAATATATATTTGACAGATACCTTTGTTTATTGTACAGAGAACACATGTCTTACTCAGCTGGAAGATACTGCTTATATAATTCCATGCAAGGTAAGGTTTTGGATGTAGAATACATCTAAAAGATGAGAGTATTTGCATGTATTATAGAGTTGATCCCAGCAAATACACTCTACTGATAGAAATTTATATTGTAGGCATTGTAGATTTTTCAAGTACACTGATATAAAGATGAGCAATAACATTTTATGAATCATCATCATTTGTTGTTGGTGGCTTAAGAATCCAATTAAAAAAAAAAAATCAAAAAAAATCACTGCATTCTTCATGAATAAAAACTGCATCGGTTTTTCTTTTTTTGATTGTTGTTTAGGAAGACAGAAACATAACTTTTGTTTCTAGTTCTTCAAATAAATAACATTTTTGCCACTCAATTCATTCTGCAGCAATTCCTTTTCCTCATTAAGTGGATCGTGTGGATTTGAGGTAAGACTGTTTCATTTTTGATTGATCATTTTTGAAGAAAAGATTATTTGTTAGTCACATCTGAAGGAGAACATTTCAAAACTATCTTCCATTACTGACCCCCAAAAAATCTTTCAGGTTTGGTTTTGGTCGTTTTAATTAGGGAACGTGATTATCTTTCAGATTCCAGTTGTAAATCATTCTGATTCGATCCAAGGCAATTCCCATCAAACTTTCAGCATTTTGGATACAAACCTTCCCAAGATTTAATCGCTTGGGGATTTTCTCTTGTTTACTGTTTTTTTTCCCCACACTATTTTAATCAGAAATCTTTAAAGAAATTATTTTTCAGTCATATCATTTGCTGGTGTTTTTGTGTGCATT
Source organism: Ascarosepion bandense (assembly GCA_037127315.1). Lineage (NCBI taxonomy): Eukaryota > Metazoa > Mollusca > Cephalopoda > Sepiida > Sepiidae > Ascarosepion > Ascarosepion bandense. Next base: position 1,182,612 of record JBBBDQ010000720.1, read on the forward strand.
TCTTTCTCTTTACACACATTTTAATGTCAGCACAAACGTTATCCTCTTTTGCCACGGCCCAAAGCCATTGGGAGATCTCCATAGAAATGTTTTGCTGCTCTAAGTTGGACACTCTTACCTCTTCCTTTCGGTTCATAGTCTCGATTATAATAACTTCCTTCTGGAAAGCCAGATTTTTTCCTGAAGACAAACAAAAAAACTTTTTAATGTGAACAAACAAGTTTATTGTTCTTTTCAAATATTCTAATACACAAAGAAAGAGAGAGAGAAAATACTATGAAGAAAAGAGGCTTATGACATTTCCAGTTTGAAGAAGTTGCATTTCATCCATCAAAATTTCCAAAACATTTTTATTAGCAATTAAAATGTTGAATGAAAAATAGGAACCTTTTGTTATTCTAGTTTAGTTATTTACTAAACTTAGTTTATTTTCAGCACAAAGCTACATATATGGGGCACCTTGCAAGGTGCAAACTCAGTAGCAATGATTTGTAAAACTATCTTGATAGTCACGTGGAAAACATCCTCGTTATTCTGATTTTAGAAGAGACATTAGCTTGAAAGTAACATGTTAAACAGGTAGTTTTTAAATTGCATTTATAAGAAATTGGTGAAAATTTACAATTCAAACATTTTAAAGCTTCATTAAAATTTATAAATGGACCGAATTTAAATATTTTGAAGTAAAAGTCTCATAACCATCTTTTATAGTTGGTGTGAAAAGCATAATACTGTGGCCAGTGTAGCTATTTTAGAAATGTCAATGGATGACTGGTGATCAAAATTTAAGGAAAGAAAGACTTTTGTAAAGAGATGATTCTACATTGTAATGAATAAAAATATAAGTGAAAAATTGAAAAAGGCTACAAATCTGCCAAGTGCTTTAAATATTAATTCTGACTAAAAGTTCATGTAAACAGGGCAAATGGTTAGAAGAAGTCTGAATGAAGGCTTTGAATGTAAATTGAAGAGTTTATTTTCCAATCCTCAATAACACTACTAATTTCTTTTTTTTTTAAATTTTCTTCTGGTGATAAGAGCAATCCAATATTTGACTCATGTAAATCACTAATTAGAGAAGCCTGAATAAATCACTGCCCCGCCTCCATAAATATCACGAAAAATAAAGAATCAAAGTTCAGGAAAGGAATTGTGAGAAATTGCTGCCAAAACGTGTGCGTGTGTTAATTGTTGGAACTGCGACTAAAATATAGATAAGCGTCTGCTTTACCACTGGGGAAAGACAGTACTGTAAAGACACAACCAGCCAGTCCTGAAACCATACTTCCTTGTCAAGACACCTATAATGCTATCTATGTTTTACTGGCTGATTAAGCTAAAAATTTCATCATCAGCTAATCTTCTTAGTTGTGTAGTTCCAAAACCTGTCACTAAAGTCTATTCAGTATAGTTGCAGTATAAACCACAGGTGGGATCTCAGGGTATTAAACAAACACAAATGTGCCTGAGTAGGCATCTGCAACAGAGATTAGCTAACCACCCTAGCAGACAGGCATACTTAACACACAGAGTATGAGAGATATATTATGTATTTCCAGAGACCAAGTTTTTCAAGATTTCTATATATGTCCAAAAGATTCATTTTAAATCAGGTAGGAACATTCAATGTTCATAAATTTTGATATCATTTTAAATGAAAAGCTAAAATTAAGATTAGGAAAATTATTTTCTCCAATATATAACTAAATTTTATATATTTTTTCAGTTAAAATAATTTAAATATCAATAATAAATAAAATTATAATTTGATTGAATACTGCTGCATCTTTAAAAAACTAGCAGTATAGCCCGGTGTTGCCTGGGTGTAATGAAAGCTTTAAAACTAATTTGCAGCTCAGACTCTTTGGACGTTGGCACGAAAGACTAAAAAGCCAATAGTTGTTTCCAGTTAAAGTGAAACCGTAGACTGAAAGAAAAATGAATGGATGTAAGTCAAATTTTGATTTTCTGGTATCGATATCAAATAAGATCTTTTTCGTCGTAAACTGAATTTTGAAGGCTAAATAAATCCTCTGAGTAAATGGCATCATGGCTGAGACTAAGTACTACAGTTATACCTACTTAGAGCCAAACCCAAACCAAAATCTAAAATAAAAGGGCTGAAAAAAATACAGACATACAGGCAGATAAACAGACACACACACACACAAACATCTTGCTTTATATATATATATATTATCGATTTTCTGCACTATTGTAAGAACTGCAACCTTGAAACTTCTGAATATTGTTTCTTATGTCTTTGTCTATGAGTGTATCAAATTTGATTAAAATCGGGCCACTCCTTCTATAACCCGACTTATTTGATTATCGATTTTCGATATTTATCGGGAGTACCTCAACACAAACCCTAGCTAAGAACACTTCGCAGATGCTTATAGTACAACTGTGTAAATTTTCAAGAAAATCGGTTCAGCCGTTTTGGAGTCTATAGGTAACGGACACACACACACAAAGTTCCATCTATAAATAAGTTTAGATTTAGATGAGATAGATTTAGATTTAGATATGGAAAATCAAATTATTGAAATATAATAAAACCAGAAAATATGGTGGCTAAAATATAACCAATCAACAAAGTCTTAACTAAGGGAAACCCTTTGATAAAAATATGCTGTTGATGGTGATGATATGTGATGGTGATGATATGTGCACATACAAAAAAAAGAGTGGCATGAATTTCTAACTTCCCAATATTTCCCTACAAATAGAGAGAGTTCATTTCAACTGTGGCATAAATATGATAAAGACATATTTAACTGCAAAAGACCAGTAAAGGGCATGAGTTAAGGAAAGAACAGATATTTGACAAATAGAAGAGAATCTCTATCTGGAAAAATATTAGACATAACTAAGAACTGAGAAGGAAGTGCTGGCTGTGATGAAAGGATGAAAGGATCCAAATTTGCAACTGCCAACAAATGTCATATCCGAAAAGAGAGCAAGAAAGTTAAGAAAAAAGGATATAAAGGTTGTGATATAAATGGATGCCAACCATGAGGTATTCCTTCAAGATATTAGGCTACCATACATTTAATCAACTCTTGACAAGTTACAGTCCTATATAAAAATCTCAACACATTTTGTAGAAATAATTGAAAATATTCATTCAATACTACAGATGGTGAGTTTTCACGTGACCTTGTCCAAAGTCCCTACAGATGAGATGAGGTCTTGTCAATGGTTAGAGAAAAACTGGAATCTATACATTTCTGCCACTGAGTTACAGGGTTATTTATACTATTACAATAAAATGCGAAAGGCTTGTATACCAATAAATATTTGAATGCCTTTTCTTTGCAACTGAATGCATTTTGGATTAAAAAATTGTCAAAATGTTTGAAAAAGTGGTAGTCAGTGAGCAAGAGATTAGGGGAATATGGGTGTGGCATAGTCTCATATCACAAGTCTGTGAGTGTTACCCTGACAATAAAGCAGAATTAGACCCCCCTCATCAACTGATCAGTGCCAGTTGCATTTTGCTTAACTGAATGTGCATTTCATTCAGTTACTGGTAGTCAATTTTTGCAGTGATGCACAGGTTAGATTTAAAAAAAAATTCCAATGGATAACATCAATGGCAAACCACCACACTGTTTCTAAGAAATTAAAGACATGCATTTTGGCTGACTGGTTACAGGTGAAGTTTTTGAGGGAAAGAGAGGTTATGCCAAAAAATTCAGGGGTTGCACTATTCAAAAAGTCCACTTACGTATGTAGGGTACATTATTGAAAATCTCCATTCTTGCATGTTAGTACATATATAGGTACCTCCACAAAATCGCTGAAAAAACAGCATAGTATGAAGGAAAAAGGCCCCAAACTAAATAAAAACAAAGTTTTATTGGCAAAATGTTTATATTATAATAAAGAGGATAGATCAAAGTATTTTTTAATTATTTTAAAAATTTTTAAAATTATTTTTAACACGTTCAAAATTTTTGTAGAAAGTCTTTTTTTTCTTATGTTAGTGCGAGACCTAAATTGCCGCAACGTTCATTAAGTAAAAAAAAATGTAATATTGCACAACGCACTTTTCTGACCATGAAAAACACATTAATTTGGAAATTCTTGCAAAAATCAAACAATGGTCAGATTTTGATGAAAATTTCAGGACTTATTCATAATTGACTGAAATCAATTTTGAAATAATTATTTTGTATAAAATATTGGTAAAAATATTTTTTTTTTTACATGTTACCCCCCACCAATTAATTTCCAGAAATGCTTAAAAATTTGACAACCGGCAGCAATAATATAATTAAATTCAGGAGTTATTGGGGAATGCTAATCACAGTTTTTTTTTCTCCAATAGTCCCCGACTTTCTAAAAAATAGGTCTGAATTGCAAAAAATGCAATAACTATGCCAATTTTTATGTGGATAAACTTCTGATTGCTTTTATGAACAATATAAATTAAGCATATCATTGTCTGAAAAGAAAAAAATTTTCAATGAATAATTAATTTTGACAAGAATTATTTTCATTTTTTTAAATTTTTTATTATAATGATATAAAAATTTTCAAAATTATTGTTAAATTTCTTCCTCTATTGTGCCAGCTAGGGTATGTAATTAATGCATGAATCAATATAATTTCAGTTTAAAATACGCCAGGGTATTTTGTTTACTGGAATTACTAAATTTAATCTCTTGACTTTTAATTAAAGCTAATTTTCAAGCTAAAATATAACTTATTTATTTTAAAATCAGGTATCGAAAATTTATACTGAAAAGTGGAGGTACCTATACATATACATGAATTAATTTACAGAGGACCCCACCTCCTAGCCTTTACACACACACACACATGATGGATTCCAAATTCTGTAAATAAAAGCAACAAAGAAGTACCCCTTCCCCATTGAAACCCAGGGAATTCCCTCCTGTTTGAAAACTCCTGCCAGAAAGGATCCATTTTTCATTACAAATCACTATTCGATCAAGAAATAGATAATCTGAATTTTGCAGATGCAGAATCAAACACTTCAAAACGTTGAACTTTGACTCTCAGAGTTAATATCGAACTCATTTATCAAATTTATTTTCACCTTGATAAGTTTCATGAGACAGTTCAATATTGTTGGGATGGGGACATCCATTATCTGAGACATTTTTCAGACACATAGATGTGGGTTTTGTTTGAGTTGTGTTTTCAGGTGTTGTTTGTCACTTGCAAATAAATGTTTTATACTGTCTTAGACCTTCAAAACTCGTATCCCTACTGCAGAATTTCAGAGACCAGCACTGTACTGTCTGATTATGAGTGGAACTCAACACATGCTCTATTAATGTTGGTAATAGTTGAAGAAGCATTATGATCAAGATTGATCTTGCACAAAAAGGTAAACGCACCCCCACTTTTTTTTAAAGAAAAATGTTCAAGAGGAGTAGTATATAATGTTTGATATAAAATAAATAAGGAGGGGTCATTCCATGTCATTTCACCAGAGCATTACACCCACCAACACCAAATTACTTGAAATTTGGCACAATTGTTCAAATGAGTTAACTATGAGTTAGGATAGTGCGCTAATTTATTTTGTGCTAGACTTTACCATTTTAATTTTAAGGGGGTGAGAGTGTATAATTTTTTTTTTGGCTCTAAATTAAAGCTGTGCAATGTTACTGAATCGCAGTGTTTTTTAAAAATTAAAGGAAAATACTTCCATACCTTCAGTATTTCTGAAATTTGTTATGTAGGACAAATGAGAAGTGTAGAATCCAGATATTTAACTATTTCAAGTCTACACTTGATAGAAAATTTTATTTTACTCACCCAAATACATGACCCCAAAATCAACAACTTTTCACCTATGTAGCTTACAGTCAGTCTATTGAAAATACATCCTCTTCAATTTTCATAATATTTTTTGCCTAACATCTACAATGCCTGTTCAAGTTCACTAAACCATTTTGTGAGGGTTTTAAGTCTACTCAAGCAGATATGAACCTGCCAATTTTAGAGTTTTTTCCTATGTATGTACAGGATTTCTGAGAAACATTATAATTAAAAACAATCCTCCTAATGCTCCATGACCTCTAAAATGTTGATATTGTGCTAAGTTACTTCTTAAACTATTCATTAAAATTGTTTTTATTAATTTAAAAAAAAATAATTTAATATATTTTGCAGATATTACTTTTTGTACAGATAGATTGTCTTTAAAATATTGCCTCATGTATGATAATCACCAGCACATTAAAAGAAATTCTTTCTATTTGTGTTTCTTTTAATTTTTTTTTGTAAATTATTTTCATTCTCAAAAAAAAAAAAAAAAAAATTTGATTTTTTTTTTCATTCTCAAAAATGTCATAAGATAAATGTGAATCTTTAAAACATATTTGTAGTTGGCACTTAACATATTTATATAGTTGAAGTAGATTTTGGGCTCAATGCAAAATGGAATTTCTTTGCAACAAGTCATGGTAAACAACTGTATGATGACTTTTTCTGATTAAAACAAAATCAAATATTTTATTTCATAAAAATAATTTTGAAAAATTATTTAAAAAATAAAATTTTAAAAAAGTAATGAAAGCATTTCCTTCAACTATATAAATATGTTAAGCGCCAACTACAAATATTATGTTTTAAAGATTCACATTTATCTTATGACATTTTTGAGAATGAAAAAAAAATCAAATTTTTTTTTTTTTTTTGAGAATGAAAATAATTTACAAAAAAAAATTAAAAGAAACACAAATAGAAAGAATTTCTTTTAATGTGCTGGTGATTATCATACATGAGGCAATATTTTAAAGACAATCTATCTGTACAAAAAGTAATATCTGCAAAATATATTAAATTATTTTTTTTTAAATTAATAAAAACAATTTTAATGAATAGTTTAAGAAGTAACTTAGCACAATATCAACATTTTAGAGGTCATGGAGCATTAGGAGGATTGTTTTTAATTATAATGTTTCTCAGAAATCCTGTACATACATAGGAAAAAACTCTAAAATTGGCAGGTTCATATCTGCTTGAGTAGACTTAAAACCCTCACAAAATGGTTTAGTGAACTTGAACAGGCATTGTAGATGTTAGGCAAAAAATATTATGAAAATTGAAGAGGATGTATTTTCAATAGACTGACTGTAAGCTACATAGGTGAAAAGTTGTTGATTTTGGGGTCATGTATTTGGGTGAGTAAAATAAAATTTTCTATCAAGTGTAGACTTGAAATAGTTAAATATCTGGATTCTTTTATTTATTTATTTTTTTTAATCATCTCACCCCAAGCAAGGCATTCCACTGCCACTATTGCACATGGGGCTACATAGGGGAAGGTAAAGAGAAGGAGTGGTTAGACATAGGGAATGTCAGGAGGAAGGTGACAGATGAGTAAGAATACCGAGGATGAGGGTTGGGCAGATGGGAAGAGTGCTTGATAGAATGGGAGCAGGTTAGTGTGTTAAGAGGTGTCTATTGACCTTACATTTAAACTCCTGGAGATTGTATCCGTCGGGGAAGCAATCGTGTGGAAGAGAATTCCACAGTCGGGAAGTGCGAGGAAAGAAACTGTTGGAGTAGAAGTTGCGGTTGCATTTTATCAGTTTCACTGTAAAAGGGTGGGATCTAGTTGCTAATCTAGTATCTCGTGCAAATTCGTATTTAGGGGGCACCAGTGATCTAAGTTCATCGGAGCAGAAGCCATGAAAGTATTTATAGAAGAGACACAGGGAAGCCACGTCGCGCCGGTGGGAGAGAGACTGCAGGCGGTCTGCCAAGTCGGTATCTATCACATTACAGACCCTCCTCTGAACCTTATCGAGAAGCCCGAGGAGAATAGCAGGGGAACCCGACCAGATATGGCAGCAGTATTCAATGCACGGGCAGATGGTAGATTTATATATGTGCAGGATAGATTTAGACGGGAAAAAACTTCCGGGCCCTACACAGAGAACCGACTTTCATAGCAGCAGATTTAGCAATGGATTCGATATATTCATTCCATTTGAGGTCCTCTGAAAGTGTGAGACCAAGGAGGCGTAGTGTTTTACTCTCTGGGAGGCAAGCCTGGTCCATGTTAATGGGAGGTAAGTGAGATTGTCGATGATAGTTAATTGAGAGTAGCTTCATTTTAGAAGCATTAAAATTTACTAGCCATTTCTTACCCCAGTCCAATATGGATTGGAGGTCTTTTTCAATCTCGGCTGCGAGGTTAGCTTTCACGCCTACACCAGATTTTTGTAGGAGGCGAGAGTAAACTGTGGTGTCATCGGCGTACAAACCTACTTGGGCTCTTATGGAATCAGGGAGATCATTAATGTATATCAGGAAGAGTGTAGGACCTAAGATGGAGCCTTGGGGGACACCTGCATGTGTATGGTAGTTCTGGGAGGCATGTCTGTTTAATACCACCTTCATTGTGCGGTTAGAGAGGAATGACTGGATTAGTTCAAACAAATGTCCAGTTATACCATAGCTCCGCAGTTTACATAGAAGGCCAGCATGCCAAACTCTGTCGAACGCCTTAGATATATCCAATGCAACAGTTCGGGCTTCACCATTCCTGTCGAGTGCCTGGTATATGTACTCGGTGATGGTCGTTAGCATATCAGCAGTAGACCTGGTAAACACTTCTCATTTGCCCTACATAACAAATTTCAGAAATACTGAAGGTATGGAAGTATTTTCCTTTAATTTTTAAAAAACACTGTGATTCAGCAACCTTAATTTAGAAGCAAAATAGGAAAATTATACACCCCCTTAAAATTGGAATGGTAAAGTCTAGCACAAAATAATTTAGCACACTTTCCTAACTCATGAAGGGGAACATTTGTGCCAAATTTCAAGTAATTTGGTGTTGGTAGTTGCAGATTTCAACTTTTTGCTGGTGTTTTGACATGGAATGACCCAGAGGAGTCTTTAATCATTAGGAATGAGTAATGTATTTTGTTCATTATAATAATAATAATATATTAGAACAGTTAAAAGGTTTATTCGAAAAGTAGACATTTTACAAACCTCATAAAATTCTTACTGGAAGAAAAAATGTGTGTATATATATATATATATATATATATATATATATATATTTTCTAGACATATGCTATTAAATATAAGAGACAATGAATGTCTATTATGCTTAATCATGAGCCGTTCTAAACGTCGTATTTTTGCTTTAATTTCAGTTGAAAATAAAGACAAAAATTCTCCAACATTTGGATAATTATTTATTGGTTTTCTTCTAAGCTTTCGGCTCACATGAGCCATCTTCAGAGAGGTAGTTTAAACTGAAATATTATAAAATCCACCATCACCGACGATTTTATCCTGTGTTGACATAAAACTCCACTTGGCAACGGCAATAGTTACCAAAAATAATAAACGCAGTTCTTAAGTTTGCGATGCAGTTTTATGACGTCACACCGCGGGATAGCGCGAAATGACAACAAAACCATCTAGTCAAATGCAATGTAATATGTTATTTCCTGTTTTAAAGTTGATTTTATTGAGTGTTGGTTGTTTTGATTTGATGTGCATGACCTCCAATATCTGCAGGTTCCTCTTACTGTGTGTATGAGTAAGGATCACCGTATTGTTGACCAAAATCTGTCTGATATTACCTACATGTTTATGTTTTTCAGAGAAATGTTGTTTAATAGTACTCTGATCAGAAAGATGACATGTAAGTCTACGGGAGAGCGTGGTTGTGGTAAAACCAATATATGTACTAGGTTTTTGATTAGTATCAGAGATGCAATCTCTGAATGGGCATGTAAATTGGTACACTAGATTGGTTTTTTGTAAAGAATTTAGTTTAGTGCTTGTTGGGTTATTATAGACTATAAGGTCAATTGTTTTAAACTTTTTATAATATATAATGAGTTTAATTTGATTATTACTTTCGACTGGTTTAACATTTCTACGTATTATGTTTTTGAGAGTTTTTTCATCTTGTTTATAATTATTATGTATTTGGTTGCAATAGTATAAGTTAATAGTGTCATGTTTATTTTGATGTAAACCATTATTATTAATATTATCATTATTGTTAGAGCTATTGTTAAGTTTGTTGAGATACATTTTAATTTGTTGATCAATAACGGAGTTAGGAAATCCATTATTGACTAGTGTTTGCTTAATGTTGTGTAATTCTTTATAAAATATAGATTTGGAAGAAGATATCATTTGTGTGCGTTGAAGTAAGTTTTTTATAACAGCTAACTTATATCGTTGGGGGCATTCACTATTATAATTAAGAAGACACGAATTTATGCTAGTTGGTTTCCTATATAGAGAAGTAGTAAATTTATGTGTGCTAGAATCAATGAATACATCAAGGAATGGGTGTTTGTTATTAATATTAAGTTCTAATGTAAATTTGAGGACGGAGTGACTTTCAAATTTGTTTTTAAGATATTTAATTTGATTGATATTCTTAGCTAAAACAAAGATGTCATCTATATATCTTACATATATAGAGGGTTTATTGTTGTCATTAATTATTTTATTTTCTAGATTTGCCATATAATAATTAGAAAAGAGGGGACCTAAAGGAGATCCCATCGCAATACCATCTATTTGTGTATAAATATTACCTAAGGGATCATGAAAGGGTACTTGTGTGGTGCATGCTATATATATATATACGTATGTATGTATAATATTCTATGCAGCTGTGTCAGAAAGTTCAAAGGTTAGAGAATTCTCTAGAATAAAAACATGATGAACATTACTACACTATAATAGATGGAGACACTTTAAAAATTGGAAGGGAGCAGAATAGCCTTTATGAAAGGAAGTCTAAATAATAGGAATTCAGGACATATCCTTTGCTCAAATCATTAATAGGGCATGGGAATTGATAGTCAAGACAAAACAGAATATGAATTTTGCTTAAAAATTCAGCATGTACGTTAGAGGCTAACCATACCAAGAATACGCAAGCAAAGGCACCAGATATGACCAATTAGAAAGAAAAAGCATATGTCCCTCTCAAAGAAAGAGTTCAACACTCCAAAATAAAACTTATACCTCAAAAAGAACAAGGAAAATTAGCTTAAACTAATAAAAAATGTTATCAATGATGGTATTTATGAAAATTTTACATACATATCATCATTAATGTAAATTACTCCTCTATAGGAGCCTTAAATAATTAAAAGTAATAGCAATTTTTACTGATCAAAGTTTCAAACAGACCACATCATACGTACATATGTGCATACGAGAAAATATTGTTCAGAGAACAGAAATTGACAACCGTCTGCACGTCAACATTGCTACACTATTTGAATACACCAATCAAATGCGTATGTATGTACGCAATGGCACACATATACATATATATGCCAAGCTTCATACGGTTAACATATAGTGATGTTTGTGTGAGCCCCGGTAGGCAGGTGTGCATGTGTGCGTCTTTGCATACGTCAATGGGTGTACAAGTGTGTATCTATGTCTGTGTTTGTCACAACAACAAATTTTCCTCCTACTTCCACAAAAATGCACCAATATAGGCAGCCCTACATATATCCAATTTTTAAAAAAATTGATCAGTTTGTCTGAGTGTGAAACCCAGGGTCACAAACTCACAGCTATCTAAATGAATATGTCAGCTCTATCACTGATATTGAGCACCTTCAAATAAGTACCGCGCAAATATAATATATAAATAATATAATATATATAACAAATTGCATATATATACACACACACACACACGAATAAAAATCATTTTTTTTAAATGTAAAATCTAATTTCAGTAAAATGTCAGTGGTTTCAGATATTTAAAATGTAGCCTCTTAGAAAATTACAATTATTCCTCCAACCCTCAGAAACTCCTAAAAATTTATTTGAATAAAAAACAAATTGATTAATTATTTTAAAGGTTTATGGCATATAAAAATATTTGAAATGTTAAAAAGTAAACTTTCTTTGAAGATCTTCAAATTAATTCATTAAGTTAATCAAAATTTTTGGATATTCATTTTGCTTTTGGCTGTACCTAAAGTTATTAATAACTGTTTTAATAATTGATAAACTAACTGATGTAATCCTAGTGTAATCTTAATAGAGTTTATTTCTAACAGTGTATAAATTTAGAATGAATGCAAGTCTTGTGTAATAAGGAAATTTTTCCTCTGTGTCTATGTCTTTACTGTTTGAAGCTATTCTGAATCCCACGATGCCAGATATTTTAGACAGACATCAATATGGAATGGGGAAATATTATCTTCAGATGCATCACCTAACATCTATTATATATATCCATGTGAATATCTAATATAAAATCAACATATGGAGGAAATGTAAAATTTTATTAAGACATTTTCAGGTGTCTTCAGAACATTTGGTTTGGAAAATTAGTGAAAACACTTTTGCATTAAAAATGATAAAATCTTTACCTTCATTTCAAGAAAAGAAATAATTATACAGCTGAATTATTACAGGTTACATATTTTTTATCAAAGGTTTTAAGTGTGTGTGTGTGTGTGTGTTATGCACACACACACAAAACCATACCAAAAATGATGACAACTGTTAAAGTTTTAAATAGTGAAATGCAATGGAACAAAAGTTTTGAAAAATAAATTTAAATTTCAATAAAGCAGAGATAAAGAATTCACAGCAAAAATAGAGGCTAACAAATCGTTTAATTAAAGTGTTCCCGTTATAGTAGGTACGTCTAATTTTACCGTGGGAAAATCAGCATAGACTGAAGTAAAAGGCCTCAAACTAAATAAAAACAAGGTTTTCTCTGCAAAATGTTTATGCTATCATAAAGAGGATAGATCAAAGTATTTTTTAATTATTTTTACAAATTTTAAAAATTGTTCTAACAGGTTCTGAAAGGCTCATTTAGTGGTAGAAAATTTTTTTTTTTCTCTCGTCAGTGAAAGGGGTAAATTGACGCTAGAGTTTATTACGTCAACAGCGTAATATTACGCGAAGGCATTTTTTGACTGTGAAAGACACATTAATTTGGAAATTCTTGCAAAACTCAAATAATCGTCTGATTTTGATGAAAATTTCAGGACTTATTCACAAATGACTGAAATGATTTTTGAAATAATTATTTTTTATAAAATATTGGTAAAAAATATTTTTTTTTAAATTTGTTATTCCCCCAATATTTAATTTCCAGAAATGTCGAAAAATGCGACTAGGTCACAACATATAGATAGTTTTCATTAAATTCAGGAGTCATTAAGGAAAGCTAATTAACTGTCTTTTTTTCTTCAAAACAAGCTACCTTTTAGAAAATCTGCTCTGAATTAGGAAAACAAAAATGCAATAAAACTATGCCAATTTTTATTTGGGTAAACTTTTAAGTGCTTTTATAAACATAAATTAAAATTGTGTCATCGTCTGAATAAAAAAAATTTTTTTCCCGTTAGTAATGAATTTTTACAAGAATTTATTTTTCCTTTTTTTTATTAAGTAATTTAAAAAGTTTCATAAATCTTTTACAATTTTCTCCTTATAGGTCTCTTAGATATTTTTTTAATTAAAGTGTGCCAAATATATTTATTAATCGAAAAATTTAAACAGTTACTCTAAAAGAGTAGCTTTTTTTTTGTAATTTAATTAAAACTGTTTATTTTTGCATGTTAATTTCCAGTTTTTGGTATGTACGAGTGCCCATAAACGATATAAATCTGTAAAAGGTCATATGACTCAAGGGTTGTCCGCCCTTACATAAAATTCCCCCCCATGTATATAAACCCAGAAGGTCCTTGCTGCTATTCTTTTCATGCGTGTCTCTGAATCACTCAAGAAAGAAGTCATTTCTAGTCAGAATTTAAATATTTAAAGTAACTTTTATAATTTTTACTTATTAGTTTAATCATTTTTAATATTAATTGTGAATCTATCTACCTGACAGAATTTAGAAAAAACATCAAAACTTCTTTTTTATTTGTTTTGCTTTTTTGGGCTGTTCATTCCAATGGCATGTGATAATGATTCATACAAGAAATTATTAGGGATAAAAATGTTTACTTTCAATGTGTGTTTGCAAAATGTGACTAAGAAATAAATATGTACTACAATGTTATGGTGCCTAAACTAAGATTAAAACAAATTGGAAAAGGTTTCATTTTTTTCTTTTCAATTGAATGAAAAAGCCATTTTTTATTTTCTTTATTTCATAGCCTAATCCTACTATTGAAAGTATGCATTTGTATTGTTATCCTCCTACTTTTAATTTTTTTTAATTGCAAATGAATGTACCAAAATAAAGAACATGTTATAAAATTATTTTTACCCCTGTGCATCAAATTTCTAGGTATCTCCCATAATTTGTTACCTAAAGGTAAAAATAATATTATAACATGTTTTTCCTTTTTAAATTCATTTACAATTAAAATAAAAAATGGAAAGTAGGAGTTAAACAATAAAAATGCTTAATTTCAATAGTAAGATTAGGTAATGAAATAAAATAGAAAAAAATGGCTTTTTCTTTCAATTGAAAAGAAAAAAATGAAACCTTCTCCAAATTGTTTTAATGTTAGCCTATGCAGCATAAAATTGTAGTACATATTTTTTTCTTAGACACATTTTGCAAACACACATTTTTGTTAAATTCCAACTTTTCTCTCTCTCTTTTTTTTTTTATTTATTGTGCACAAAAAAAAGACAAAAGAGAAAAGTTGGAATTTTATAAAATGTTTAATTTCAATGTGTGTTTGCAAAATGTGTCTAAGAAACAAATATGTACTGCAATTTTATGGTGCCTAAACTAAGATTAAAACAAACTGGAAAAGGTTTCATTTTTTCTTTTCAATTGAATGAAAAAGCAATTTTTTTCTTTTGTATTTCATAGCCTAATCCTACTAATGAAATTATGCCTTTTCAATGTTAACCTAATACTTTAAAGTTTATTTTTTAATTGTAAATGAATGTACAAAACACATGTTATAAAATTATTTTTACCCTTAGTTATCAAATTAAGGGAGATACCTACATTCACAATGGAAAAAATCAAGAGGAAAGTTGTAATTTAAAAAAAATATGTTTAATTTCAATTTGTGCTTGCAGAATGTTTTTAAGAAACAAATATGTACTACAATTTTATGGTGCCTAGCTAAGATTAAAACAAATTGGAAAAGGTTTCATTTTTTTTAATTTTCAATTGAATGAAAAAGATATTTTTTTTCTATTTTATTTCATAGCCTAATCCTACTATTGAATTTATGCATTTTTATTGATTAACTCCTACTTTCATGTTCTTTTTTAAATTGTAAATGATTGTACAAAACACATGTTATAAAATTATTTTACCCTTAGTTATATCAAATTAAGGGAGATACCTACATACCTGTACCTGGAAAAGCAGCTAAACAGTGAGGAGGATTGGAGAGCCAATTAAGAAAACACCACGGCCCTTTTCAGGGCCACAAAATATTCCCAAAATTCCTTTCTCTTCAAGATATTGCATAAATACAGTATAACATGTACAAAAAATATAGATACTTATTTATAATATCTACAGTTATGTAAAAATTAAATCAGATATTTTTACCTAGTTATCTTACTAATTAATATGAATAAGGCATAATAAAAATATTAATAATTAGCATAATATTTTATAACTTAGCTGGGTTATTTTAATTTCATTCTTTCTTATTAACCTGTAAAAATATTTTAAAAGAAATTTTAATTTTTATTTACTCAGAAAGCATATGCAATCATCCAGCTATAATGCTAAACTAAAATTCTATAAAATAAGTAACTGCTGAAAATACTATTACATTTTTATTATTACTACATAATGAAAAACTAAAGAATGAAATTACAATTTTTGTAATTTAGCTACTTCCAATTTTGCCATGTTTATATCCATTTTATAAGATCTACTATCAATTTGATAACTATTAAGTTGAAGTTGGTGCCCAATATGTGATGCAAGAGCTGAACCTGGAAAAGCAGCTAAGCAATGAGGAGGATTGAATAGCCAATTACAAAAAAAACCACTGCCCTATTCAGGGCCACAAAATATTCCTGAAACTGAAAGTCTTTTCTCTTCATGATATTGCATAAATACATTGACATGTATAAAAAATAGATACTTAATTATAAAATCTACAGTTACGTAAAAATTAAATTAGATATTTTTTACCTTTTTTTGTTACTAATTATTATGAAGAATGCATAATAAAAATATTAATAATTAGCATAATATTTCATAACTTTACTGGGTTATTTTAATTTCATTCTTTGTTATTAAATTGTAAAATTATTTTAAAAGCAATTTCAATTTTTATTTATTTAGAAAGCATATTCAATCATCCAGCTATAATGCTAAACGAACATTGTATAAAATATTATGTAATTGATGAAAATATTATGTTATTGTTAGCTATGCAGTTAAAAAACAGAAACCGGTTTTTTAGATACATAAAAATTTGGCACTTCCGGATGCCATACTTGGGGTGCTGACATATTCAATCAATCGGCACCTCGTATTATGTAGATGACAGGACTATTGTATTTAAGATAAGCTTTCTGTCTTAAATTTCATAAAGTAAGGAATTACTATTGTGTGAAATCAGACTAAGGTAAGTTTCAATTTAAACAATTGACTATAAAAGTGTCTGCAATGTATATTTTTTTTAAGATTTTTTAAACAGAAAGTTGGCTACTGTTGATGTAACCTGTCAATAAATCAAAAATTTCAAAAAAATGGCGGAAAATTTAAAGTTTGTTTTTTTTTTTGTTTTTTTTTAAATATTTCAGATTCCAATCGATATAATTTCAGTTTAAAATACACCAGTGTATTTTGATTACTGGAATTACTAACTTTAATCCCTTGGCTTTCAAATAGACCTAAATTTAAAGCTTGAAGATAGAATATTTATTTTAAAATTTTCATTTTAAATTTAGGTATCTAAAAATTTCTTGGATGTACCTACATTATAGCTTTTATGATTAACTGATTACTCTTAGTAAATTTCTTTTTTGTTCGATATCTTTTCACTATATATATATATATATATATATATATATACACACACACACACACACACATTCTTTTTTATAATCATACCACCCCAAGCAAGGCATTTTACTGCCACTGTTTTGCAGGGGTTACATAGGAGGAAAGTTATGAGAAAGAGTGACAGGTTATAGGGGGTGTCAGGAAGTGGGTAACAGAAGGATGAGAATACTGATGAGAGTGGAGTGGACGGAAAAGGGAGCATGAGAAAGTGGATGCAGGTTAGTGAGATAGGAGATGACTATTGACTTTACATTTAAATTCTTGGAGATTATAGCTGTTGGGAAAGCAAGTAAATGGAAGGGAATTCCACAGGCGGGAAGTGCGAGAAAAGAAGCTACTGGCGTAGAATTTGCATTTATAATTGGGACCTAGTTGCTAATCTTGTGGCTCGAGTAAATTTATATATAAAGATTTATGCATTTAGTATAACAGTATTTATGCATTTAGTATAACAGTATTTATGCATTTAGTATAACAGTATTTATGCATTTAGTATAACAGTATTTATGCATTTAGTATAACAGTATTTATGCATTTAGTATAACAGTTCTCTCAGAAGCAAATGATTGGCAACAGAATGACAAAGATGGTGACAACAAAGCCTATTTGAAAGTCGAGTTGAAGCAAAATAATCACTTAATAGTGTCTCACATGAAAAGTTTCAACAAATAAGACTTCAATCTAAGAAACATAAGAATAAAAGGAACTGATTAATTAAACGATTTTGCTCAGAACTAATTATGCCTAAATGCAGATAAACATTATTTGTATGGATTATTAAAATGATTATGGGAAGTAATCACTCACAAATTTAGCAAGTTGATTTACCTCCTTCCCCACTACTAGGGGCCTGAGATTTTTTTGAGGAGGAAGTGGGCAAACTCAAGCAGTTGATTCTCTTCAGTAGATTGAAGAAAATTACTAACCAATTTTTTCACTTGGCCATAAATCACTGACTGCCTATGTATGTATCTACATATCAAGTTGAGGACATTATTTCTAATAAATGTCTTCCTTCAGATATGAAAATATAACATAAGTCTTTTTCCCACCCTAACAACATGTCTGTTTATATCTGGTTGTTTTATTTTATTTTTTCCAAACTGGTTTTTGTAGGTGTCCTTAAAAAGCTAAATGAAAAAGACACTGGTAGGCATGTCACCGGGAGAATTGATGTTCACAAGATAAAATAAATTGGTGTTTGACAAGTTCGACCAGATCAAAAATGAAGAAGGACGGATAACAAAAAGTGTACAAAATTTTTCAAAATTAGTGAAAAAGTGTTTTTTTGGAGTATATAAAAATGGAAAATAAATATAGGAAGATGGTGTAATAAAGTCACAAATCGGAAAAGTGACATATATGGTAAAAAAAAGGGGGGGAATCACAAAAGGTATTGGGAATCAGTTAAAAAAAAAAGTTGACTGAAGAAAGGTGTGCAAGAAAGGAAGAATTTATGCAAGTACTCTATGATATTTTGATGTATCAACATCAAGAATTTGTTGAATGTACAAGTATGATTACCAGAAAAAGAAAACGTATGGAAAAATTAGAGGTTAACACAAAACGTTCAGTATGTGGTGAACTTTCAAGAAAGAGTGGGTGGGGAATGGATACTAAGACAAAATATTTACAATGGGGGTTCGGAGAGAGAAAAAAAAAAAAAGAGGGATGTTGTGGAGTAAATAAGACACTCCTGGTAATACAAATGAACAAGGCAAGACAACATAAATAAAGAACTCAACATGAGTCGAGCGAAATCTATTAGAGTCAGTTAAAGATAACTTCTAATGATGTTACAATGAGTAGCCTAGGCAAGACATAATATTATAACTGCTAAAAATGAGTTATAAGAAAAACATATTGATTTGGAAATTATTGCAAAAATCAGATAATTGTTGGATTTTAATGAAACTTTCAGGACTTATGCACAAATGAATTAAATTATTTTTGAAAGCTTTTTGTTTTTTTTTTTAAAAGAAAAGCTTGGTAAAAACATTTTTTTTTAACATTTTTTCTCCTACCCATCACTTATTTAATTTTATGAAATATAAAGGAATTTTTCTTTTTGTATTGCTTAATGTCTATATTAGTTATAAGGACAAGTTCTCAGAGAGAGAGAACACCAAGTTACAGAAAATCTGCACTGAATTGTATAAAAAAAATCAATAAACTAAACTAAGAAAAAAATTTCAATCAGAAAAGCCTTCAATTGATTTTCTGAATAAAATATTTTTTCGATGAATCATAAATTTTTATAAGAATCGCTTTCATTTTTTTTTAAATTTTAAGTAGAATAACCTATAAACTTCTAAATCTGTCAAAATTTTGTATTAATTTGTAGTGCTCAAATATTATACAGGGAGAAAAGGTCAGAAAGGTTACTATGTATGTATAAGAAATAATTTTATTCTAAATTTCATGCTATAAACAAGTGATACTTGTGTAAGTCAGATTAATTTAACCTATTAAATAAAAATTGTATGTTCTAATCATGAATGGAAAAGCTTACCATAATTCATTGACACCCCACTAACTAGTATTTTAAAAGAAGTTTTTATTTTTTTGTGTGTATAAGCGTGTTGATTTTTGTAAATACAGCTGTGCATACATGGCATTATCAGAAAATAAGAGCAGTAAGTATAGCAAATATAAAATTTACTGGTAATTTTCTAACATTTCCTCAACGTCTTCATAAGTAAGATTATAAAGCCAAAGTAACTAAAATTACGATAAAATATTAGAATGCTTAAAATGTTACTGGGTAGTTGAAAAAAAAAAAAATACAAAGAAGATAGCATTTATGTTGCAATTGTCATGTAATTTTCTCCTTCTTAAATAAACTTCCCAAACATCTGGTCATTGAAAAATGTAACAAAACCTCATAAAAATACCCACTGCCATGTTAAAAAAATATCTTTTTAACAAAAGAATTCCTGACGTGATGAATTTTTATTTATTAATCCAACAGATTTTATTACTTAAATGTTATTTTCAGTGGGTCCTTCTTGAGAGCAAACATTTTCTCTGAGTAGATGAAAATAATATGCTGCTTAATAAATATATAGACCATCTACTCAAATATGGGCATCCACTAAAAATAGGTTCCTAACTTTTAAATTGAATTTTTAAAAATAAAAAACGTTTTCTTGAAACTTTTATTTTAGTTTCAACTGAAAGCTAAGTGATTAAATTTACTATTTCTTGTAAGCAAAATACTCTGGTGTATTTCATACAAAAAATTATATTGTTGTAATCTAATATTTTGAGATTTCTTTTTCAATTTTTTGGCCATTTTTGAGCAATTGACACATTTGTAAACAAAAGTTAATTTTTGGTTTTAAACAATCTTGCAAAATAAGATATACATCTGTAACATGTTATTTTTGGAAAATGAACAAATTCCAAGTTAAATTAATCTGATTTACACAAGTATTACTTATTTATAGCATGAAATTTGTAATTAAACTATTTCTTATACACAGTGTGTTGATCACCCCCACCCCATTTGATATGTGATGACTACCAGACAGACGTGAGATAAGATAAATGTATGGTGAATGGAAGTGACAAAATTGTGCAAATTTTTTTCCTGTAAGGGGAAGAAACTATGAAACACATGAACTTTTAACGTACACATAGAAGTTACACACACACACACACACACACAAAAAAAAATTCTTAAAAATACGAAGTCATGACAATTTGTAAATATAGTCTTCACTTAACACCAACAAATCTTTTAATTATTTTTAAGATATTTTTTAAACTATAAATTATTATAATTTAAAAAAAATAAAGAAAAGAAAATTCTTTTGAAATTTCATTATTAATTGAAAATCTTTTTCTTCAGACTATAAGGTTCTTAATATATATTATTTATTAAAGTAATTAAAAGCTTATCAAGTAGATTTATGGAAATAAAGACAAAATGTTTAAAAAAAAAAAGAAAAAAATGACTTACATTTCCCAATGAGCCCTGTGATTAACTAATAAAAACAATTTTTCCAACAAAATTTAATTTCTTGAAATTATGATTTTCCATGAAAATAACATTAAAAAAGCATTTTTTTTACCAAGATTTTCTAAAATAATTTCATTCAGTTGTGCATAAGTCCTGAAAGTTTCAGTAGAATCCTAAAATTATTTGATTTTTATAAGAATTTTCAAATTAATGCTTTTTACTGGGAAACCCCCCCCTCCAAAAAAAACTGAATTATGTAACATTACATTATCTATCACTCTCTCATAATGATTTGGTTACCTGCTGACGAAAATCAAAACAAGATTTTTTGCCAAAATTTCAAACATGTTAGAAAGGATTAAAATGTTTTTTAAAATAAAAAATACTTTAATCTTTCCTTAATAACAAACATTTTGATGGAAAAAGTTCATTTTTATTAAGTTTGGGGCCTTTTTTCTTCATACTATGTTGTTTTTTTCAGCAGTTTAGTGAAGGTACCTAACTAAGAATAAAGTTCAAGTAACAAACACACACACACACACACACACACACTTTTCTGAGTTTCCTTTAGATCTCAGCATAGCTTCATGTTACATTATTTTGTAGGCAGCCACAGTTTAGTGGGCCTTTGTATTTTATTCTGCATTTATAGACAGGTAGATGTTTGTGGTCTTCTGGTGATTGTTCTCTATTTTTTTTTATTTTTTTTTTATTTGCAGTATGTTTTCAGTTCAGTTTTAGGGCATTCCTGTTGAATGAATATTTTGCGTGGCTTACTTGATCTTGGAAAGTGTTTGCTGATGTTTGTACATTTTTCTTATATTGGTGGATTGAACCATATAAGGTTCTATTTTTGTTGGATATGTTTTTTTTCTTTTAGGTGTGTATGTGAGTTTTTATGGAAAAACACATATTCTATTGTTGAATAATTTATAGCTAATGGGGTGTGGAATTTGATTAGGTGAGTGGTCGAAAGAAATGTAAAGTGGGTCATCATTTCATTTTCTGTATGGTTGATATTTACCGAAGTGGAAATGTAAAATTATTTCTAAACTAAAAAAAATTAAATTTATATCTAAATTTTAAAGCAGTAGTGGCACTTGGTTTATTTGGAGATTACATTCAAGTGTGAAAGTAACAGTTATCATGCAGTGTGGATTGCTATGTCAATAACTATAAACACCATCTCTTACATTGAGCACTCTTCTTGAATATAATTGTAAGAGGAATTATATATATTAAAAAAAAAATGTTTTCATAATCATGACATTTTTCATTCAAGAATCTAAATGTACTAAAACGTGAACAGAATATCTGAACTTTTTGTATAAAATGGCTAATTAAAAAAAGAAAGAAAGAAAGAAAAAAAAAAACAACAAAAAACAAAAGAACATACCTTGCTGATCCCGAGTAACGTGCACCAATGCTATGGCGCAAATCATCTGGGTTGTGTTGCACACGCTCAATACGTTCCCAATCGCGTGGCTCACCCCGGTCAGGGGAGTAAATGGACTCACTCCCGCCATAGCGGTGTGAGGGGCTACCCATAGGCCTCATCCTTAGATAAATAAGAAAGTGGATAGGTGCTTTATATCATTTACAAAGTAATAAGATTAATCCAGAATTACTTTTGTAGTGACTTTCAACTTCACAAATGCAGCTGCAGTTATGATAGACTTCCAAGGCCAAAGAAGATAAGGTGAAGAAAATTTTCTTCTTTCTTGCTGGTCATGACTTATTTCACTATTTTTAATACGTTTCCATATTACGTGTGATTAAATATATTATTTCCAAGTAGTCACAGCCAAATATACTTTTTAAGAGGTTTCAATTATTATTTTCTTCTAATTCTTCTGTAATATTTCTGATAGAATTTTTCTTTCAAACATGTAAACCATTTCATATTTATTGAAGCAGAACAAATGACAGTGGTTACTTATCCAAACCTTTTACAAATATGCATGAATTGCTCACTTTTCTTCAATTATGGTTTGCTTTTTTTATTGTCTGAGGAAAGAGCCAATGACTTTGTTGAGTAAAGGAGAAAAAGTCATCTACATCGAAACAGTTTTCCTCAGGGCTATTTGCAATTATTATTGATCCAATTTAGTGCATCCACTTTTTGATCGAGGAAAGAAAACCAATTCCAAACGGATCAGCAGTTGGTTGGCATCCAAGACGTGTCAAAAGCAAAGACCCTAATTGTTTCACCAATTCCATTTAGAAGAAATCTGGTGAGTCTTTGACAAAAAAAATAAAAGGGTGATCATTCTTGTAATGGTATGATTGACAAATGTAGGAATCAGTTTTCTTCTTTATAGAAGAAATTCAAAGAGAATGTTGACCCAAATGAATGTTACACATTTCTTAGACTTTAGCAGTTGGGAAATAGAATTACAAATCTTAAAATATTGTTAGCTTACAAGATGAGAAAAGCAAATTATAAAATTGCTTCTGCATAATGCTACATTTTGTTCTGGAGTCAGTTGCTGCTAGACTTTATGGATAAATAGACTTTAAGTAATAAAAAACAAGGGGCTCCCCCTCACCTGCAACATTATATCGTGTTTTCTCAATCCCTTCGACTACTTTTATATCAGGGATGTGAAGAAATGTTGCAAGTGTATCCAGCACACAAATTAAAAATTTAAGCTGGCAAAGTTATTTGAATCAAACTAATTAGCTGCATAATAAGTAGAATATAATGAACAAAATATCTACAAAACATCTCACCATATAAGCTGTCCTATCATAAAAAATAAGCCATCTTAAAAGCATAACTTATTACTGCTTGCTTACAACACTAATTTTATAACTTCTTAACAGGACAAATACACTGGACTACAAGAAACACTTAGCATATAAATGAACATTAAACAATGATAGCATTTCACATTTAAAAGAAAAAAAATGCTGTACTGCACAAGTAGAATTATTAAATTGTTTAGTTTTAATGATTGCAAAATCTTCAAACAACACTTGTTATTTCATATAATTGTGCTTTTTCTTTAAATCAAACAGGAAATAAACAACTGGTAAATTAGCAATATAAATCAATCATTTTATTTAAGTTTATATTTTGGGGGAAAAAAATGCAATCAGTTATCTAAACCTAGAAAAATATTTCTAAAAGAAATTCAATAACCCCTGATACTTTTATCGCATACTGAGGTGATAAAGCACAAGTTGGGGAATCACAGAAATTTTATTTTTTTACAAGAATTAGAGTTAGGAATCCAAAGCTAAAATAATTTTTCAACAAAGATTTTTCTTATACAATATTAATCTAAGTAAAATTCACACATCAACTTCAATGTGACATTTTGCCAAAGCTAGAGAGAGAGAGAGAGAGAGAGAGAGAGAGAGAAGCAGCAAATGATGTTTGATTAGAACAGAAAACTGACCAGGATAAAAGTTAAATTTTCAGGGTAGAATAATGTAGGTTAGTAAAAAAACAACAATTATTGAACTAAATGCAATTTACAGTTGAAATGTGAAGATTGCACAATTTATTTTCTTTGAGCTTAATGTGATAATCAAAGATCAGAGATTGCAACTTGAGAATTCATAAACTAGATAAAAATATCAGCTTGATATTTTTAAATTTCCAGAAATTTACTTATTTGACATTTTATATTGAACAGGGCATTAAATAAATTTTATAAAAAACAAACAACTATATAAATGATGCTAAATAAAATAAAATTAACGTGAATTGTTGTTATAAAATAATTAGAAAAAAAATCAAGTAAACTTTACTTTTAAGAGAATTAAACTGAACTTGAATCAAGAATAATTTATCATTAGATCAGGTCTCCAAACCATAACCTGTCCACATGACACATCCAGATTTTCACAAGAATTTCTTTCTTTGTAATTGTCGTATTTCTTTTTTGTTTTGATTCATATAAAATGGATTGACAGAAGATCCAAGTACAACTAATTCATTCATTTATAAAACTGACCTTACTCATGAAAATTTGCAAAAATATGTGTTCCTTTCATTGAATAGTGTGGAGACTTCTGATTTTGATATAAAGATAAATTGCAGCTGAGAAACAAGAATAACTGTAAACCAAAGTTTGTTTTAAGTGTTCAAGTTGAATAAATTTTATACTAAATTATTTTGTGATAAATACTGATAGCATAATTGAAAGCCATAGTGAAATCAGTGAAATTCTAATTGAAAGGATCATGCATCAATACTTGGCAACATTCTATTCAAAACAGCCCCTAAAGAGTCAAGTATATATAGTTACAAACTAGCATAGAACCCTGTAACAAAAAATGTAGAAATTATTTTATATGTTTTGGCACTTCTGTCTTAAGATCAATTTCTGTGCACTCTTTTAAAGATCAGATACATACATTTTAAAGCACAATTAAATGACTTTTTATCTCATAACATTTTGTGTGTCTGAAATATTTTGACAGCCATTAAAAGAATAAGATCATCTGATCAAGTCAGAAAGAAATGACATAAAATATTTCAGCAAAATTCTAAAAATTCACCTATTTAATAACTTTTAGGGAGGAGAAAAATAGTGAGCTATTAACTTAGTTCCTAGACAATTACTTAATATTTCTTATTATTATAATCATAAATAATTGTTAGAATCTTAAGAAAAAAATCTTTAATTATAATTTTTTATCTTTGGGAATGGTATCCATAAAGTCAATGATGAAGAAGTAGACAATTTCTTATGAATCACTTAAAATGCAACATCATGCACTGACAGTTTTCTTTTTAATAAAATGATGACAGTTTGCAAGTATTTTCAATTTACCAATACATTTTCTCTGTAAGCAGAAGGAGTGGTTGGTGGGATTAAAGGCAATTTGCCGTTAAGTGTTTTAAGTGGCAGATTTTCTTTCATGTAACATTTGGATTGGGTGTGATATTTTCTTTTCAGACACTGTGCACATTTTGCCCTTGATCTTTGCTTTGATGAAAGAGAAAGAGAGGGACTGATAAAGCAGTTTAGCTGTCTTTTTTTGCCAATAGCTGTTTTATTTTGATATTACCGCTTTATGGTAATCCGTTGTTTTCAGTTTTCTTCTTTTAACATGTTCATTTTATTGCACTAATGATATGTTTTTATGGCTACTATCTAAATGATAGCATATTTAATAATGTCTCTGTGGGGGGGGGGGGGCTACACAAAAATATTATCAATGCCCTCAGGTATTTTTTAATTTCCCAATTCCTTTCCTTTCTTGTACAGAATAAAGTTCCATGAACAATGTTTTTCTGGACACATGTTGATTGATGGAAAAATTGGATTGATAGAATATGTGAGGAAATATATTTTTTTATCACTGTTCTTTGATTCTTATAATATTGCCATTGTGACAAATTGTTACAACACCTTTCCGTGTGAATAATCAGTTTGATTACGTTTGATAAACTTTAAGATCTTTTCTCAGTACACATTTCACAATCAGAAAAGCTGTTATCATATTGAGTTCTTATAATTCTTTGAGAAATAAAGTCTTTGAAAAAATAAGTTTTCATAATTTTTTTTAATGTTATTAAACTTTTCTGTTAATAAAAAATAATACATTTTGCTGGGTGTTGTTATCCATTCATGACACCATTACATATAAAATGCTTTCTGGAATGAAGTAGATTGAGATATATTTTAGAATTGCATTAAAATTGGTGTAATCCTTTTCTATTTGTACTTTTAAGAAGCATAATACTTGAAGTGTGAAAGAGAATAGTTTTAAAATATTCTTTCACATTTCATGTTATCATTACATGGCGTGTTTTCAAGTCCTTTTCAATAAGAGATATCTTATTGTATTTTTATTATGCATATATAAATAATTTTATCAGAATTTTTCTGAAAAATATTGAAGCCCTTTTTTCTATATCTTTCATAGTTACAAAATCTTGTAAAAAAAGAAGTTAATGTGCACATTTTTCACGTATTTTCAAAATACTTCCAAATGTCATTCACCTGCAAGTGATAATTTTCCTTTCAAAAAATAAAAATGTGTATTGTGAAGAGCAGCACTGAATTTTGTCCACTTTTAATTTGTGCCCAATTACCTTTCAAGAAATCATTTTTCAACTTACTTTTTGTCTCTTGGATTTACTTTTTATTGTTTTCAAAATGTTCTTTACATTTTATTTTTCTAAACACTTTTGGCTTTGCCTTGATGTTAAGAATTATCATAACACCAAGTTAATGCAAATTAATATTCAGAAGCAATAAGAATATAATTTTCTTTTCAATTTAATGTGAAATTCAGGCTTTCAGCTGTGGCAAATAAAATTAAGATTTTGTTTTTGAAT
This sequence comes from Ascarosepion bandense, assembly GCA_037127315.1. Taxonomy (NCBI): domain Eukaryota; kingdom Metazoa; phylum Mollusca; class Cephalopoda; order Sepiida; family Sepiidae; genus Ascarosepion; species Ascarosepion bandense. Next base: position 1,209,852 of record JBBBDQ010000720.1, read on the forward strand.
AAGGTCAGTTTGCATTTCAGTGGAATTTGATATTTATGTGAGGTAAGATTTTTCAGTTTGTTGGTAAGTGCAATAAAAATACTAATCAACTAACATCATCCACTGAGTTTTCATTTTGTAACAATCAAACATTACAGAGTCTGATATAATGTTCATAAAATATCCTGTAAAGTGGCTGATCTGTGTCTGTGTTGGAGAAGGTATTCCAGATCAGTAATATGTGCCAGTAGTGATGAGCTTTGTTAAAGTTGAATGTCTGGCATAATCCTTGACAATAAAAAAATCCTCTATTTTTGGTAAGCTTAAGAGTCAAGAGAATCATTTCCCTTGTTGTCTTGTTCTTTTTCTAAATAAGAACCATTCTCCCTTTGTGAAGTAGACAAAAAAAAAAAAAAATATGACAAAGGAAAAAGTTTTGTTTATAATTGAGTTCAATTTTTAAAACCATCAATATGGCTTCTTTTTTTGAGCTCTTTACAGAGAATAAATTTGTTTATTACAAAACATTGTTTTGTAATGATTGAATGAACCACTGGATCAATGTCATTTTGAATGTTGTGACATACTCTGTTCATTTGATATGAATATTCTTTTGATAAGGTTGTAATATTGACATTATAAATGGGTTTCTTCACAATGTCTTCCATTGTCGTTTTCAAGACAAAGCGAAATTTTGTAACAATGTAATCCATTTTTATTTCTTGTAATCCTGTTTAAACAATGGTGTTAAAAAAATAATCTTGTCTTTATTTCATCTTCTTAAATAAGACAAACTATAGTCATCTGTTGCCATATTTACTTTCAAAGGATTTTGTTAATTCATATTCAATGCATCTTCATGTTACAATGAAAATTTCAATAATATATGCCCAAAAGCATGGAAACATTACAAATTCTTTCATTAGTAAAGTTTTTTTTAAATTTTTTACTCTTTTCACACTCAGTCAAGTGATATGTTTGGTTCTATTTCTAGGTTATAGAAATGAGAACACCATTCATTGAATTCCAGATTAGATTCTTGGTCTTTCAGTTCTTCATTTTGATAATCCAAAAATGGGATGTTCAGAAAATTAACAAACATGTCTGATGACCACAAAAGTAGGAAATGTTTTAAAATAAAAGGAAATCAGACAAAAATTCCGCTAACTGCATCACACACACACACACACAAAAAGTTTCAAAATATTGTTGTATTCATGAAGAAATTTACATCCTTTTCCACAGGAATATTTTTTGCATTTTCTAGCAGAGAGTTGTTGTTCTTTATATACCAAATTCTTTTCTTTAGAAAAATTAGTTTCAGTTCATGAGAATTTCTAATCTTCCTTTTTGGAGTCTTTGTTATTTGTTTTTGCTCATCAATTAGAAAAGAAGTCATAGCTGTTCAGGGGAATCATAAAACACTGTTGTATATTGTAATTCTTACAAAATAGCCGATTGATGATAGAGCAGTTCATTTGATAGATGCAATGTCAGGCCAAAATAGTCTGTCATTTTGCTTTAATTATTTATTTAGTCCAAATCTTTGCCCTCATTTAGTTTAAATATTGGGAACGAAAGATGAACGTGTTCATATATTTGCAGTGAATTCTGAACGTTACCAAATTATATTTTAACCTTAACAACTCAAATGCTTTTCAATGTGGCTTTACTTGAAACTATGTAAATCTTGATACTGATTTCAGTTTCAAGATGTCTTTTCAGACATATTGAAAAGAAGCACAACATACATTGTGAACAGGAGGATGTCTAACACTGGGGTACACAAGATGATTTTTGAGCAAGAGTCAAATTAGATTTCTTTAATTCTTTTTCTCCTTCATATCTAGCCTTTCTGCAACAATAAGGCTATGGCTGCATGCTTACATTGCCTCAAATGCAGGCATTCTGATTATGCTTTCAAACTGCACCAAAACAAACTTGAAAAGTATACATATATTTTTTAACAAGAGTAGAAAAATAGACAAAAATAATTCTGCAACAACAAAAATTACTTCAAATATAAAAAGTTACTCAAAACACAAGAGAAAAAAATTACAAAAGACAACAACATAACTGTAAACAGATAAGGAACTTTGTTAGCAAACCAAATAAGAGCATCTTACCTTGAGTCAGACATCCATTTTTCACGGTTGTCACTTTGTCCAAGGAAGCTTCTAGAATCTTCAAAGCCCTCCCTGGGATGTCTGTGCAAATAGCAGAAAAAATTAAATAGAAAAAATGTCATGGCAAATACAGTGTTGAGTACTGCAGCTACTCCCGTTTCAGTCCAGTGACAAATCAGAAAATAAAGTTAAACAAATCAATGACTATTTTGTATCATATGAATACATCCTGTCCAATCCATCAGAATGAATGATGACAGATGAAAGTAAAAAGTAGTTAAAATGGAATTCAAATTCAATATGTTGGCTTCAATGAAGATATACTCTACTAACTTCCTACTTCATGGAGTCTGCTGTGCTAGCAATCAACTGTAGCCTATAATCACCATACATGATGGGATGATGATAAAACAAAGAATAATTGTGTAAAAAAAAAAAAAAATAAAAAATAAAAAATAAAAAAAAAAACAAACAAACAACAAATACATATATTTTAAAAAGATAATAACCTGAAAAAAAAAAATACATATTCAGAATGGAAGTGCCTGAAAGCGTTGTGGAAAAAATAAAATGAAAAGAATAGAAAAAAACATAAAAATCTATAATTGCAAAACTAGTTAAAGATTTGAAAAAAAGAAAAAAAAAAAAGTAAAAAGTAAAAAAAAAAAGAAGAAAAAAAAAGAAAAACAAAAACAAAACAAACAAAAATATATATATATATATATATATATATAAAAAAAGAAACTAAACAGAACATTAATTGCCTTTGGGCTACTGACCTGTTGTAACCATATTGGTCTTCATTCCACTGGTAAGAGGGTGGTCCCCCCGGGCGAGGTGGAGATCTGTAACCTACGTTGTAACTGGAATCGGTGGCCCCTACCTGCATGTAGTCATCCCTATCGGTGGGGGCCACCGTCACAACACGGTAGTCATCTGCATCATCTTCGGTTTCATCATAACGATATTGACGAAGCTCTTCCCGATCAAATATAGGACGTGACCCTTCATTCTTCTGGCGGATCATGATGAAGTTGTACGGGTTAAACTCACGTCGCACTGGTCTTGGCGACCCTGGAGGCCCCTGAACACCACGGTGGATTCCAATGGTAATATTCTCATCATAATGAAATGATTCCACAGGATCAAACACTTTGAAACGTTCAGAAAGACTACAGCGAGTATAGTTTTGCAGGTAGGTCCTGCCCAAGTCTACCCGGCTGTAGTTATCCTCAGGGATTAGGGTCCCTGATGGTGGGTAAGTCTCACTGGTAAAACGCTGAGAGCTGGGGGACATCTTTCGTGCACTGTAAGAGGATGTGGAAGGGTTTTCACAGTAGCTGCTTGGTGGGCTACGCCGACCTGACTGATTGTAAGTCTGTGTAGATTTCTTGAAGCTGGTGTCCAAATGAGCAAACTCCATAGACCCTACTGGTGGCACCACCTGTCTGCTGGCGCTCCACATTGGCGATCTGCAGAATCAGAAGTGGTTTCAGAATCAGACTGATTGAAGAGTTAACCATACACTAACATGTTTAACTCTTAATCTACTAAATCTATCCAAACGAGGTACACAAATCTAAGATCTAGCTCAGGAAAAAATAATCACTTCTGCAACACAAATTACATCATGTGTTGCTCAGCTAAATTCTTCATCATTTTGATTAGATTTTAATGAAAAATTTATTGTTCTTTACTTTGGCAGGTGGCTGCTAGCTCTTCAATTCATCAATTGAAAAGGGAACAAGGGAAACAAAAGAATCAAATAGCACAAAGTATTTGGAAGTCTGGAAGACAACCAATGATGTCTAAATCATAATACAGTGGTGATTAGTTTTTGTCTCATTGAGAAACAGTTTTTAATCATTTCTGTTGAAAAAGGATCAGAAGACCAGTCATGCATTCTGAAGATGCACAGACTTAGAACTGCATCTGAAAAATGTGATTGGTTCAATTTTGCTTTTAAGACAATTTGGCTAAGATTTTAATTCAGAGATAAATTTTTGAATAAAAAATTAAGAAAGAGCAGGCAAATTTAGTTGCAGAGAATATATGAGTAGAGGGAGTATGTGTTTGAGAAGGGAAGGGGGGACCAGAGGCTGGGGAGGAGAAAAAAAAAAGACGAAAAGAAAAGCAGTTGTAGATACAATAGAAATAATATTAGTTGATGTAAATACAGGATAAAGTTGTATGTATAAAGCAGGAAAGCAATGTTTTAAGAGTAAAAGAGAAAACTTTAGAAAAACAGCATAGAGATTTTTTGAATCCCAAAGACAACAAACTCCTGCAGATACAAAACACAAAAAACCAAACAAAAACAGACTTAAACAATGGTCACAAGGAAAATTTACAAAATAATTTGTCTAATAATAGAAAAATCTTCTACATATTCAACACTTTCAACCTTCCATTCAACATTTTTCAAGATAATTTCATATAAACTATTGTTTATTTATTACTAATAAAGATTTTGTGGGTTATGTTTTGAGCTCACAAAGTTTTAACAGGAATCTTTCATTGATGCTTGATATTGACACTTCCAAACCAAATTTATTTTTAACATTTATAAAGTTTTAAAAGAGTTTGAGTTAACACCAAAAGTTTTACAGACTTTAAGTTATTGCTTTTGAAAATGACAGAAAATACCAGTCAAAATGTTGTGAACACAAAACAATTTTGCAGTTTGAAGAAACATTTTCAACAATTCAAAAATTTCAATCAAGATTACTGAAAAATAATTTAACTAAAATAATATTTCACAATCATATATATTGTTAAAAGCAATCAGATGTCTAACTAAAAATCTTTCACAATCATATATATTGTTAAAAGCAATTGGATGAGCTGTGATACAGCGAAACAGATATGTCTGCGGATGACTATATATATATATATATACACACACACACATTTTAGCTTTAATATATATATATATATATATATATATATATATTTATTAGCTTTAATTAACATGTGTATCAATAACACCAAAACAATTTGAAATTAAGTGTAAAGATGAATGTCATTTTCTTTCACCCATTACTCATTGTGATTTAAGGGGAATTATATAAAAAAACATACAATCTTATGCTATAAAAAAAATCTAGCTTAAAGACAATCACATATTTTTGTTTTTAGAAAATTCTTCATCAGGAGCAAAAAAAGGACTGATACTGTTAAAAATCCTCTTGATATTAAAATTATAATTATTGCATAAATAATAGGATTCAGTTTCAAACACTTTAGCACTTAATATCATGTATCATATATATATATATATATATATATGCAAAAAGCATTTTTGATACTTGTATAAAAACTAATTTTTGTTAACAATTTCCAATCCTTAGATTATTATTCTTACATGCAGGATACCTTTATAAGTTTTACTAATTTGGCATTTAAAAATTTGCTTGTCTTTTTCATCAGTTCAATTGCAACAACTGAATCCAGCTATTAATTTCTATACTGTTAATGAGCTTACTATAATAGTATCTATAGAAAACAAGTCACCTATGTCTGTTAATATTTTGCCAAGAGTAAACAAACAAATCTCTACAAATATATATTTTTAAAACAGAAAATTAGCAGCTTTACTTTTTACTGGCTACATAGGTAAAATTTACATAAATATTTGAAATTGTGACTAATGGGATTTGTTAAATGATTAATTCAAAACAGTTTTTCATTTTCATATGTTTAATTATTAAATGTTCTTAAAAATAAAATGCAAACAATTTTTTAGATATTGATAATAATAAACAATACTAATATTGAAATTATGAATCCAATATTGACATTATAACTGGTCATATAACTACAATAAACCATTTTATAAAAACAGTAAGGCATCATCTAAATTAACAATTCCAATTGCTAACTTGAATGTATGAGTGCCCTCCCCCTTTTCTCGCTGTTGCTAACTGAATTGAAACAATTTAGTAACAGAGAATCATAATTTTATTTTTATTTCTACTACATTTACAGTTCATTTCTCAAGTTCACATTTAACATGGAATCTAATCAAGGGCCTAATAAAATGAGTAAAATGTGTAATTAAATAACCAAGTTTTATTTCAATCAACAGAAACAAATAAATTAAGTATTTATTTTATTTAGACATATGGTTGAATCAAAATAACCCAACATAGAACTGTCATGTTTTGACAGCTTTTATAGCTGGATAATAATTTTTGAGAAAAAGAAAATCTATCAGCAGTAAGCAATGAAATATTCTTAAACAGAAATTTCATGTTTACCAATCAATTCACCAGTAGAAAAATGCTGAAAACGTAAATATTAACAATAATGTTACAGCATTTCTCATATAAATTAAAATCAGGCTGTCAAGAACATGAAAAGTATAAATTGTAGATATGCATAGTCATTTTTCTATAGCTGTATACACTTTAAGTAGATACCCTTTATTGGTCATAGACAATTTTTTTTTCATTTCATTATGCTTGCTTGTTCCAAAGTGAAAACTTAAAATTAATTCAATTTGAAAAGGTTAACAAATTTGTTTTAGTGAAAGAAGCTGTTTCCTTTAGTTGTATACCAAATGAATACCCAATGATCACTAAGACATAGAAAATAATTCTGAAAATAGAAAATCTGCAAAATGAATAATAAAGGCTGAAATAAAAGCAAGATAAAAAAAACTGGAAGAAAGATGTTTTAAATTCATCAAAAATATATATTTTTTTAAAATTATGATAATATTTAAAACAGCAGCAGGTTTATACTCGCAAATAGAACAGCACAAGAATAGCTAAATTGGGACAAAGTTGAAATTGAAGCAAAGTGAAAATTAAAGTAAAAAATGAAAAATCTGTCAATCTGCTTTTAAAATAACATCAGGAGATACTTTCAAAATATATGAACTACATTTTGGTAAGGTCAATTTTAAAATATCTACTGGCGTATAGTAAAATTATAACAGTAACATTTAGCATAATCCATTGTTGCCCTTCATCCGACAAGTGAGCAGTAATGTGTTATATTTTAAAAACAAAACCCTCACTCATTATTTCTTAATAATCTACTAAATTACACTGATAAATAGCAGAATAAATAATAAAGGTTGCAATTAAAATATGAAATAAAAAATTCTCCATAAAATATTGCACTGAGTTAAATTGGTAATTCCTGAAAAGACTAAAAAATTAGCTACCTTTAATAAACTGGTCCAATAAAATTTGAATGCTATATAAAACAACATATGTGTGTTTTATAGAGTTGAGGAGGTGCAGGATGAAACAAAACAAAAACATAAAATGTGAAAAATTAACTCTTGATATCAATGATCAGATCAAATAGAGAAGGAATAAAGACTTATTAACTAATAAGCCACAATCCCATACACATCAAGGATGAACATAAAGATCCATTTTGGTCCAAGAGAAACACATTCTTTAGTCTTAAAACCACTCAGGGCACAGGTTGTACATGCTTGTAGGCATGCAAAATACATGCATTCATAAAATGTAATAACTGTTTTTAATCACAATGCTTACAGCAGTGTAAGAAAGTTGGGAGATGTAGACGTGGCCAAGACATTGTGAGAAAAGCAATGCAATAAGAATGAAATCTGAAAACAAAAATTTTATTTGCTAGCAACTACATGTAAATATAACTACTTCCTACTTTTAATACTGATGTTATTGTAAACAAAAAGACAAATTCTTTCAGTATAAAGTGCATTTTGTTGCATACTGAATTTGATGTTTTAAAACTACTTCAGACTTAACATTTTTTGAATAAAGCACAGAGGTGAAATAGTAAAAAAGATGTACACTAGTCTGAAAGACAGAAGTGATGCCACAAAATTTACTGCCAGTCTGATGAAGCAAGTTTACCTGGAACGTTGCTTGGAAGATAATGAGCTGTGCCTTGGTTGCGGGCTAAAACTCCTTCGAGGATGTTCCCTACTAGAACGTACTTCATGCCGAGCACTTGGAGAATACCTGTGTCTTCTTGGAGGTGGCTGGTTACTACCCGAGGCAGAAGCTGATGACATGTGCCCAACAGGGGTTCGAGATCGATGATATCCCTGGTGGCCAGAAGTTGACCTAGTGTGGCTAGGTCGAGAATAAGAGTGATAATCATCAGCATGATGATGGGTCTCTCTTCTTGAATACGGTGAGAAGGACCTAGATCGCTCTCTGAAACAAACACCAAGATAAAAAGATTCTTTTAAAATATAGAAGTTGATTTTAATATAAGATTATAAAGCTGAACAAAAAAAAGTCTTACATTTTGAAGTAGAAATACTTTGAATTATGTTCGAAACTTTGCAGATATCTTTATTTTTATTTAGATGCCAACAAATAATTTTGTTAATATCATTTTAATCATTTAAGTGAGTCTGTTTTTTATATTTACTTCCATACAGAAAAAAAAAATGCTGAACAAAGAAAGAACTGACCCATTAAATAAAATTGAGGGACTTTGGAGAGGGGGGGGAATTTTGCTGACAGATTATTAGTTCAAATTCTTAATTCTCTGCTAAACAATCTATTTTTCTACAATAGTCTGGATAATCAATGCTACATCAAGGTATTTAATTTAACATGACTTTCAAAAAATTTTATTTGTATCAACACTGAAGCAAATGCTTTTCTCTTCCAATCCTATTTTCTCCAAGTAATTGTTACTTATTTGAACAAAAAATTCCTTTCTTGCTTAATCATAAACGGCAAAAATTTTAATTCCTGGAAAAATTGGATTAGTAAATGCATTGTAGGCACTTAATGATAAACAATTAACGAAGTTATTGGAATGTTACTTCATATGATAAACATTTTTAAATGTGTTAGCAGCTTTCCTTTAAAGACAATTTAAGTCTTAGGAAGTGTGATACCTTCTTCCAAAGTTTGGCAAATCGAGATTAACAATAACTTTAAAATTTAGGAAATAAATAAATTAAAAGGTAACACTGTTTTAAAAAATAAGCTTGGTTAGGGATACTAAAAGCTGCCCAGGAATTTTAAAAAAGAATTACTAAATTCCAATGTCTGGGCAGTAAAAGATACATATTAACATTCAACCATAAAAATATTTTAAACCCTTATAAACCCATTTTAACATTACTTGCATATTTTATTGTTTCCCAGAGATTTTCTTTGCTTGAACATTAAACAATATCTATCCTTTGTGATCAAATATAAAAATTTAACAAGTATTTAGTTCAACATGAAGAGCTTTCCAAAACTGTTTGGATTCAGGGCAACTTAATTTTGAGAACAGTTTAAATCAGTTTTCTGAAGTTAGCCATAACATTGAAATAAAACAATGACGCAGAAAAAAAATTACCTATATTAAACTATTGTGAAGAAAAATTTGATAATAGAGAAAATGTGATGGAAATACATGTAAAATTTAAGTTTTAAGCTTATAAATATCTGAATTGGAACTGTTCAACTCCCTCTTAATTTTACTTCCCGAAAAAAAAAAAAAAAATTCACTAATTATCAGAGTTAAAACTTGTGTATACATTATGTCATATCTTATGATGCAAGTCAAGGTTTTTTACAACAAAATAAATAATGTAAATTAACACTGTTGGTAAAATTTTCAGAAAATACTTAAGTCATATGGACAATATATATCTGTATTAAAAAAATACATGGACAAGTACATGTTTTATTAAGTAAAGTGCAACAGAACTGAAGGAGTGTTATCTTACATGAATATATATATATATTCTTTAGCTTAAAGTTACTTGGTTTTTCACTTAAAAAACAAACTTGTGTCCAAGAACTTACTAGAAATCTTTGAAACCTACATTTTAGCTCCTTCACAACTAGCCTTAAACATTACTATTGTTATTTCAATTTAGCCCAGCCATAAGGTCGATCCAATGTAACCATATAGTCACCACTAAAATTTACTCTTAAAAGGTGGTAATTTGGTGGCTATCATGTCGTTAACCAATATTCTGCATGTTTTCTCTTTACATTTACAACACCAACTTCCTCAAACCTTTTCTTGTTGTCAACCTATTTTTCTTCATTATTATTTTTTTTAGTTTTCTCAAATCTTTTTTGTGAAATTCTTAAGGCCATTTTTTTAAAATTCTTGTGAGAGTTTCCAATTTCTTTTCTGATTAATCTCTTCATTTTTTTTGTAATTTCCAATGTTGTGCTCCGATCACTCATAACTTTACAATATCTTCCTTCTCTTTTGAGCTTATAACTTTTATCACCAATGGCAATCTTTATAGATCTGAAATTAAAAAAAATATTAATAACTATACAATTTATATGATGAGGAACAACTCAAGCTGCATGAGAACTTATTTGAGAAGCGAGATTTTATTGTAAATATTTCTAAAAACACCATGAGCTGAAATTCACACAGTATATTTAATCATATATCTTGAAAGTTTTACCAACATCATTTAGTTTAATATATTGTGAAAGCATTGACTTACTTAATAAAATCTGATATTGTTTATATAAAGAGACAATTCTAAAAATATTCCTAATTACTTGTAGACTGGTTTTGCAGATTCACTAAAAGTTTCAGAAGCAAATTCTGGTCTGATTTGGTTTCTACCTTTGTAAATATTAAAATGATTTTATTGACCAATAAATGGTCTTATGAATTCAAATATTGAAATTTCAAATAAAATACTGGCCATTCTTGAAAAAAAAAATACAATTCTGCTAATGCAGACTGGGTTACTTGAAAATACTTTTCAAGGAATAGCCTTTTACAAGATTTGTAATTTTAGAGACCATAAATGATGTCTCAATCATGAATAATTTAAATTTCAACATTTTACCATCATGCTTTTAAATATCCAGTTAAAGTTATCATTTACTGTCTAGATGTTGGAATTTAGCTTCTTTTTTTTTTTAGTTCCTCAATTGCTTTTAAGGGCTTGTTTATACTTTACAAAATAGTGATGTAATAATTAACCAGAGAAAATTTTTAGGCAATAAATAAACAATTTTTTTTAAATCTACCAAAAAATCTAAACATATAATTATTTCATTCAATGAAATTTTCAGTATTTATTTATGAAAGAATATTTTGTAAAAATGATAAAGAAATAATTTTGTTAATCAAACAACTTTTTCATTTAATTTTTGGAAATCTCAACAAAATTAACTGCTAAAAATTAAAACTACAAACAAAATATTGAAATGTTTTAAAAACATTTTATTTGTTGAATATTGAAATTTAAAGAATTCATTTGTCCAGGCAATAAAGTTAATAAGTTTTAATATCCATGTTCCAGAAAATCTTAACATTTACTTCAAAGAATTTTTTTTTGTAATTTTTGATAAATGTTTCAAAATTTTGATTTGTGTGATAAATTTGACAGTTGGAAGATGTAGATACTCATTAGTAAAGCATTTTAAAACAAATGATTTATGAGATAAAATAATCTGCCAAACTCTAATAAAATCTGTTTTAAAATACTTCAAATAATTTGAGATGAGTGTGGAAAGCATGAAAAGGTTTAGTCTTTAATGCCTTTTATTCATCAGAACTTAATTCAATATATTAACTACCAAATTTAAGTAACAATTTTAAAAAAAGAAAAAGAAGAAACTGGCTTTGCTAAGTTGCTATGCATATTTTCAATGAAACCTCAATACATTTTTAGATAGGTACCTTCAGTAATTCGCAAGAAAAACAGCATAGTGTAATGAAAAAGGCCACAAACTTAATGAAAATAAAGTTTTATCGTCAAAATGTTCATGTTATTATTAAGATGAAAGACCAAAGTATTTTTTAATTATTTTTTGAAATTTTTTTAATCCTAACACATTCAAAATTTTGATTAAAACATGTCATCGCCTACTCCAACGAATAACATCGTTTTTATTTGTGTGTTTTTTCCATAGAAAACACATTAATTTGGAAATTCTTGTAAAAATCAAATAATTGTCCGATTTTAATTAAATTTTCAGAACTTATTCACAAATGAATGAAATTATTTTTAATTTTTTTTCTTTTAGAAAATATTGGTAAAAAAATTTTCTTTTTTTAAATGTGTTACCCACCACTTACTAAATTTCATGAAATTTCAGACATAAACTTTTTGTTCCCTGACAATTTTTTTTTTTGTTAGGAGTAAGAGTCTTTGGAGGTAGAAAAAAAAAAGTAGATGATTTACAAATTAGGGCGCAAATAACTTAAAATCTGCTCTGAATTGAAAAAAAATAAATCCAATAAAACTATGACATTACTTAATTAAAAAAGCTTCTAATTGCTTTTGTAAATAAATAATATTAAGGACATTATTGTCTGAAGAAATAAAAATTTTTTGATGAATAATGAATTTTTTTACAAATTTTTTTTCCCAAGTTTTTTACATTTTAATTATAATAATTTATAATAGTTTAAAATCCTGTAAATTTCTGTATTTGTTTGTTCCATGGAGGTCATGTAATAATTAAGTGGAAACGAAATTTACGAGTCCAAAATTGCAAAGAGAAGGGGAATTTATTTTTAAAATAATTTTATTTTATATTTTTTTTTACTTAATAAGTTCCTTATTTTCATGTCTGGTCGACTATAATTGCCATTATTATGAAAAGAGTTTTGTCCCTTTATTTTAATAAAAGGAGAACATGTGGTCTTTTCATAACATTTTATTTTTGTTTCTTATCTGCATATCAACAGGTTGTATTTTTGGTCATCTTTTATGTAAAAAGTTCAACTTTAAAGTTTTCCTTTTTTTCATTTACTACTTCACTAAATATTTTTATTTTATGTATTTACATAAGTGTGGGTCATACCATAACCCTCGAAATAATAACAAACGAACAATAGGTTATACTCAAATTGAATTTTTTTTTTTCACTTTCTTCAGTTAATTTTTAATGACATCTATTTTGTTAAAAAAAGACGTTTAACAAATGTATTTTTTTTTATTTTGATGACAGTTATATTAATTGTAATAAGGAAAGACGTTTAAATTAATTTTGAAAATAATGTTTAATTAATTTAAGTTATTATTAAACTTTATTTCCTGCATATTTGAAATTAGGTTTTCATTTGCTATTAATTTTATTGAATAGTTTGACTTTTCAACTGTTCACAAATTTTCTAAAAATAGAAAAATGTATTTTCATAGTTTCATGACAGTTATTTTAATTGTGATAAAGAAAGATATTGAAAATAATGTTTAATTAATTTAAATTATTTTTAAACTTTATTTCCTGCTTATTTGAAATTAGGTTTTTCATTTGCTATTAATTTTTTGTTGTTGAATAGTTGTACTTTTGAACAGTGTTCATTTTTTTAAAATAGAAAACTAGTTTTTTTATTTTACTTATTGTTAATTAAGTGGAATGTGTGTTGTGGTACAGTGGATATCAGCTTGGAACGAGAAGCCGGGGAGCCGAGTTCGAATTCCAGTTGAATTCATTGCATTCACTTAGATGCAAATACCCTTGGGAAAGGTATTAATCTGTCTCTTCCTTCCAGTTATGGGTTAAATAGCAGGACAGATTGGGTTCTATAGCCTTGGTCGGCAACCAGTCTACCGCAGAAAGCAATGGCAACCTACTGCAGGATAATCTTCTGCCCAGTCAGTCATGTCTCTTTCGAGACATCATTGCCCAAGCGTGTATCACGTATGGCACTTAACTGACTGATTGTTAATTAAAGTTTATTAACTATTACTGATTAAATAATATTTTATTTATTAAAAATATTTCCAAATCAAGGTGTTAATTTTTTTGCTTATTTATGTTATTTTTATTTTTTTTTAATTAGAGATGTCTATGAAAATTTATCATTTCTGGTCATCCATGGCAGCTGTCATTGCCATGTCTGTCAACAATTCATCAAACATTCAATCTGATAAACATGATCAATCTAAACTTGTTTATAAATGAAACTTTGTGTGTGTGTGTGTGTGTGTATCTGTTACCTATAGACTCCAAAACGGCTGAACTGATTTTCTTGAAAATTTACAGCTGTACTATAAGCGTCTGCGAGTTTTCTAAGCTAGGTTTTGTGTCGAGGTACCCCCAATAAATATCAAAAATCGATAATCGAAAAAAATCGGGTTATAGAAGGAGTGGTCCGATTTTAATCAAATTTGGTACACTCATAGACAAAGACATAAGAAACCATATTCAGAAGTTTCAAGGTTACAATTCTTACAATAGTGCGGAAAATTTGATACCGATACCAGGAAATCAAAATTTGACTTACATCCATTTATTTTTCTTTCAGTCTATGGTTTCGCTTTAACTGGAAACAACTATTGCTTTTTAGTCTTTCGTGCCAATGTCCAAAGAGTCTGAGCTCCAGGACCATGGATTAGTTTTAAAGCTTTCATTACACCCGAGCAATGCCAGGCTATACTGCTAGTCATTAATAATTCGTTGTATATTACTTTTTTATGCTATAAATAAGTAATATTTGTTTCAAATCAGACAAATTAAACTTTCAATTTCCAAATTTCACTAAAGCGTAAGAAATCTTTTGAAATATTTTTAAAATCGATGATTTGTGTTTGTTTACAAATTTTTTAATTTTAAGAAAATGGTAAATTTTAAGAAAGTTTTCAGAAATCAAAATTAAATGTGACATTCAAATCTATATAATTTCTATATGAAATACACCAGAATTTTTTAATTAATGGAAATAATAAATTTAATCATTAAGCTTTTAAGTAAATTTAAAATGAAATCTTTAAGAATGTTTTTCATTCTAAAAAATTCATTTTAAAAGTAGGTATCGAAAATTTCTGTCAAAAAATTGGAGGTACCTATTTTTAGATCAATAGCAAACCATAAAGAGGAAAGAGATTCAAACATGGATCTCGGTTAGCAGAAATAAAAACAAGTTTTATGCTCAGATTTTATAGCCAACCAGTCTATAGAACCATGTGCCATTTAAAGAGCTCAGGAACCAAAAGAAAAAAACAAAAACAAAAAGGAACCATAAAACAACAATAACTAAATAAATGTAGTCTTTTGTCAGCCTGACAATCCATAGTAATTAGTAAGATGAACAGCCTATGATATAAGAAGATGCCAAAATCAGGCAAGTATGAAAAATATGTTTGTCTAAATATCTGGGAAGTGTTTTAACAGCAGATGGAAAAGTGATACTGAAATCCAAAGGTACATTGGAATAACAAAAATTGCCTTCCAAAAGCTAAGCAGAATATTAAAAAACCAAAAAATTTAAAGAGAAACAAAGAAAAAACTGTTCAACTGCTCCATAATATCAGTCCTTCTCTATGGTAGTGAATGCTGAACAATTTCCTCACAAATAAAAGAAACTTGAATCAATAGTTCTATAGAAGGATGCTTATACTACTATGGACTAAAAATGTGTGTGTGTATGGATGTAACAAGAAAATTTTAAAGATAAAGGAAATAAAAAGGATGTTTATACTTAGGATAAGAAAAAGACAGTTGGACTTTCAAGGACACATACTGAGGAAAGAGGGCTTGGAGAATTTAACATTCACAGGACAAAGTGCAATGTCAATAATTGCCATTTTCTATCTCCTGATTCCCATCTTTCTCTTATCCTTTCCCCGCCACCCCCTGTATATTGTTCTCCCGTCTTACGCTACTCTGATGGGACGCCCTGCACACCAATATTCCCATTTTTCTCAATCTTGATCCTCTTTATTCTTGCTCTCCTCTCATGTAACCCCCCTGTGAACCAGTGGCAGTACTACCTTGCTTCGGGTGAAATGATTTATACATATATATCCAAAATGAATAAGAAATGAAGAAAATATTAACAACGTTCAAAACATTAATTTAAAATAGTGCTCAATATAGAAATAGAGCTATGAATATTTATTATAAATTGTACTTTAGAACATGTTCAAATTACAATCTATTTAAAAGTACATTTTGTTTCGACATTGAAAGGACAATGTCTCATCAGGTCTTTTCAAAATAGCATTTACTACTTGATGAGACACTGTCCTTTCAATGTCAAAATATACACTTTGTAGTAATGTAATTTGAACATGTTCTAAAGAACAATTTATAATATATAAATTGTCGTCTTGTCTCTTGTGTGTGTGTGTGTGTGTGTGTATGTGTACACACATAAAAAAGACAAAGAGAGGAAAATAGTGAGTCAGCTACCTAACATGATTCTGTGTAAATGGATGGTAGAAAACAGGAAATTGTGAAGTGCTATGATCGTCTACGTCCTGAAAGACTATACGATTTAGAAAAACCAAAAAAATATTTCACTAACAAAATAATTTCCTCAAAAGTATTTTCTTACAAAAGAAAAGACCCTTAAAAGGTTAGGTTAGGTTAGGTTAGGTAGGTTAGGACTTCTAGGCCTCGTGGCCTCTCGTGTGTCCCTTCTTAAATCCCCTCTCCCCTCTGTTAGCGTTGTGGCATGGCCGAGATGGAGAGAAAATAAATTATTTCCATCTCTAATCAAACTCATATTTTAATTTTAATAGTGTCTTGTTCCTTTTCAATAAGGCTTTTAAATTCTGTAAGAGTTTTTGCCAATTTTATTTGTGTGATGGTAGTGCATTCCAATACTTTGTGACTGTTACAAAAAAAGTTTTGTCTAATATTAGTTCTACTGTGCTGGGTTATTATTTTTAATTCGTTGTTACGTGTTCTAGAATAGTCAGACATAGTGAATAAATTCTTATTAGTGTGGTCAGTAGAATGGAATATCTTGAAAACATTTATCAAATCCCCCCTCAGTCTTCTATATTTCAGTGATGGTAATTTCAATTTTCCTAATCTATCTTCATATTTAATAAATTTTAACGACGTCAACAATTTTGTTGCTCTTCTTTGAACTCTTTCATTTGCTACTGACTGTCTTTTTAGTAGAGGACTCCAGATTTGGTTGCCGCATTCTAAATGTGGTCTAACTAAGCTCTTGTACAATTTTGATAAAGTTGGACAGTTTAACCCAGAAAAGCACCGTTTAATTAAACCTAGCATTTTGTTTGCTTTATTTATGGCCTTATTTATATGCATATCAAAATTTAATTTTGTGTCAAAAATTACACCAAGGTCTTTCTCTTCAGTACAAGCATCTAATGTATGTGTATTTGTTCCATGAGTTATACTGGAGCTGAAATTTGGATTCTTTAACCCTATCTGCATAACTTTACATTTGCTTGCATTAAAATACAAATTCCATTTTTCAGACCCGCTTAGAAGATTATCAATATCATTTTGAATCACCTGTTGGTTTTTTGTTGTATTATATATTTTTGTATCGTCTGCAAATATTTTACACACACTTTTAACCACTTCTGGCAAATCATTTATAAATATTGTGAAAAGGATAGGTCCCAGTATGCTACCTTGTGGGATTCCACTTAATACTTCAGACTGTTTAGAGCATTATTATTTATTTTAACCCTTTGAGTTCTACCAATAAGTTTCTTCAGATATACCATAAGACTGCATTTTGAGTAATAATCTTTCGTGTGGTACTGAATCAAAAGCCTTTCTAAAATCAAGGTATATAACATCAAATGCTTCTTTCTCATCTAATAATTTTGTAAAGTCATCCATTACTTCAACAAGTTGAGTCATACAAGACCTTCCTGAACTAAATCCATGTTGACAATTAGAATACAATTTAGAATCATTCATATGATCCCTTATAAATTGTTCAAATACTTTACATGATATACATGTTAGACTAACTGGATCAGTTCTAGTACCCTTTTTGAAAATCGCTGTGACATCAGCTTTCTTCCAGTCATTAGGTAGTAATCCTGAACTTAAACTTCTATTAAATAGTATAGTTAGTGGTATAGCTAATTCGTCACTTAATTCTTTTAATACTCTAGCAGGTATTCCATCTGGACCTTGTGCCTTATTTGGGTCTAGAGTTCATGTAGTTTCTTTTTTTACAGCATCTATAGTTATGTCAATGTTTCTAGACTCCTTTTCTGGTTTATTTGTTCTATCAACATGTGGCAGATTATTTACATCCTCTCTTGTGAATACACTTGAGAAATAATCATTTAGAATATTCGCCTTTTCCTCATCCGCGCTTATTAAGTTACCATCTTGGTCCATTAGAGGACTAATACCTGTAGTCATTTTTAGTTTTGAGTTTATATATTTCCAAAATAATTTTGGATCCTGTTTACAATTATTTGCTATTTTCTGTTCATGCTGTTTCCTTTATTTGCTTGCAGCATTGGTTCCTAATTTTGATGAAATCCCAATAATATTTGCTGTATTTATTATTATTGCTTTCTAGAAACCGCTTATAAAGTCTATATTTTTTCTTTACATTCTTCCTAAGATCAAGGGACATCCAGTAAGGTCTGTATTTTTGTTTTCCTGGCTTCTGATTTTTTACTTTTGGTATATGTTTTTCCATTGACATATGAATTTTATTTTTAATACCTTGAACCTTGCCAACAATTCTCTACATCTAATTCTTCTAGGTGTTCCCAGTTTTGTTTAGCAAATTCTTTTTTCATATGAACATAATTCCCTTTTTTAGATTATATTTTTGAGTGTTATCATTACTGATGTTTCCTGAATAAATATACATTGAAAAAGTAAGAATCTGGCGGTTACTTTTCCCCAGTGGACACATGTGGATAACGTCTGATATAAGATTAGTGTCGTTAACAAGAATTAAGTCTAAAATATTTTCCTTTTGACCATAGAAAATTTTATATAGAAATAAGTAACAAAATTTTTGTAAATTGTTAAATAAAATAAAATCTGACTACCTTTTTCTTTTGCAAATAAATTTTACTTTGTTTTATAAATTACGTCGCTTTGTTTTCTAAAATAAACAAACTTGCAAACTCAAAATATTTTATTTTTTTAAATTATATTTTATTTTACAGTGAAATAATTTCACCTTGTTAATTTAATTTTCTGTTAAAAATGCATAAAGGTCGCTCAGTTACGTGCCATACGTGATACACGCTTGGGCGATCATGTCTCGAAAGAGACATGACTGACTGGGCAGAAGATTATCCTGCAGTAGGTTGCCATTGCTTTCTGCGGTAGACTGGCTGCCGACCAAGGCTATAGAACCCAATCTGTCCTGTTATTTAACCCATAACTGGAAGGAATAGACGGACTAACCTTTCCCAAGGGTATTTGCGCGTAAGTGAATGCAATGAATTTGGCTGGAATTCGAACTCGGCTCCCCGATTTCTTGTTCCGAGCCGATATCCAATGCACCACAACGCACAGGTACTTTATGCTAAATTTTGGCTTCCCCTGACACTCCAATGTCGGAATTTATTCTCTGTGGGCAGGATTTTTAGATTTTTAACATTTTTAGTTTTAAATGTGAAAAAAAAAGAAAAAAAAAAAAGAAAAATCCCTTTTAATGTGACTGGTCAAATCATGATACAAGATAGGATCTTACTTTAAATAAAAAATAAATAATATTCGGGGTGTTAAAATATAAAAAATTCGAAAGAACCGAAGATTGGTAAATGAATATTTCAACTTCCCGAACACGTATTCATTTTTTTGGTCTATTTTTTATGTTCCCCTTTTTTTTTTCATTTCGTACGATTATTTTTCATACGAGTGTTGCCCCCTTTGTCACTCTTTATACTCATTGTCGTTTATGTATCGCTTTGTTTAAATTTAAGTAAATTATTTCAAAGTATTTAAGTCAAAAAAATAAAATTAGGTTAAAATATAAAAAGTGAAACTAAATAAAAATGATTAAATAACTGCCAATACTAGTAAAATATTGTTTTATTTTAAGCATTTTCTTTCCGGGATTGACTAAAAAAAAAATTCAGTATCTTACAAATTATTTATATATTTATTATTGTTGTTATAAGAAATAATTATATTTAATATAATAATGCAAAGAAATGAAAAATAAAAACTTGTTTTTGTTTTAAAAATGTATTGCTGAAGAAACGTAGACATTTTTTTTTATTTGTTACCAGGTACCATTTTTAAAAAAATCAATTTTGTTTTTTTTATCATAAAATAAAAACAATGTCGTGTTAATTACCTATGTATGTACGTTATAAATAAATGTAAAACAATACAAAAATAAATGAACAGTATTTTATATAATTTTTTTTATTCAATTACTAAAACATGAATTTAAAAAAAGGGGAAAAAGAAAACTTAAAACGACTGTGAATAACACGTGCAAAAAAAACAAAAAACTCCGAACTCTTTAAAATAAACAATATATAAAATTACTATCAGAAAAGATAAAAATATAAATACATTTTCTTTTATATTTATTCACATAATTTAGAAGAAAACATTCTGATATTTCGATAAAGAAAGAATACACTGCTACAAATGAAGTTTATCTATTCTAAAGAGAAAGTATTAAAAAAGTCAAAATCATCAGTAATCATTTTCTTATTTACATTGAAACAATATTGTTGTAGTAGTTTACCTTCGATCTTTTCTTCTTGCCGGAGATCTGCGCTTCGGTAGAGGCATTTTAATTCTCTTTTAACAAAAAAAGCAAGACTAATTCTAAGACAGAAATGATCAAATTTTAGACGCAGCTAACAGTCCGCCATATTTGTTGCATAGATGAAGTCAGTAAGAAATGATGGATGAAAAATTTCTAAGGAAGATCAAACAGGTAACAAATCCAAAAGCCAAAAATTAAAATAATCCTTAATAAAACGTCGTCCGAATATTCTTTATGAGTTCTTGAGAATATAAAAGTTAACAGTTTTTTGTTTTTTAAAATATCTTCTTTTAATTTTCTAAAAAATAAGATATACAATTCAAGGATTTATAAATGAATATTATGTTCATCCATACATAGAAAATTTAAACGTTGCTAAGCTTGGCGGCTTTTACAGTTTCTCATCTTTTGTTTTAAACAATGTTTCATGTTTTGCATGCAAACCATTTATCCATTAAATTAATTTACATGATTCAAATAAAGATAAAGTTTAAAATGGTCTATGTATTTGCAATCACGTAAAAAAGATGTATGATACAGACTTTTGTCACCAATATCGTGGTTTTGAAAACGAGGGGGAAAAAAAGGACTGTTCTCAACTTATGTACTTTTCAAATAAAAATTCTGTTAAAAAAGCGACGCAATTTAACAATTTAGTTTTTTTTTAATGGAAATGCAATAAAAAAAAAAATAAAAAGCTCTTTACAAAAAGAAATTTACAAATAGTTTGTTTAATTTGGAGGAAATATCAAATAACTTCCTAATCTATAATAATAGTTCTTAAAGTGTATGAGGGGTAAAAATGGCAAGTAAAAGGATTGAGGAAAACAGGTTTCGACCAGGAAAAAAAAATCCAGTTAATGCTAGAGTAGTTTAAGCTTAGCTAATTTTTTGTACAAGATTAGGTGCTCAGTGAAGATCAAACAACCGACACGGAGTTAAATGCAAATGCGAGTTATTGGCTAGACGTTACCCCCAGACCACATCATGCCTAATGTTAATTTATATTGTAAAAAATAAATACATTTCTAAGAGATGAATTAAATAAAATAATTACGATCCACTAAGCTTGTTCTTGTTTTATTGAAATTGCTATTTCTCTTCGGGGGAAAGTATAAAAAATTATATTAAAAATAAAATGCAAATTAAACATTTAATAATACAAAGGTGTATATAAAAAAATTAAATAACAGTTTAGGTTTGCTTAGAAAGAAGTGTTTAAAACAAAAACAGGCCGTTAATTAAAAAAAGTGGGGGGGGGGGGGGGTTAAAAAACGAACTGCCGAAAGCGGACGGTTTGTGATGTCATTTAATTTTCAAATTCATAAAGAAAGATGATACACCGTGTACACAGTTGCATTTTTTTAAAGTTTAAAATGTTTAAAAAACCAATGACTTCCATTCACCCAAGCAAATTTTAAAAAGTAGAGACCTGTCTGAAGCTATAAGAAAAGTGAACAGAACATTTCCCAAAAGTTACAAAATTTTGTTCTTTTCAAGAAGAAGTTTACAAGAAGTTAAATGGATATCAGAAGAAAAAGCAATTTTGGCTGTCACCAGTGGATGTTCAAACGAAGAAAGAAGCAGAACCAAAGTAAAACCAGTGAAGCGAAAAATTTCTTAAATTAATAATGGAACTGTATTCAAGAAAAAAGACAAATTTGTTAAAGTCTTAATGGCTCTGGTGCCAAAGCCTTCTCTTTTTTTATTTTCATTTAAGTAAATATCTGCTTTGAAAGAAAGTGTATTTTGAACTTTTTATTAAAAAAGCAACATTTTTCCCTGGTGTTCTGACCACATTTAAGCATGATATTAGATTGGCATCTCAGTCCCACCATTTTACCATTGAAATAGTTAAATGTAACCATCATTTCTACTCCAATTGTTTCTTTTTTTTTTGCACTTCCCACCTGTGGAACTCCCTTCCATTTACTTGCTTCCCTGATAGCCACAATTTCCAAAAATTTAAATATGACATCAGTTGCTATCTTCTATCTTCTTGAATCTCATTCATCTTCTGTTCTTTCCTCAATACCTCCTGTATCCAGTCTTTTCTCTCACTGTAACCCCCAGTGCACCAGTGGCAGTCCCACCTTGCTTGGGGTGAAATGTGAAGCTATTGGGAACTGGTTAATGTTTCTTTTGTTCGACTTTGTGTCCGACTTAACCAAGCTCTCTACGGCTTACAAGCTTTATGCAGAATTTATCATCAGAAGGCTTTCATCAGAATGTTGGTTGTCAGCAGGTTGGAATATGCAGAATTGTGGAATAATAAAATATACATTTTTCATGTTAAAATAGAAATTTATTAAAAGGAAGAATAACATAAGTTGTAGAAGTTAATGTTCAATTAGAAACATTATTAAGAAGTTAAGGGTAGAGTTCGTACAAAATGTTCTAGTATTAATTGCTGAAAGAGATAAAGAGAAAGAAGACAATGTCCAAGTTGATTGAAGTTTGAAGTTACATTTTAGATGTGTGTCTCTCTTTCACTGCTCCCATCTCTCTGACTCTTGACTGACAAGTCATTTATATGGTCTTTTTGAATTTCGCACTGGATCACCAAGTCCTTCCAAGTCTTATAAGTTGGTCCCATTGGTCAAAATTAATTTTAACACCTACTTGCGAATTCTGTGTTCGTCTCTTTTACTTTTTCCTTAAGCACATGGTCAATCCTTTTTTCTATTTGGGAAAACCAGGATTTCACACTTCAAATTTTTGTAAAAGTGAAGAAGAAGGTTGATTTTAATTAATTTCTTATCTGATACAAATGATTAAGAAAAACAGGAATTGTATTTTTTTTTTTTAATAATCATATCGCCCCAAGCAAGGCATTTTACTGCTCTTGTTATGCAGGGGGTTACATAGAAGGAAAGTTATGAGAAAGAGTCACAGATTATAGAGAGAGTCAGGAAGTGGGTAAGAGAAGGATGAGATTACTGATGAGAGTGGAGTGGACCAAGAAAGGATGCAGGTTAGTGAGATAGGAGATGACTATTGACTTTACATTTAAATTCTTGGAGATGTTTCAGATAGCACAGAACACATGGATCAAGTAAGTTGTGGAGAGGTGGAGACTAGAAGCTATATAAGGCAAACAGAAAAGGAACATTTTAGATGTGGAAGTAAAACAAATGATTATAACAGAAAATAGGGTTTTGTAAGTTCTTCAAATTTACAAGGGATTCTTTTCATACTAAAATGAACTTTAATTATTGAAATAAAAAAAAATGGGAAAGGTATGTTAAAACAAATTTTCAAATCCTTAGAAGCCTATTTAAGAAAAGAAGACCAGCTGCTGCACCAAATCCAGAGAAATGTATTATACCTTCTCAAGATTTTTCAATTATTAAAAGTTTGTTGCATGATTTACGTCTTTGTGATGAGCCATATTTCGATATTTTGAATTCATTATCTTTAAGAAGGCGCACAAAAAGAAAGTTTTGTGCAGCCTTGTTTGTAGAGCTTGTATTTTATACTATTGTTTTTTGTTACGGTCATAAATGTTCTCTTCAAGTTTTGGGTTTTGTTTTTGTATGCACCATATTCAATATCTGGAGTAAGTCAGTTAAGTGTCATACTTGATACACGCTTTCGAAAGTCTCTCGAAAGAGACATGACTGAATGGGCAGAAGATTATCCTGCAGTAGGTTGCCATTACTTTCTGCAGTAGACTGGTTGGCGACCAAGGCTCTAGAACATAATCTCTCCTGTTATTTGATTCATAGCTAGAGGAGGAAGAGATGTATTATATTATTAAGTAGTAGTTAGTGGGGGATCAGTTTATTACTTCATAACAATATAAAACTGATCCCCCACTTTATGCCTAGTAGAAGCCACACTCATGTTTTCAACTATTATATTCAGTCAGTCAGTTACGTGCCATACGTGATGCACGCTTTGGGTGGTCATGTCTCGAAAGAGGCGTAACTGACTGGGCAGAAGATTATCTCACAGTAGGTTGCCATTGCTTTCTGCTGTAGACTGATTGTCAGCCAAGGCTATAGAAACCCAATCTGACCTGTTATTTAACCCATAACTGGAGGAAAGAGGTGGATTAATACCTTTCCCAAGGGTATTTGCACGTAAGTGAAGGCAATGAATTCAGCTGGAATTCAAACTCAGCTCCCCGATTTCTCGTTCCGAGCCAATATCCAATGCACCACATTGTACATGTTCTAAATAATAATTTATAATAACTATTCATTACGCTATTTTTATATTGAGCACTGTTTGAAATTAATGTTTTGAATGTTGCAAATATTTTCTTTGTTCCTTATTTATTAGGATTTATATATATATATATATATATATATATATATATAAATAAAATGATGCATAAAAAGTGAGAATAATTCAAAAAGATCTATCTAATCGAAAGTGAATGCAACGAATTCAACTAGAATTCAACCTCAGCTCCCTGATTTGTCGTTCTGAGTCGATATCCATTGCACCACAATGCACATCCATCTGGAATAAGAGAGGTGACATTTCTGTTCTCCTAAACTTTCCCAGAAAAAAAAATCCTTTTATTATTAATGCAAGAAAACATTTCAGTCCATTAATTTTTTTTTTTCAAATCTCTGGATGAGGTATAATTTATACTGTAAATTATGAGAATAAATTTTTGATGCTCAATCTGATAACTTCAGTTTCAAAGTCTTACCCAATGATTAAAGATTTGTTAAACTGAGGTAAAAAAACAAGAGCTGTATCTCTGTATTTTAATATTAACTGATTCTGTTTATAAATGAGAGTTCATTGGTTTTATAGGATACAAATCCTATATCATCCAACAATTAACTAAAACACAAAGTAAAATTGCACTTCTACAAAAATGGATCAGAACTGAAAACATTTTGGAAAAATCCGGACCAAGGCAAATTTCACAAGTCAGTGTGAAAATTAAGATTCTGCATTCTGATTGAATAGGAAATAGCAAATTGATCTATGACCCCAGTCAATTTTTCTTAACAAGTAGAAAATACGTATGCAGTTTCAATTCAGTCACATGACTAAATTTCACTACTTAACCACATCTCTTGATTAATCATCAGTCTGAGATGGGAGTGGTAATCTGATAAGGACCCTCGTCACAATGTTAGGAAGAAATTTCAAGACTCTGTCATACATTCATTCTTCTTCTTTCCAATTTTCCTTTCTTTGTCTTCACTCACACACCCTAAAAACTAAAGTCCGATAAGTACAATTTTCCTTTATTGCTTCACCTTCCTTTTCACTTTTTCCGGCCATAAGAAGGGAAGGGAACACAGATTTTATTAGTAGCCTGTTAATCTTTCTACATATACACGTTCTGCTACTATCAACTATAAGCTCTGAATTTCTGTGGAGCATTTAACTACTTACATTTTCTATTGGAACATTTTCTCATACAAATTAATTAACTAGATGCATTTTCTTCTTACAAATTTATTATTCTGTTTAGTTAATAAGATTTTATTTTATTTTATTTATTTTTTTTTTTTTATAAGCGTTTCACCCCGAGCAAGGCATGTCACTGCCACTACTGTGCAGGGGGCTACGTAGAGTGTAGAAAGGCTGATTAAATATAGGAAATAACAGGGGGTGGGTGATAGGCGGGTGAGGATACCGAGAATGAGGGTTGGGTAGATGTGAGTGTTGTGAGAATAGTTGGGAGTTAGTGTGATAGGAGGTGTCTATTGACCCTACATTTAAACACCTGGAGATTGTAACTGTCGGGAAAGCAGACTTGTGGAAGGGAGTTCCACAGGCGGGAAGTGCGAGAAAAGAAGCTGTTGGAGTAGAATTTACGGTTACATCTTATTTGTTTAACTGTAAAAGGGTGGGACCTAGTTGCTAATCTAGTATCTCGTGTAAATTCGTGCTTAGGCAGCACCAGTGATCTAAGCTCATCAGAGCAGAAGCCATGAAAGTACTTGTAGAAGAGGCACAGGGAAGCTACATCACGCCGGTGTGAGAGCGGCTGCAGCCGGTCTGCCAAGTCAGTATCAACCACGTTACAGATCCTCCTTTGTATTTTGTCAAGAAGCCCAAGGAGAGCAGCAGGGGCACCCGACCAGATATGGCAGCAATATTCAATACACGGGCGGATGGTAGATTTGTATATGTGCAGAATAGTTTCAGGTGGGAAAAATTTCCGGGCCCTGCACAGGGAGCCCACTTTCATAGCAGCAGATTTGGCAATGGATTCAATATAGTCATTCCATTTGAGGTCCGCCGAGAGTGTAAGGCCAAGGAGGCGTAGTATTTTACTCTCTGGGAGGCTAGCCTGTCCCATGCTAATGGGAAGACAAAATATTTTATTCTTCCACATTCCAACCTTCAATCTTCTGATATTTTAAATTGCAGGGACTTCGGTTGTGTTTGACACAAGGCCAATTTGACAAACATAGCCAAGGACCCTACAGTTTTTTAAATTCATTGTCTAAATAAAGTTTCAATATTTTAATTAAAATCATGACAACCTTTAACTTTCATGCCTGCCAAAAAACAGTGTCTCAAAAGAAGTTTTTCCCTTGATGCTGCTATCATTTTAACTACCTTCACCCCTCGACAATGTTTGTTTTTAAAAAAACGATGGTTAAAATTTTCATAAACCCTAAATATTTTGTGGCAGCCCTCATGCAAATGTATGAAGAGAGTAAGGGTCATGCCATGTGTCATTCATCGGAGAGAGACCCATGATTGAAACCAGTGTGGACTATTTGCAAGAGAGAATCTTGCTTTTGTTCTGGCTTTTTCATATGATCACTGTTTTACATAAGCGAATTCTCGGTGTTACAAAATGAGGAGGAATTTTCATCCTGGGGCAGAGAGAGAAAAAAGGTTTTGACTCAGCGACATTAAACCATGTATGGATATAGAAACGTCCAAGACAGAAAGACAAAATCCTTACATATATGAAAGTGAATTCACACATTTCTTTAATCTTGAGAATTTGTAAGAAAAATAATAAACACTATTAGATTGTTTATTGACACTATTATTTATTGACAGGGGCCAGTGCATATTACCGTGACCTTTGAAGGTCATGATACTACTTCCAAATCCCTCAACAATGAAGAGGGACCCAGGCAATGCTTTGTGACCCTTGTTATCTTATCGACATTTGCTTTTTTTTTCTATTTACATTTATATACAGCTTACGGCCTATCATGTTGAATACACCGGGTGTAATATAATAATCTGGCCCCACCCGAAGAAGGAAGTGAGGAAGCGGGGCGTTTTCCGGCCGTTGAAAGGAACGGATGGTTGTTTGACCTTATTTCCGGCAGTAGCGGAAATGGCCACAAGAGGCAGACAGAACAGGTGTCTCTGAGAATTTCCGTAGGCGTCGTGTAGGCGTCGCGGATCGAGGCAAAACCCGGAAGAAACAAGTTCCGGTTTTGGAAGATATAAAAAGACCTCGAAAACAAGGATTCGCCAGAAGTCGAAGAAGAAGCTAGAAGAGTCTAGTCAGTCAGTCTCGACAGACGAGTCTAGACAGAGGCAGATAGAGGAGAACAGATACGACGACACCCCCCTGTCACCCTGTCAACCTTGGAAGAGCGCTCTCTCACTCTCTGTTCACTAGGCTACACGGTCCATCGTTCATTAATAAAAATATCACTGATATATTTTTATATACAGACGTGTTTGTTATTTATGGATATATAACACGGGTTTTCGATGTTGATTCCCCAATGGTTAATATTAACCACTTCATGGACAAGTTATTACACTTTGAGAATAAGCTAACTTTAGTCTTTAAAAAGCTGTGCATGGGAAGAATATTCTTATCTCAAAGAAATGAGTCATAAAGAATATAATAAAAAAGTCTTAGTCATAATGAAAGTCATAAACAAAATCATAAACAAAATCATAAAAATATTTATAAAATGTCTTAAAGTCATTAAAAGTCATAAACAAAATATAAAAATGTAATTTATGAAAGTATTTGAAAAAAAACAAAAACAATTCAGTCTAAAAGTAACAAGCCAGATGCCTGTTCATTTATATGATGTATTTGCAGTATTTTCAATCCATATATTTTTTAATATCACTTCATGATTTATAAACATTTTTTTCAAGTAATTGTTTAAAAATATTTTTGGGAAGTATGAATTTTTTATCATTTAAAACATCCTATTTTGATAGACAAAAGCTGTTTTATTAGTAAATGAACTGATTATGAAGATGTACTGGACTGTGGTGCATTGGATATTGGCTTGGAACGAGAAATCAGGGGAGCCGAGTTCGAATTCCACCCGAATTCATTGCATTCACTTATGTGCAAATGCCCTTGGGAAAGGTATTAATCCATCTGTTCCTTCCAGTTATGGGTTAAATAACAGGACAAATTGGGTTCTATAGCCCTGGTTGGCAATCAGTCTACCGCAGAAAGCAATGGTAACCTACTGCGGGATAATCTTCTGCCCAGTCAGTCATGTCTCTTTCGAGGCATGATCGCCCAAGCGTGTATCATGTATGGCACTTAACTGACTGACTGGACTGTTATGAGATGTCTGTCCTTCTATATGGCAGCAAATGCTGGATTATGTTATCAAAGATGAAGGGGAGACTTGAAGCAATCAAAATGTGGTTCTACAGAAGGATGCTAAGGATACCATGAACTGAATATACAAGCAACGACAAGGTTTTGGAGAGGATGCAAATGAAAAGGAAACATATTTAATATAAGGAAAAAACAGTTAAAGTTTTTGTGATGCATAATGAGGAAGGAGGGCTTGGAGAATCTAATACCTACAGCCCACAGGATGGATAGAGGGAAAGAGAGACAGAGGAAAGCAACATGTGACATTCTTGATGGGCTTGTGCAAGTGGATGGCAGAACCAGTTTGGAAAGAAATACCAAGAGAAAAGGTGTTAAGTGCTAAAAGGGATAGAGAAATGTGGAGGGCCATCATTGCCTACATCCTATTGAAGGGACATGGTACATAAAAGAAGATGTATTCATTTCTCCTATTTATTTCTACTTATATTTAAATTTGATATGTCTTTCCCAAGAATTTGGAAAATCCAAGAATTCAGATCAGCCCAAAATGATATCTATTCTTAGAATGACCTTAGATCAACCCGATTCCAGGATATTCCACATTGTTGAACATCCACTTTAATAAAAAGTCCTCATCTGAAATAAAATTTGAAAAAGAAGGAAAATTTTGCTTATTATCCTTTCCACCTCCAAAATTAAAACATTGTATCTATTGCAATCCATTAGGAATGTGACACATGACCTTTTTAATATGATTTTTTTTTTTTGCCATATCCCTTCAGGCGATCATTACTTTCCACTCTATTATCTATGAGTTGCCATGCATTCTTGGGAAAGTTTTGAAGTGAACACTTCTGTTTGAGTTAAAGAATTCCATCAGCGTATAACAATTGCTTTTCTTCCATTTTGTTTCATATATTTTTGTATATATTTATATACACTTTAAAATGTCCATTTTTAAAGCTTTATTATAATCACAGGTAAACTAAAACTTCGATATTTGCTTTTTAGATGAAAAGAAGACAACAGTTACCTTTACTGGCATATTATGGAAGAGCTTCATTTTAGAGAAATCTTATTCTCCAATAGTAAACCCTGTATTCAAAATGAATACCCAGGAATCTCCATCCTCCACAACCCTTGACTCTTTTCCATAACCTCTTTAGCCTTTCATACTGCCAACCCACTGTTCTACTTACTTTACTATGTAAAATTTCAGCTAGTTACACTTTTTAACCCAAAACTTCAGTATACTCCTGTTAATTGTTCATGAGAAAGTCATTGATAATACTTGGTATTCCATATTTAAAAGTCCAGGTTGAAAATCCTTTATCAGAAACAAGCAGTATAGCCCTGCGTTGCTCGGGTGTAATGAAAGCTTTAAAACTAATCCATGGTCCTGGAGCTCAGACTCAGCGTAAAAAATATTTGTGTGAAGTTTGGTGAGAATTGGACAAAAATTGTGGATTTGTATAAAGGACATACAGACAGATAAACAGACACACACACAAACATCTTGCCTTTTATATATATATTACTGATTTTCTGCACTATTGTAAGAAGCGTAACCTTGAAACTTTTGAATATCGTTTCTTATGTCTATGTCTATGAGTGTATCAAATTTGATTAAAATCGGACCACTATTTCTATAACCCAATTTTTTCCATTATCGATTTTCAATATTTATCGTGGGTACTTTGACACAAAAACTGGCTAAGAACACTTGCAAACGCTTATAGTACAAGTGTGTAAGCTTTCAAGAAAATCGGTTCAGCCATTTCGGAGACTATATATAATGGACACACACACACACACACACACACACACACACACACACACACACACATGCAGTTCCATTTATAAATAAGTTTAGATTCTTGGGACCAGAAGTGCTTGGGTTTTCATATTTTTTTGATTTCGGAATACAGGCTATTTAATTTGTATATAGCATCTATAAAATGGAGCAGCTTCTCAATAGAATTCAAGCATAAACAATATATCACTTTATATTTAATAACACAACTTATATATACACACACATCGAAGGTAGTTTTATATAAATAAGATGTACCCTGAAAGTAGTTTTATATAAAATTTAATAAGTGTTATGTTTATACAGATACAGGTAATGATGCTAGCCATGTAATGCTCACTCAAATTTTAAAGTGGTGAAAGATTTCACGTTTTGTACCTTCTTTATGTGTACAAAAACATGATCACTACTTACAAAAAATACATTGGAGTAGATAGATCAATTTATCGCCCAGTTCACACTCCACCCACGTCTATTGAACAGGTTAAGAGGTTCATCCCTTGTTCCCTGTTTAGGATGTGGTTTCTGGCTTTCTCTTTTCCAATCTTCTCACTTTGTTTTTTTTTTTCAATTGGAGTAGATAGATCTATCTATCGCCCGGTTCATACTCCACCCACGTCTATTGAACAGGTTAAGAGGCTCATCCCTTGTTCCCTGTTTAGGATGTGGATTCCGGCTTTCTCTTTTCCAATCTTTTTACTATTACGTAGCCCCCTGAACATCAGTGGCGTTTCTGCCTTGCTCGGGGTGATACGATTAAAAAAAAAAATACATAAATGTAACACGAAACATGACTTCTACATCAAGTATGAGAAAATGGAAGGAGAGGAAACATCATCATTGACTTCATAGTGAGTGTGAGAAGGAAAATTTGGTAAGCTATCAGCCTCTACCAACAATGTTGTGTTTTGATTAAAATACATACAGAAACAGAATTTGTATTAAACAATTCATGAATTCTGATTGCAGTTAAATGTAATGAAAACTGAAAAAAATGTCAGCATTTTACTTGTAATGCAGTAACCTAATAATCATGCTATGGGTAGCCATGTTGTGTTGTGAAATTTTCCATTCGTGGCAAGTCATGCCAGCTGAAAAATTTGTGGATTTTCGAGGTTTTCGGGTTTTGGAATTTTTGATAACAAATACTCAACCTGTATTTGGCCATAAAGAGTAATTATACAAGGCTAATTTTGATATAATGTTCTCTTACAAGTGGGAAGAAGAAAAGTTTTCAAATAAATCTCTGGGTGTAGCAGGTGATTTAAAAGTTTTTAAATCCATCCAAAAGTAATTCCTTGACTTAATGTATCAAAAGTATTTTTGTCTTTTAATATCTCAAGTGTTTCTGAAGTACATGTTGCATAAATATCACAAAGGCATTTAATAAAGAATAACTTTTGATAATATTGAAATATTAGCAAAGCTCGATCCACATGGAAAGGTTATGTAAATATTCCATAATTTGTATACTATTTGATAATGAATTATAAAAACAGAGGACTGCAACAAGGATATGTTTCCTCTCATTTCTTTTAACCTAAAGGGTGAGATATTTCTAAGAGAATTACAGGACCTACCAGGATGTGCGGATGTGGTGCAGTGAATATTGGCTTGGAATGAGAAATCGAAGAGCCAAGTTCAAGATCTAGTCGAATTTGTTACATTCACTTATACACAAATATCCTGAAGAAAAGTATTAATCTGTTGCTTTTCCCTACAGCTATGGGTTAAATAGCAGGACAGATTGGGTTCCATAGCCTTAGTTGGCAATCAGTCTACTGCAAAAAGAAATGACAACCTACTGCAGGAAAATCTTCTGACCAGTCAGTTATGTCTCTTTCAAGACATGATCACCCAAACATGTATCAGGTATGGCACTTAACTAACTGACCAGGATTTATTATTATCAGTGAACATAATCTTAGCAACGTATGCTAAGCAGGTGACATTGCATTGATGGCAATTCTGGAAGGGGATACTGAAGGAATCATTAGACAATATAACCAAAGGAAAATGGCTATCAAAATCAAGGTCAGGCAGAAACATTTAGAAGAAGAATGACTTGACAAAGTAAAGAGCTAAGAATCAGTGTATTCATGGTTTTAAATTTATTTTCTTAATGCCATGCTCTTTTTAGGATGTCAATGGTTATGACTTTCTACAGTTTCTCTTTTCTTCAATATCTATTAACTACACATTGCCATGATTATTCTTGGGAAAGATAGTGAAGTAGTTTCCTATTTCTTTTGGTATGGTTTGGAGTTGGCTTTTCTTAGATGAGTGGTTCTCAGCCAATGGACCTTGGTGGGGGTGGTGTATGTAACATTATTGGGTATCAGACAAAAAAAACAAAAAACAAATAGCAAATTGGGTGTCTACGGGGGTCTATTGAACCAAAGAGCAATTTCACTTTGGAATGGTTGTTGCAACAGAGAATTGGAATTTTTATGCTAATCTATGCCGTACTAAAATACTAAAAATAGAAACAAAATTCTAAAACTATCAGAAAATGAGATCAATTGATATAAGTTAGCATCCCTTTTACTCTACGAAATGTTTTGATAAAAACTGAGAAGGGTTATAAATATAAAGGAAAATCATATAAAGACTCTTAAACCTATCTATTAGTGAAAGCTAAAATAAGCTTTTCTTTTCATTAAACAGTTATAAAGGTCCATAAAAAAAATTAAGATTAAAATTCATCCTTAGAAAAAAAAAAAAAAAAAGAAAAAAAAAGGGTTGAGAACTATTGTCTTAGACTAACCAATCTACTCTGCTATTTAAATTGTCAGTCAGTCAGTTAAGTGCCATACGTGATACACGCTTTGGGCGATCATGTCTCGAAAGAGACATGACTGACTGGCAGAAGATTATCCAGCAGCAGGTTGCTATTGCTTTCTATGGTAGACTGGTTGCCAGTCAAGGATATAGAACCCAATCTGTCCTGTTATTTAACCCATAACTGGAGGGAATTGATGGATTAATACCTTTCCCAAAAGTTATTTGTGCATAAGTGAATGCAAGGAATTCAATTGGAATTTGAACTCAGCTCCCAGATTTGTCATTTAAATTGTAGTTGCGGGAAAAAAGTGATTCCTACCATCACCCTGTCTTTTTTTTTTTTTTCATTAATTTGACATTTTTTTCTTCTATACTGGTTGCTAACTAAGGCTAGAAAGCCAAATCTATCCTATTATTTTAATCATAACTGGTAAGTAGAAGAAATTTGTTCATTGTTTTTCAAAGAACATTAGTGTAAAATGAATGCAACAACCTACAGCAATTCAGAAAATATTGGTGGACATAATGTTACCAAGGATTTTTTTACACTCTCTCCTTATTTATTTTCATTTTTGTTGTGTATACAGCTGTGTGAATTGCTCAGTAAAGCAAAGTTTGTAGGAATGAACCAAAATGACCTCAGGTCAGATACTACTACCATGCAGAGAATACATTGTTTCTTTTACCCTCTCTGTCTCCAAATAACTCCCAAGAACTAAGATACCCAAATCTATTCCCTTTTCTTTCTCTGCTACTATTTCTCTTTCTCCTACTCTCTCTATCTCCCTGACCCATGCTTGACCTAAAGGATTGGCCAGTCCCTCTCTGGCTTCTAAGCAGGCAACATGTGTTCTGTTGCCAGCAGACACTTAACACGAAAGTATGTAAAAATAAGAAAATAAAATATTCCTCTCAATGCTAATATTTGTATCCACTTCTTTGTCAATTATACCCACAAAGATACCAAATATTACAAGTTCTTTTCTTTTCTGGGATAAGGAATTATCATTATTTGCAGTAAGGCTATTGTATTCATCTTTGCTATTATAATAACAACATTTCAGCTCTTTTACTGTCTGGCTTTCTTCAGATGTCTGTCAATTCAAGTAACCTTCTTTGTGGAATTTTGAGTTGAATCGTTTTCTTTTTTTTTATTTAATCAATAAAAGAGATTTCATTTTGGTTTCCATGTCTACAGAGATATCTCTGTCCTTTTTTGTTTTGCAATATTATTGCGAGTCTTGATTATACTGAGTATATCTGTACAACCAGGCCAAGGGATTAAACTCACAATTACTATGTCACCAAATTCACTTATCAACACTTTAAACATTTTATGGCAAAGATCCTGATCAGTCAATTGTAAAGAATAAAACAGTTTTATCGTTATACCTTTTAACGAGTTACCTCCCTTGAATGTCGAAACAAACTGTAAAAGTTATCTCCCATAGACCAGTATATCCAGATTTGGGTAGGTAGTTTTGTCAATTTATTTGATCTCATAAAGAATAGAGTTAATGTTTGTTAATAACGAACACTAAGATTAATTTATAATTGAAATACTGACTCTATATATTTCTCTCTATAATTAATTTCGCTTTTAATAGTTCTTGTAGAAGGTTGTGTAATCATTTTTTAGTGAAATTGAGAATTGGAGTAGATAGACTAAACTTATTGGAGTAGATAGACTAAACTATCGCCCGGTTCACACTCCACCCACATCTATTGAACAGGTGAAGAGGCTCATCCCTTGTTTCCTGTTTAGGATGCGGTTTCCGGTTTTCTCTTTTCCAATCTTTTCACTCTTTTCCTTTATTATTTTATTTTTTTTTTCAATTGGAGTAGATAGACTAAACTATCGCCCGGTTCACACTCCACCCACATCTATTGAACAGGTGAAGAGGCTCATCCCTTGTTTCCTGTTTAGGATGCGGTTTTCGGCTTTCTCTTTTCCATTCTTTTTACCCTTACGTAGCCCCCTGCGCATCAGTGGCGTTACTGCCTTGCTCGGGGTGATATGATTAAAAAAAAAAAAAAAAAAAAAAAAAGCAAATGACTAAATTTGTCTTCTTTGCCTCAATCATTGATAATGCTATTGAACTGCATCATTTGTCTAAAAACATGCTTGCAATTCATTTCCAAAGTAAATTATAAAACTTCATTTTCTATTTTTTTTCCCAAACATTCACTTCTAAGATTTCTATATTATGTACTGTATTACTGTATCAGAAGTAATATAATACTTATCAGAGGTCCACTTGGAGTTTTGTGATTTCACGCTCATCAGGGCCTACACAAGAATGATTGTGTGTCTATTGTGTGTCTATTATTATACTATTCATCTAAGACACATCTATTATGTGTCTTAGATGAAAAATATGTCTATCTGTCTCATTCCAGAAAATAAGTACAAATGAAAAAAAAATGCATATTTAAAATGAATACAAAAGATGTCTACAGTAGGATATATAAAAAAAACAAAGGTCTATTTTATGAGAGGTTCAATTAAAAGGCTTTAGAATCAAGAATCTTTAAAAGTTAGTACCCTCCCTACCCACTATCACCACTCTGAATATCTGATTTAACCTCAGTCCATTACTTTTAACATCTAATTTGTATCAAATTTTCCCCACTCTACTGCCAGCTTATATTTTGTGATGCACTGATTGGTATTTTATACGTCATTTTAGTGAGAGGGAATTCAGACTAATTTCATTGTAGTTTAGTTTTTCCACAAACTTACCGTCATTTGTCATCCACTAGATAGAACCCCCAGAACAAGATTTGACAACATTCTGGAATGGAAAAGACACCTTACAGGGAGGCTAGAGAGTATACAGCTGAAACAAACTTGGCTGAAAAATTAAAATGAGAAAATTAATTCAAATTAACCCACATACAATGATTGAAATATCAACATTTAGACAAAAAATATACATACATGTAAATTATTTTATTAAACATTATTTTTAATCGATACTCATATTTGAGTAGATAATCTGTTTTTAATCAAACAGTTTATTTGTTTCTACCAGCCTGATTATTTACGATAAATTTTTGTTACGAAAATGTGTGTAATTCTGCAGGATTTGAACCTGCGATCCCTCTCAACAAAAGGGAAGCCACCAATTGATCTGGTGCATCTTAGACCACATGACCACGAATGTAACATAGTCTAAATTGTGTTATATAGGCTTGATTTGACTTTGTTGAATTCCTTGCGTTCACTTATGCACAAATACCCTTGGGAAAGGTATTAATCTGTCTCTTCCCTCCAGTTATGGGTTAAATAATAAATAATAATATGGGTTCTATAGCCTTGGCTGGCAATCAGTCTACTGCTGAAAGCAATGACAACCTACTGTGGGATAATCTTCCGCTCAGTCATCATGTTTCTTTCAAGACATGATTACCTAAAGCGCGTATCACGTATGGGACTTAACTGATTGACTGACCTTTAATTCTCATTATCACTCAGGATTATCAGTCATTGTTTTTGATTAGTTTGACTACATGATAGTTGAAAGTACTTGGAATAAAAAAAATTAACTTTGGAAAGTTTGCCAATTTTAATTCTGATATAAAACCACTTAACTGGCAAACCTACTAAAAATTGGACAGATAGACCTTGTCTGTATTATTTAGCAAAACTTATTTAAAATATAATATGTACAGATATGTTCATGAATGCTTCTGGATTAAAAAAAAATCATTTAACCCTAAGCAAGGCAATAAAGTCATTAAAAGACAAAAGGTTAGTGAGTGGGAAATAAAATAAAAAAAAATAATATTAAGGAAAGAGAATAACAAAAAACTAGGAATTAAGAAAATATTGGGTAACAATTGGCATTGGTTTTAAGTTTTTGAAGATAAAAGTTTACCGAAAAACCAGAGGCTGGGGAGTTTCACAAGTGACAAGTATGAGACAATGGCAACAACATAAAGGTTATATAATGTAAAACAATTTTGTTCAATCATGTTTTTTTTAAATAAATGACTGCTTACAAGGAATAACTCGGTAATGGTGCCAGAAATGCATAAAATTGCATAAATTTCATTTAAATCCATTTTTATTTTCTGCATTTCTGCAAAATGATGTGCAGTTAGTGTAAAAATATTGGTGTTGAGAGTGAAATTGAAGAGTTCAAATTCTGGGCTGTAGCATTCACTTTCACACAAATCCTCTTGGGAAATGCATGAACCTGTTCTCCCTGCCTCCTGATTTATAAAAAGGTAGACTAGGCTCTCTAGACTTTAGTAGCAATCAACCAGAAAAATTTTGAATTCTAAACTATGGAGAAGGCAATGAAAAGCCATTCCACTCTATTTCCTGAGAATGCATGGCAATTCAGATAATAAAAATATATACAGTCAGGGCCAGTGCCAGGTTCTTGTGCACCCTCACCAAATCTATAATATGGCCCCACCCCCAAATCTATGATATGTACTACATTTCTATGTTCATCATAAAACAGTATTCACATAAAATTCAAATTAACCTAATTATGTACAATAATTGATGATATGCGGTATAGATGAACAATTCAACTAAACAATTCAATTGAAAATAAATACAATATATCTAAATATAAATTAGAAACATTTCATCTTAAATAGATCAACAATGTTTTATAGCAATTTTTAACATCAACTTGATATTTTTCTTATTAAAAAGTTGAATAATTTTATCACATTCAACATTATGGATAAAAATTAGGAAATTTTTTTTTATTGTCTTTTGAGGCTTAGTATCAGCAAAATAAATTCACAGATTTGGATGAAAATAAAAGAACCCCAAATTACACCAAAATCTGCAAAAATCTTTCAACCTTAGTTAAGTGCCATACGTGATATACACTTTGGGTGATCATGTCTCGAAAGAGACATGACTGACTAGGCAGAAGATTAACCCCAAGTAGTTTGCCTTTGCTTTCTGCGGTAGGGAAGAGATGGATTAATACCTTTCCCAAGGGTATTTGTGCGTAAGTTTTTTTTTTTTAATCATTTCACCCCAAGCAAGGCATTTCACTGCCACTGTTGCACAGGGGGTTACATAGGGGGAAAGTGATGAGAAAGAGTGGTTAGGGGATTACATAGAGGAAAGTGATGAGAAACAGTGGTTAGGGGGTTACATAGGGAAAAGTGATGAGAAAGAGTGGCTAGATGTAGGAAATGTCAGCGGGAGGGTGATAGACGGGTAAGGATACTGAGGATGAGGGTTGGGTAGATGGGAAGAGTGTTTGAGAGAATTGGTGCAAGTTAGTATGTTATGGAAGTGTCTATTGACCTTACATTTAAACTCCTGGAGATTGTAGCTGTCAGGGAAGCAAGTATACAGAAGGGAATTCCACAGGCGGGAAGTGCGAGAAAAGAAGCTGTTGGAGTAGAAATTGCGGTTACATCTTATCTGTTTCACTGTAAAAGGGTGGGACCTAGTTGCTATTCTAGTATCTCGTGTAAATTCATACCTAGGGGGTACCAGTGATTTAAGTTCATTGGAGCAGAAGCTGTGAAAGTATTTATAGGAGAGGCACAGGGAAGCTATGTCACGCTGATGAGAGAGTAACTGCAGCTGGTCTGCCAAGTCAGTATTGATCACATTGCAGATTCTCTGTTGTATTTTGTCAAGAACCCCGAGGAAGATAGCAGGGGAACCTGACCAGATGTGGCAGCAGTATTTAATGCACGGGCGGATGGTAGATTTATAAATTTGCAGGATAGGTTCAGACAGGAAAAACTTCCGAGCCCTGCACAGAGAGTCGAATTTCATTGCAGTGGATTTAGCAATGGATTCGATATAGTCATTCCACTTGAGGTCCACTGAGAGTGTAAGACCAAGGAGGTGTAGTGTTTTACTCTATGGGAGGTAAGCCTGTTCCATGCTAATGGGAGGTAGGTGCGATTGTCTATCATGGTTAATTGATAGCAATTTCGTTTTGGAAGCATTAAAATTTATGAGCCATTTCCTACCCCAGTCCACTACAGACAGGAGCTCCTTCTCAAGCTCAGCAGCGAGGTTTGCTTTGTCACTACACCAGATTTTTGATCGAGGCAAGAGTAAACTGTGGTGTCATCGGCATACATGCCTACTTGGGATCTTATGGCATTGGGGAGATCATTAATGTAGATCAGAAAGAGCATAGGGCCTAAGATAGAGCCTTGAGGGACACCCGC
The DNA here is from genome assembly GCA_037127315.1 of Ascarosepion bandense. NCBI lineage: Eukaryota > Metazoa > Mollusca > Cephalopoda > Sepiida > Sepiidae > Ascarosepion > Ascarosepion bandense. The sequence continues at coordinate 1,249,603 of JBBBDQ010000720.1, forward strand.
ATTCGTAAGGTAGTTTTGGGAGGCATGTTTGTTTAATACCACCTTCAATGTGCAGTTAAAGAGGAATGACTGGATTAGGTCAAACAAATGTCCAATTATACCATAGCTCTGCAGTTTGCGTAGGAAGCCAGCATGCCAGACTTTGTCGAACGCTTTGGAGATATCCAAAGCAAAGATTCGAGCTTCGCCATTCTTGTTGAGAGCTTGGTATATATACTTGGTGATGGTTGTTAGTATATCAGCAGTAGACCTGGTGAAGTAGAAACCATAATGTTTGTCTGAGAGGAGCCTGTTGGCTGTGAGATGCTGAACCACCTTGGCGTTGATAATGGCTTCAAACACTTTGCCAAAGATTGGAAGAAGGCTGATAGGGTGGTAATTTGCAGTGTCCGAGGGTTCTCCAGTATTCTTAAATATAGGAACTACAGAGGAAGACTTCCAACAGGCAGGAAAGCAGGAAGCAGATAGGCAGAAGTTGTAGAGCTTAAAGAGGACAGAGGAGAGTTCAGGGGCACATTTTTTCAAGACTATGATTGGGATTCTGTCCCCTCTGCTCGCTTTGTGAGGGTCAAGTTTTGAGATTATCTTAGAGACCAGTGAGGGTGTAATGTGGACATCATTCAGTTCAGCCTCAGTTCTAGGTGGAATCCAGTCTTGAGTTGGTGGAGAATCTGTGAGCAAAGCATTCAGCCTTGTCCACTGGGGAGGTGAGGACCTCAAATTCATTGATCAGCGGGGGTACTGAGGTCTTGAATACAAGGAACTCAACTGGAATTCGAACCCGGCTTTCTGATTTGTCGTTCTGAGTTGATCTTGCTTGACTTAAATTGTTAAAAAAAAAAAAGAGAAAAAAACACACACACACACCCAGAGAGAGAGGGGGGGAAAGGGGGTAAAAAAGAAAAAGCACTGCTGGGACCTCCAATCAGGTTCCCCCACCACCTCAGTCAGGGGGTTTGAGGGTAGTACACACCAACCGTGTGTATAATTATCGCCCAGTTTTATGTTAGCTCAAATTTAAATTCAATTTTGACAATTATGAATATAAGTAAATCTCTTTAAAGCAGTTATAATTTTATAAGATTATGATCATCAGATATGATATGAGAATATCGACTCAAGAATATCTGACCTCTAAATAGAATTGCCATATTTCTTGGACTGATTCTATAGTAATGGCAATATTAGCCGTTTTTTTTTTTTGTGTAAGAAAACATTCAGCATTCAAAGAATGACCAAGCAGCCAGTGCTACATTCAGCTGAAATTTAAAAAACATCTTTTTATTAACAATTTTTTCAGAAAAATATTTTCCAGCTTTTTCAAATGCAGTAACTGCATTTTGCAGTATTGATGGGGTTTTTCCTACCTTACCTTGTTTTTGAAGTAGTGTGGAAAGTTAACATCTTGATTATGATGTTATTTTCTCTTTGAGTTACATCTGCTATGCATGTTTGTTGTTGTTAGCGCTGTTGAAATTCATCAAGTGATGTGGTTTGTGTTATTTCTTCGTTTGTGATTCTTTAGCACCAGTCCATGAAGTTTGAAGGAGGTTGATCCTCACTAAGTCCTCTCTGAGGTCTGATCAAAATGTATCAGGACTGGTGCTATAAAAAGAAAACTACAACACATATCAATTCAACATTTAATCTCCTTCAAAGTAGTCTGTAGAAGTGAGGTGCATGTTTCTTGAACTTCGGGGGTCACCACTGCAGCTATAGGGGGATGGTTAATGTTTCTTGGTTCGGCCTTGTGTCATACATAACCAAACTCCCTACAGCTTACAAGTTTTATTCAGAATTATTCATCACCAGAATTACCAGAAGGTTATTATCGGAAGGTTTTCATCAGAAGGTTGGTTGTCGGCAGGTTGGAATATGTGGAATAGCGTGGAATAAAATAAGAATAAATTATACATTTTTCAAGTTAAAATAGAAATAGAATAGAAATAAAATAGAAAAGGAAAAAATAACAAGAATTCCTGGAAATTAATGTTCAGTTAGAAAGTTAAGGGTATCAAGAGTTGTAGAAAATGTTCATAGTAGTAATTGGTGAAAGAGTATATGCGTACATATGTATGTATGTATGTATGTATGTATGTATGTATGTATTCAGTAGGAATGTCTTTGGATGGAGAAGAAGTAAAGGAAATCAGCACACGAGAAGGAAAGAGAAAGAAGATAAATGTCCGGGTCAGCTAGAAGCTTCTCTCGTTACATTTTAGCTTGTCGTCTTTGCGGCTTCCATCCCTGACTGGAGGAGGGTAGTCTTTTATAGTATTCAAATTTTTGCACTGACTCGTGAAGTCCTCAAGTCTTGCAAGTCGCTCCCATTGGTCAAAAATCAATTTAACACCTACTTGCGAAATCTGGTTTTGACTTTTTCTTTAAGCACATGGTCAATCCTTTTTCTATTTGGGAAAAACCAGGATTTTACATGTCGTTGTGTATTTTTGTAAAAGTGAAGAAGAAGGTTGATTTTAATTCTTAATTTCTTATCCACCACAAGTCCCCCCCCCCCCCGTCTGAAGCCACAAAGTTTATCCAGCATCGTTTTCATTGATGGAAATATTACTGGAACATTTTTTTGATATAGAAAGCAGCTGCCTCATCACACTCTCTTGGATTTCCTTGACGTCTTGAAAGCATTTCCTTTCAAATGGCATTTCATTTCTGAAGGAGTAAAAGTCACAAGAGGTGAGATCTAAGAAATATGGTGGTTGTTGGATCTATAGGATCAGTCAGTTAAGTGTCATACATGAAACACACTTGGGCAATCATGTCTAGAAAGAGACATAATTGACTGGGCAGAAGACTATCCCGCAGTAGGTTGCCATTGCTTTCTGAGGTAGATTGGTTGCCAGCCAAGGCTATAGAACCCAATCTGTCCTGTTATTTTACCCATAACTGGAAGGAAGAGATAGATTAATACCTTTCCCAAGGGTATTTGTGCGTAAGTAAATGCAATGAATTCAACTGGAATTTGAACTTGGCTCCCCGATTTCTCGTTCTGTGCCGATATCCACTGCACCACAACGCACATCTATAGGATACAAATCCTATATCATCTAACAATTAACTTAAATGCAAAAAGTAAAATTGCATACCTGTAATATTGGATCAAAACAACTAAAAGCGTTTTGGAAAAACCCAGACCAAGGCAAATTTCACAAGTCAGTGTGAAAGTTAAGATTCTAGATTCTGATTGGATAGGAAATAGCAAATTGATCTATGACCCCAGTCAATTTTTCTTAACACCTAAAAAATGGGTTTGTAGTTTTGATCCGGTCACATGACTACATTCTATTATTTAACCACATCTCTTGACCAGTCAAATCAGTCCGACATGGGAGTAAATCTGAAGGATCTCGACATAATGTAAGGAATAAATTTCAAGAAGTCGACTGAACGTAAGGGCGTGTCACATATTCATTTTTCCTCTCCTTCCAATTTTTCTTTCTTTGTCTTCACCCACACACCATCAAAGAAAACAACAACAACAAGATACTTCAACTGACTCTGATAAGTACAACCTCCTTTATTGCCTGACTTTCCTTCTCACTTTTTCTCTGGCCACGAAAAGGAAAGGAACACAAATTTTTATTAGCAACCTTTTTAATCTTTTTACATACACACATTCTGCTACTATCAACCATGAACTCTGAATTTCTGTGGGACATTTAATTACATACATTTTCTCTTTAAATATTTTCTTCTATTTGCAAATTTGTTATTCAGTTCTATTAATTCCACTTATTTTACAAACAAAACACATTTATTCTTCCAACCATTCTTTTAACCTTCTGATATTTTAAATTGTGGAGACATCAGTTGTGTTTGACACAAGGCCAATTTGACAGGCATAGCTGAGCCCCCTTCAAATCTGGGGAATGTTGATCTTGGCCCAAAACTGCTTCACAAGTCATGGTGACTGATGTAATTATTATGGTGTGATGAAATGATCCACACTCTACACACTTTCTTTCCAAGCACTGCATAAACAATGGAAGAATGTTATAACCTAGCGTCTATGTGTGACAGAGTTCAGAGGTCAATTTGTGACAAGCTGCTTTGCACACTGTACTTTAGTTCTGTTACTACAGCAACAGTCCTGATGCTTTTGATCAAACTTTAAGTTTCATTCATTCAAAACCATTTTTGATCATTGATCTGAGAAAGCAGTTGTATACAGCTGATTGTTTAGATATTTCTAAATGAGTTTCACATCAGGTATAAAATCATATGAAAGTCTTTGTCTGAAGAAGCAATTTAAGAACATGATTGAAGTTCTTAGATCAATATGTGTTATGGTAATAATTTTTCAAAAATGTATTGTTGGTAATATTTTTCCTTCAAAATTGTATATTTTTCTATAAAAGTGTATTTTTATGTATATATTTCTATAAAAGTGTATTTTTATACTTTCATAGTGTTTTGACCCCAGTTTAGGGGTTTACTATTTGCCCATAGCTGGGACCCTAACAGGTGCCACCACTCCGGGTCAGAGTGGACCTGGGAACAACAGCAATTAAGAGGTGGTTCCATGCTTCTCACAACCTCCCAATCAGAGGCCTTGCTGCCAGATGCAGTTTATCGTCATGCCTAGGACCGTCAAGCAAGACAGGACTGCCACTGTTGTGATTAAAGTGGGAGGAAAAAAATGGTAGAGGGGATACTGAAGAAAGGTTGAAATTTGGGGAGGTGGTTGGGATTTAGGAAGGTAGAAGATGGCAATTGATTTTGCATTTAAACTTTTGTTAAAATGTACGTGGAAGCATTGATTTACATTTATAAAAAAAAAGATTTTATAAAATTAAAGAAATCCAATCAAAATAAAATTAAAATTATATCTAAAATTCAAATGAATACCAAATTTAAAAGAAGGATAAGAATAGAATTAAAAAAATCCAACAGTCATTTTCTTTGCAATATTCAAATGTTACATCATAAATAAGAAAAATATTAAATTGAATATAACGCTTATCTTCTAAATCTCTGCATTGATAATATGGCAAAAGTAGATGAATACTTCATTAGATTCTTAAAAAATATAATTAGATAATATGTTCACTTATATGCCCAAAGAAAAGCAATTGCTTTTGCACGACAACTAAGTGCTATGCTCGTTCAAGTGTAACATTATTTTTTTATATTCAGAATGTTAATGAAATACTATATCATTCCATGTGCTGTTTTAATTTATTCAAAATGACAATTACATATTATGTCCATCCATGTAGTGTGTGGAGTTTTATAGTTTTGGTATATTTCATTATAACCTGGATACCAATTACATATTTGTCTTTTTAACCCATGGAAATTTCAGTTTTCCTATTTTAATATTCTGATGTAACTTAATTATTAAGTTAATGATTGATTAAGCTCATGAACAATTCTACAAGAATAAAATATCTGTAAAAATTCTTCTATGGCATCATTAAATATTTGAGATTAAGAACTTTAACAAAATATTGCAATAATAATCATAAATATGACTGTTGGTCATTATTTTAAGAAGAGGATACAAATGAAAAGATTTGAAATTGACCACTTTTTCCATTTCACTGAAACAGACTTTAGACACTTTCTTTCTTTCTTTCTTTCTTTCTTTCTTTCAGTTTCTCACTTTTCCCATCTTTCCAAGTGATCAAAATAGAATAGTTCATTATTTATGAGATATTGGCAAGGAGTAGTGGTCATGCAAACTGACAGAGTAAAGGACAAGCACAATTATAATAGGATGTCTATCCATGAAATATTAAGTCTTTATTTTATTTAAGTTTAACAACAATGACTATTACATATTGTGACCTATATGCTCGTTTAAGCATTATATGAATTTATGCTATGTTCAAACATATTCAGAATGATCATTAGTGTTATGTGATCATTAGAACTGTGTGATCACTCAGGTTACATGATCATTAGTGCTATGTGGTCATTAGAGTTATGTGATCACTAGTGTTATATGATCATTAGGGTTATGTGATCATTAGTGATATGTGATCACTAATGTCATGTGATCATTAGTGCTATGGGATTATTATGGCTGTGTGATCACTAGTGTTATGTGATCATTAGTGCTATATGGTCATTAGAGTTATGTGATCATTAGTATGATGTGATCACGAGGGTTATGTGATTATTAGTGCTATGTGATCATTAGAGTTATGCGATCATTAGTGCTATGTGATCACTCATGTCATGTGATCATTAGTGCTATGTGATCATTAGGGCTGTCTGATCCCTAGGATTATGTGATGGAAATCTAAAAAACATTTGACCTTTGACCATGCATAAAAGTCAGTGTGCCATTAAAGTTCATAAAAGTAGGACTATGTAAATCTTAAATATATTTTGACCATTCTGGAGGAACCATGGAACAAACAATTAAATTCTTCCAAAATGATGTTGATGCAGTTTATCTGCATCAACATTATAAAAACATAATAAAAATAACATAAACATAAAAAAATAATTCATGACAACTATTCGTTCTTTTCAACAACAGCCATGACTGCCCAGGTGTGATATGGAAAAAAATGGATGCAGGTGTTTGTAAACTGTTGAGGTGATAAAATAAAAGTCTCAAAGGAAAGGTAACTCTTAAAAGAAGGCTTATTAATGTTGACACTTTTGTCTCCCTTCTATGCATTTAAAGAATCATTTATATTTTATTTCATCTGATATTTATTGAGGATATTGAGTATCGGGTAGACCAAATATCGGGTAGACCAAATATCGGGTAGACCAAATATCATAAATTCTGCTTACTCCATTCAGCCTTCAAAAGTCAATACCTTTCTTCAAATATAGCATTTGTGACAAAATTCATTTTTATGCAAAACTATAACATGAATATAGTCAATAATAATAATAATAATAATAATAATAATAATAAATATATATATATATATATATATAGTTTTAAGGTATGCTATTTTAATGAGTAAAACTGCTCAGATATCAGAAACAGAGTGTATGTAAATATAAAAGCAAGGTCAACAGCAGCAAACGGTGACTGTTTCATGCTTAAATGAAACTTCAGAGTAATTTTCATCTCATGGTCCATAGTTATATATATATATATATATATATATATACATACACACTACCGGCCATAATTATTAGGTCACCCCAGTGTTTCAAAAAATGATGTATTTCATCCTATTTTTTACTATTTATTGCCAAGTGAATAATTGTAAATGAAAATAGAATGGTTCTTTTGTTAATACTGCACAATAACATGTGCATCAAATGAATTTATAAATATTTAATATTTACCTATATTGCAGTTTCATCAATGAAAGAATGAAGAAAATTCGAATGAGTTCATCTTTGCTTCCTTGCCTTGTAAAATTTTGCAAATTAAAAATAACAAAAGAACCATTCTATTTTCACTTGGCAATAAATACTAAAAATAGTATGAAATACATCATTTCTTTTAAAAAACTGAGGTAGCCGGTGGTATATATATATATATATATATATATACCTCCATTAGCAAATACAGAAATAGAACATCCCTGAGATATCATTGGTACCTAAAGGAAACAAAACAGACACCCAAAATAAAGTGGAAAATCCTAAAAGAAGCTAAAACATGTAAGTCCTTAAATGAACCATGTTCATTATGCTTATATGAAAAACTATTTATTGAGAAAGGGGATGGGTACTACGAAAAAGAAATATCACATCAAATGTAATAAAACTGAAGGTAAAATGATAAGATCAGATAAATGCAAGGGAAACAGACAAGAGAAGAATAGGGTCAAGGAAAAAGAAAAAAAGAGGAGGAAAAAAGTTGTTTAGCACAGAAATTCTTCGGGGGGGGGGGAGTCAAACCCCAAAGTGAATCTTCATTCTGATTAGCCACACAGACACACACACAAAAAATCACCCACATACATTCACAGTAAACCGAAAGTATTTGTCATTTAAATGTAAATCATCTGCGCAACCACACCAACATTGCCTGATGATGAGAATTGATCTCGAAACATAGAAATTTCTATGTCGCAATGTAAAATTGACATAACCATATAATTATGTTATATTATATTATATATATATATATATATATATATATATAGAGAGAGAGAGAGAGAGAGAGTATTGATTTGTGATAGTGTTTAGCACCAAGGTTGTTGTTTTTTTAGTGGTTTTACTGATAAAGTGCATTTTGGCAAGCAGGTTGTCATAAAGTGCTCGATATCAGAATGGAGATAGAGCGTTGATGAGTACAAAGAGTTTGTCACTTTAACTGAGCAGGTTTATGTCAACTTTGAAGTTTTGTGAGGACACCATTATAATGTTCTCATTCATCAGGGCTGGTTAGCTCGTCAGCCTTGATGAGTGAAAACATTGTAACGGTGTTCTCCCAAAACTTCAAAGTCAGCATGAATCTGCTCAGTTAAAGTGACAAACTCTTTATGCTTATATATGTGTGTTTGTGTGTGTGTATGTTATTATATCAGCGACAGTTTATAATATTTGTGTTTTCTTAATTGAAAAGACCCAGACAACAATGATTGTATTAATTACAGAATATACATTTTATTATTTTATAAATTTTCACATGAACTAAATTTTGAAATATTTAATTGGAGTAGATAGATCTAACTACCGCCCGGTTCACACTCCACCCACATCTATTGAACAGGTGAAGAGGCTCATCCCTTGTTCCCTATTTAGGATGTGGTTTCCGGCTTTCTCTTTTCCAATCTTCTCACTCTTTTTTTTTTTTTTTTTTTTCAATTGGAGTAGATAGATCTAACTATTGCCCGGTTCACACTCCACCCACGTCTATTGAACAGGTGAAGAGGCTCATCCCTTGTTCCCTGTTTAGGATATGGTTTCCAGCTTTCTCTTTTCCAATCTTTTCACTCTTACGTAGCCCCCTGCACATCAGTAGCGTTACCGCCTTGCTCGGGGTGACATGATTAAAAAAAAAATATTTTCTACACTTACTTGTAAATTTTGTTAATTCACTGAAATAATAGAAAATAAAAAAAGCCACATACGCATGCATGCAGGCCCCCCCCCCCCCCGCAAAAAATGGTGGCTGATGAAAAATAATCAACCTGATAGTTAATGGTTCTTGATAAAAACTAAAATGGCCAAAACTCAAAACTACTTAAATAAAAAATGATAGAATAAACATGAACTCTGAACACTTTATCCACAATTTTGATCAGAAATACAATATCATTTTCAAAAATTGAAAATATACAATAAAACATTTGAGCTTGTTGGGTTGACTTTAAACTTGTTTGGATATTTATAAGGTTATATTAATGTAAGGTTGATGGTAGGAGAGAAATATTTGATATATAGTGCCTCTCAAATAGTGAATTGTTTTTGATATTGTGGTTTACATCAAATTCTTGTGTTTTCGATCAGAATTTTCCTTAAGGGTTGTTGTAAATTATGTAAATCTTGTAATTTTCCCTTAGATATATAATTAATGTATATGTGGGCGGCCACTTTTCTTTCAAACATCTTTCATTAAATAAAGAATATATTTATATATAATATATTTATCTGATAAAAAAGTTTTAATTAATTTTTTATTAATTTTTTATTAATTTTTAATTAATTTTTTATTAATTTTTTATTAATTTTTAATTAATTTTTAATTAATTTTTTATTAATTTTTTATTAAGTTTTTCAGCTTTCTAACATTTTTCTGTTTTGTAGAAGTTAAGAAATAATATATCCAGAAAATGAATTATATCCAGAAATGTCTCAAGTGCTTTTGGTCACTTCTGTAGACATTTTTAAGGTTGTTTTTGTCCCTGGTGTAATATATATATATATGTATGAAAGTGAATATTGAAGTCAATATTGAAGTCAATACCAAACAGTCTGTTAAATGCAATTATCAGGTCCTGGTAATTGCATTTACCATGAACCAGATTCTCACATCTGGATATTGACTTCAATGTCCAGTTTTATATTCAAATATGAAACAGACTGTCTCTTCTTGATACTGACTTCAGTGTCCAGTTTTATATTTACATATACTCTACCCCTGATATTGAGCACTTTAACCCATAAATATAGCATACCTTAAAACTATATCTTATCATTATATATATATATATATATATATATATAAGTAGTTTCAAAGAAAGTCTGCTATAGAGGTATACCAAGGAAGAAGAGCAAACTACAGGTACCAGGAAAAGGGAGAAATCACGTAGCTTCCTACAAGATTGGTGTGATATTTATCACACCAATGGCATCGCTGATAGGATGTCTGACCATGCTCGACAATCTGGAACATGTGGAGGCATGGATTAGATGATTTGCAGTGCTGGTCAGGGTAAAGAAACTGAGACAGATGAAATGAAGGTGAACAAAATGAGATTGCGAATATGTTCCTCACAACAGCAGGATGTGAAGCAGTAAAAAAAAAGTTTAGACGATAACATACCTGAAAAACTTAGAAGATTTACCCTTGAAAGAAATTGTTGAAATAATAAAAAGAACGTTGAACCAAAGAGGAGGTTAGTCATCACTGAAAGAACAAAGTTTATTGAGATGAGGCAACTATTGAATGAATCTATCATACAATTTTGACACTAATTAAAAGAAAAAGCCATCACTGTGAATTCAAAACACTTGGCAGTGGTGAAATGACTTCAGAAGATGAGTTGATCCAGTTATGCATGACAGAAGGCATGCATCACTCCTCATTTAAACATAAAATATTGGAAAGATTGCAAGGTGTTAATTTGAACTTAGAAACCAGTATAGAATTTGTGTAATAGCTAGAATTGATAAAGCTGTTCAATCAACAGCAGGACAAGAGAGAGAGGCATATAGCGTAAAGAAATACAAAGTTCAATGCAAATACTGTGGCAAACAGCATGTAAGAGAAAAAGTAAATGACCAGTTTTAGGTAAAATATAACTAATTGACAAAAAAAGACGACTTTCAGAAGGTATGTAAGAGAAAAAGTAAATGACCAGTTTTAGGTAAAATATAACTAATTGACAAAAAAAGACGACTTTCAGAAGGTATGTAAATATAAAAAGAAATATAGATAGAAAGACATGCAAATTGTTACAAAAACGGCAGAAATATTTGCACCAACAAAAATCAGAGAAAGAATAAAAATAAACGGGAATTATTTTCAGATGCAGACAAATACTGGCAGTGACGTTATGCTAATTCTAATTAATTTTTGGCAGGACATGGGAAAGCTTAAGCTAAAAAAGTCTACCTTATAATTAAAACAATTCGATGGAACCACAATTAAAGCATTGGGCATGTTTGAAGGAACATTTGAAACAAAGAATCGTTTCGAAATCATCCTCATTACTATGGTCAGTCAGTTAAGTGCCATATGTGATACACGCTTGAGCGATCATGTCTCGAAAGAGACATGACTGACTGGGCAGAATATTATCCCACAGCATTTACCAGAATATTATCCCACAGCAACCAGTCTACCGCAGAAAGCAATGACAACTTACTGTGGGATAATCTTCTGCCCAGTCAGTCATGGCTCAAAAGGGACATGATCGCCCAAGCGTGTATCACATATGGCACTTAATTGAATCTCTTTCATCCAAGTATTATTTACCAATTCCAAATCATTCCTTTTCACTTCTTTGTTATTTTGATTTTGACTCAATTTCCTCTGCTTCAAAGCCTGAAAACCATTTAAGGGAGAGGTTTACAATCAAAATAGTAATAATGAATGAGGTGGGTAATCTAAAAGACAGAGAATGTGATAGAAAGTGAAGATTATGAGGATGTTAGATAATGAGTGACCCTTGATTTGAAAGTTCAATACTGAAGTGTTCTTGGAAGCACCCACACAGGAGTCTTTTCCACAAAGTGAGAATTCTTGGAAAAAAATTTTTCAAGTAGAACTTTCATCTTACATTTGGAAAACATAAAATGTCTGAACTGTTGAAAGGAAAGAATGGTGCTCATTTAAACATTTGCCATGGACTTATCAATAGAGTAGCAATACGTTTGCAATGTTGTATATGTGGAGAAGAGGCTGCAGAAGCTTCTTCCCCAAGACGTATTAGTATAAGTAAAGATGCTTTGTATAATGTTATGGAATATTTTGATCATCTAACAAATTTTTAATTCAACTATTACCACATGTATTCACTTACGCACAAATACCCTTGGGAAAGGTATTAATCCATCTCTTCCTTCCAGTTATGGGTTAAATAACAGGACAGATTGGGTTCTATAGCCTTGGTCGGCAACCAGTCTACCGCAGAAAGCAATGGCAACCTACTGCGGGATAATCTTCTGCCCAGTCAGTCATGTCTCTTTCGAGACATGATCGCCCAAGTGTGTGTAATATTTTTAGTATCCTTGTGGGTATAATTAACAAAGAAGTGGATACAAAATATTAGCGTTGAGAGTAATATTTTATTTTCTTATTTTTACATACTGTTAAGTGTCTGCTGGCAACAGAACACATGTTGCCTGCTTGGAAGCCAGAGAGGAACTGCTGATCCTTTAGGTCAGGCACGGGTCAAGGAGATAGAGAGAGTAGGGGAAAGATTTGGGTATCTTAGTTCTTGGGAGCTACTCAGAGACAGAGAGGGCAAAAGAAACAATGTATTCTCTGCATGGTAGTAGTATCTGACCTGAGGTCATTTTGGTTCATTCCTACAATACTCTCCTACCAGATAACGGAGTGTTTTTTTTTTTTTTTTTTTTTTTTTTTTAATAATAAAAAAGTATTCATTATCTTTTTCTTCTTTTTTTTTTTTTTTGACTCTCCTACCAGAGTTTGTTGTTTTTATTTTATGTTTAACCGTTTTTCCGAATTTGTTTCCTCGATATAAGAGGGGAGTATTCAAATCCCGTCTTTATTCGAAGGAATGTTCTGGTTTGCGGTTTTTCTTTTATTTGTTTGGATTTTTTTTTTTTTGTTTTCGTTTGAAATGAAAATATGTTTTCTTTTCTTTTATTTAACCGTTTTACCGAATTTGTTTCCTCGATATAAGAGGGGAGTATTTAAATCCCGTCTTTATTCGAAGGAATGTTTTGGCTTTCGGTTTTTGTTGAAAGGGATTGGTAGTAATTTTTTTTTTTTTTTTTTTTTTTGGTTCGTTGGTATTTTGAATTTTTGTTGCAGGGAAATATTCATATTTCGCTGAAAGTTCAAATTCTTTTTGTTGTTGTTGTGAGAATAGCCCTGGGTAGTTCTGATCCGTTGAAGTTTCTTCAGTGTTTGTTTGCTATTTTGAGTTTGTATTACAGAGAAATTTTCAAATTTCACTGAAAGTCCAAACAAAATTTTTCTGGGTGTGTATATATATATATATATAGGTGTTGAACTCACGCCGGTTCGCCACTAATTTTATGGTGGGTTTTTTTGTTCTTTTAAATTCACACGTGACTATCCGACTGTTTTTTTTTTTTTTTTCTCTTTTTTTTGTTTTTTTTGTTCATTTTTGTTCTTTGTTCTTATCGTTCATTTTGTTCTTTAGTTCCTTTTTTCCTTTTCTTTTTCTTCATCATTAATTGTTTGCGCTGGGTGCCTATTTACTCTTCGACAATGTGTTTGAAGCACGTGGAGTTTTTAGTTGTTTGTCTGTTAGGTTTTTCTTTTTTGGTGCCGAAATGCTGAGAAGAATGTTCATTTTGAACTTTCCGTAAAATATTTTTGTTGAAAGAGTAATTTGGCTTACTGTGGCAGTTGTTCATTTTGGTGCTGGCGGACGTTAAGTTTTTTTGAGGTTGTAATGTCCTTTTTGTCGGGTCACCATTGTAATATTTTTTTTTTTTTTTTTTTTTTAGCGTACTAGACTGTTATGGGTCTGCTGGCAACAGAACACATGTTGCCTGCTTGGAAGCCAGAGAGGAACTGCTGATCCTTTAGGTCAGGCACGGGTCAAGGAGATAGAGAGAGTAGGGGAAAGATTTGGGTATCTTAGTTCTTGGGAGCTACTCAGAGACAGAGAGGGCAAAAGAAACAATGTATTCTCTGCATGGTAGTAGTATCTGACCTGAGGTCATTTTGGTTCATTCCTACATGTGTTTCACGTATGGCACTTAACTGACTGATTACCACATGATTTTATCAAACGGGACAATCTGACAATCTTGTCTTGCTGGATCAGTTATGACAGAATAATGCATTTGATCCTCACTGTGTGCCCCAGACTTTTCTTGTATCACATCTAAGCTATGCTTATAAAACTATTAGGACACTTTAACAGGGTGTAATGGTTAGCAAGCTTGTCTCACTAGATTAATTATGACTGAAGAGTAAGTTTGATCCTTGCTGAGTGCAGCATACATTGTGCCTTAGAAAAATCAACCTATGACTTTATCAAATGACACTTTGATCTTCTAATGGCCAACCAATTGGCTGTTTCCAGCTCATTTCACATAATGCATATTCCACTCAGATATGTAAAGAAATACAAATCAAAATTATAGATATTAAAAAAATAAAAAGACCATTAAAAACCAATATATTTGATTAGAAAATAAGAAATTAGCTTTAGAGATATTTAGCATAAACATCTAACATATAAACAAGTTTAGAAATATGCTTAATGTAACATGTTTTCAAAATTACCACCTGCTAAAATTGGGATTACTGTGTAGTCAGAGGCTACTTATGTTTACACAGTTGTCTATATTGCTTACCATTATGTGAAGAGTATTGTGTTAGAAGTTGATAGTTGTCTTGTATTTTAAAGTATTAAAAGTTTAATACAGTATTTACATTATTCGGACTATTATCCTCATCTTTGTTGCCATTTGTACAATGTTTCGGCTGTTGTACGCTCCAGCCTTCTTCAGGTGCTAGGAATTTTGAACAGAACCTTTTATTACAATCACTGGGATATATGAACTCCATTACTTGTCTAGAGCCTCTTCTGATAGTCCTGAGTTATCTCCCTCTAACCCTGTAAGTTACTGCTGTAGCCTGGTATTGAACACACAACTCTCTGGTTCAAGTCACTGGAACTGTGATCTTCATTTCTTGTGTAGCAATACCTCAATTGGAAGTCATGAGTTATCTCCCTTTAACCCTGCAAGTTACTTGTTCACCACTGCTGTAGCCTGGTATTGAACTCACAACTCTTTGAGTGATTGTAATAAAGGGTTCTGTTCGAAACTCCTAGCACCTGAAGAAGGCCAAAGCATACAACGGCCAAAACGTTGTACTAATAGCAACAAAGATGAGGACAATAGTCCGAATACTGTAAATACTACTACCTCATCTCAGAAATATAGACAAATACTAAAAGTTTAATAGTTTCAATGTAGTAAAGTAAGATTATTATTATTTGATTTAATGTCCTCTTCAGCTCGTAGATGTTTTGGTTGGGTGATGATCATCATCCCTGCTTCTTTTTGCAGACACAACTCTATATTCTTCACACATTAACTCTTCCAAGCAGCACTACCATCTTCATAATAGACCATCTGGAAATAATTCTGAATGCACCAACCAAAACTTAAAAGTTGTTGTTTGGTACATTTCTCTGATTTCTACTGCCAAGTCTTGGCATCTTAACATTCTCACATACTCAATCTTCACTTCTTCAATATAGTAAAGTAAAATGTATTATTTTAAATTGTGATTGCTGTGTAGTCAGAGGATATTCTTGGTAATGCTCACATAGTTCTCTACTTGCTATTATGTGATGAGGTTAAATTGTTAAAAGTGGATGTTCATGTAGGAATATTTCTAGTAAACGTTCTTTATAGAAAATTGTCAGCAACGAGTAATCCTTTTTAAAGTTATGCAACTTCTTTTGCTTTTTAGTTAAATATTATCTGATTAGTTTAAAATGCTTTAAAAAAAAAACCACAAGCAAAACTTAAGAAAAATTCATTTCTTTATTTTTTTCTTTTGTATTAAACTTCTTGACACATGATTCCTGCTTCCAGATTCAACCAGTTTGCATTCATTTTCTTGAGAAGTACTTGGAAATTTTCTACACCTCACTTAATTTTAGTTCCACGAGAGAAAAAGAAGAAATAAAAGAAGACTGTAGAAGTATTGTTATGATGTTAATGTAAATATTTCTAAAAAAAAAATCAAATTTGGACAATGTTAGTGAAATCTTATAAGCATATTTGAAGTTTACCAAGTTTTTTTTTAGTTCTACAAGAGAAAAAGAAGAAATAAAAGACTGTAGAAGTATTGTTATGATGTTAATGTAAATATTTCTAAAAAAACAAAAACAAATTTGGACAATGTTAGTGAAATCTTATAAGCGTATTTGAAGTTTACCAAGTTTTTTTTAATGCTTATTAATCAATTTCATGGTGTCATTTATAAATCAGAATTCAGAAAACAAACAAAAGGGCTTCCAAATAAATTGCACATTATTTTCTCCTTTGACATCAAAAATTGTCATTTTTAGGTGAGACAAAATAGGATTTAAATGGAATTCTTTGAACCTGATCTAATTATTCCTGTATAATGTTGCGGTGAGTTATTGGCTTCATTGAATGATGGATTGGAAGAGAAAAGATCATTTTTGGGCTAAGAAAATTAACTACTAATTTTACTGCCAATTCTGTTGCTGCAAATGTGATGCAACAATGATAGTAATGGGATGGGAAGTTCTTCTGCAGGCAGTATATTCTCTAGACTTATCGCTTTCAAACGATTATTTGTTTTGTTCCAGACAACACCCTGTGGTCAGCATTTTCGACATATTCCTGAAACGCTTGATTAAATCAGGACTAGAATTATTATTTCATAATGGACTATACAATTTTAAAACAAGAGTAAATCCTCAATCCCTCCTCTCTTCAATTTGTTTGAAGTATTGTCTTTTGCTGTTGATAAAGCAGAGTACCATGCATAGAAATTATCTTCCAACTCCACTCTTGACTCTTTAGGAGTATCTTGATTTCTCCCTTGAATGGAATCTCTACTTTTTATGTAAAGATAAATCCATCCTTATTTTTAATTAACATCTTCAAACTAGATCCCTAAAAGACTTGTTTTGATTGAGTCCCTGCAATTATCCTAAAGATATAGGCTTCTGAACTGTTCTCCTTAAACTCTACAATAATAGCCTTGCGGCATCTTGCTTTCCAGCTTGTTAGAAACCCTCTTCTGCAGTTCCTCTCTTTGAAAATTCTAGTAGACCTTCTGATTTCTTGATTATTACCCTATTATTCTTTTACCTTTGTTTGGTAAAATACTAGAGGTTCTAATCAACTTCGAATTAATTAAAACATTACTTCACATGACCTTCTTTCAGATAAACAATATAGCTTTCATTTCTCTTGGTCAACTGCTGATGTGTTAACGGTTCTTACTGAATTTGTTTATCAGGGTTTAGATAAGAATGGTGAAGCTTAGGCTGTGGCTTTAGATAAGAATGGTGAGGTTTGGGCTGTGGCTTTAGATATGAATGGTAAGGCTTGAAATGTGGCTTTAGATATGAATGGTAAGGCTTGGGCTGTGGGTTTAGATAAGAATGGTAAGGCTTGGGCTGTTGCTTTAGATAAGAATGGTGAGGTTAGGACTGTTGCTTTAGATAAGAATGGTGAGGTTAGGACTGTGTCTTTAGATAAGAATGGTGAGGTTAGGACTGTGGCTTTAGATAAGAATGGTGAGGTTTGGGCTGTGGCTTTAGATATTAATGGTAAGGCTTGAAATGTGGCTTTAGATATGAATGGTAAGGCTTGGGCTATGGGTTTAGATAAGAATGGTGAGGTTTGGGCTGTGGCTTTAGATATGAATGGTAAGGCTTGAAATGTGGCTTTAGATATGAATGGTAAGGCTTGGGCTATGGGTTTAGATAAGAATGGTAAGGCTTGGGCTGTTGCTTTAGATAAGAATGGTGAGGTTAGGACTGTGGCTTTAGATAAGAATGGTGAGGTTTGGGCTGTGGCTTTAGATATGAATGGTAAGGCTTGAAATGTGGCTTTAGATATGAATGGTAAGGCTTGGGCTGTGGGTTTAGATAAGAATGGTAAGGCTTGGGCTGTTGCTTTAGATAAGAATGGTGAGGTTAGGACTGTGGCTTTAGATAAGAATGGTGAGGTTTGGGCTGTGGCTTTAGATATGAATGGTAAGGCTTGAAATGTGGCTTTAGATATGAATGGTAAGGCTTGGGCTGTGGGTTTAGATAAGAATGGTGAGGTTAGGACTGTGTCTTTAGATAAGAATGGTGAGGTTAGGACTGTGGCTTTAGATAAGAATGGTGAGGTTAGGACTGTGGCTTTAGATAAGAATGGTGAGGTTAGGACTGTGGCTTTAGATAAGAATGGTGAGGTTTGGACTGTGGCTTTAGATAAGAATGGTGAGGTTAGGACTGTGGCTTTAGATAAGAATGGTGAGGTTAGGACTGTGGCTTTAGATAAGAATGGTGAGGCTGAGGCTTGCGCTGTGGCTTTAAATATCTCAAAGGCTTTTGACAGGGTTTGACATGTTGGCCTTCCTGCACAAGCTCAAGGGATATGGTATCTCTGGCTGGATATTTGACTTAATTCAATCACTCTTAATAAATCAGGTAATGAAGATCATATTGAACAGCCATACTTCTATACCATTTTAAATTATTGATGGAATTCCCTTCTATTATGTATTTTACATTAAAACACAAAAGAAAAACAAGCAAAATAATCCAAATCCCTGAGTGTGACAGGAGGGAAATATATTATATATATATATATATATATATATATATATATATATATATATATATATATATATATGGTTAAATAAAATAAAGACAAGAGGAAAACAGTATTTAAATTGCCTACACATTTTAAATACAGTTTTAAAAGAGATACGTAATTTAGAATAAAGCTCATTTTGTCTTTTTGCCTTGATAAAGTCTATCATGGGATGAAACACGTAGGCAATTTAAATACAGTTTTCCTCTTGTTTTTATTTTATTTAACTCTCCTGTCCTTAATCTCAGATCATAACTGAGTATATTTTTACACACACACACACACACATATATATAGTTTTATATATATATATATATATATATATATATATATTTATTATAAATTATGTTTTAGAACATGTACATAAGTTTTTCTATATATGTCCTCTCCTCTACAATCATATGTTTATTTCAACGTTGGGTGTCCAACATTTCGTCAGGAGGAATAAGCAAGAACTGGAATCATCCGCTGTTTATATTTGGTTCGTTGTTGTTGTGGGGTTGGTTGGGGTTATTGATAATGAAGGGAATGTGTCTTCCGTTTTGACCGTTAGACTTTTGAAGGACTTGGTGTGTAAGTGCGAAATTGTTGATTAATGGCATTATCTGTTGGAATGTACGTTTTTATCGGTCGGGTATATTTTTTGGTTAGAATTTCGAAGAACGTGGTGTGTGGAGGGGTTTGATTACTTGGTCAGTTTTGTGTGTTTGTGTGGGTTTTTTTTGTGATTGGGGAACTTATCTTGTTTGTTGACCTTAAGAATTTTTAGGACGGTGTCATGGTTGGCTTTCACAGCTCTATACATCATATATCAAGCACTGTTTTAAATTAATAATTTGGACGGTGAAAAAAAATTTCTTTCTTCGTTCTGTACTCACTCGGATATATATATATATATATATATATATATATATATATATATATATATATATATATATATATAAGAGTAGCAAGAAGTAGCTTCAAAAAGAATCCACTTATGGCCCCACACTGGAAAAAGTAAAGTGCTCAATACCATGCATGGTGGCAGAACATCATATTTTTTTAGAACTAATTTCAAGTAAAACAGTGAACAACAATGACTGTCAATTTGCATACGCAGTGTTGCAGTCATCAGGTGATTGCCTGATGACTGCACACTGCACATGAAACTGCACATCACTACTCAATGACAAAACTATTGCAAAAAATAAAATAATTTGGAATTGTTAAAGAGCAAAATCATGACAAGACCTTTTATAACTGGTAGTAAAGTTTAATAACTAGTAGTAAAGAGAACAAACTGAGCTGCTATTGTCTCTCTCTCTCCATAAACATGACATTAGAAATATATGGTAATTATTATCATTATAATAATAACGGCATACTGCAACTTAATAGCTATAAAGTTGCAGTATGTAATAATAATAATAATAACTATATATTTATACTCTACTTTTGTATTGAGCACTTTTTAAAGTAAATATTTAACTGTGGAATATACTTCCATGAGTAACCGTTGCTTATATATATATATATATATATATATATATATATATTATAATTAAATTTAGATTTTTATTTAAAATTAATTTAATTTACATTGTGATATAGAAATTTCTATGTTTCGAGATTTTACCTCGTCATCAGGCAATGTTGACTTATTGTTGTGAAAATGATTTACATTTGAATGTATAAAACAATAAATATACAACAGTCTTTATTATAATCTTTATTATAATACAGAGGATGACTTCTTTTTTTTTAAAATCAAACTAATTATTATATATGTTAAAATGACTTTTTTTTAAAAATCAAAACTAATTGTTATATATGTTACAATGGCTTCTTTTATTAAAAATCAATTCTCACACATGTTAGAATGGCTTTTTTTTTCTTTTTTTTTTAATCAAACTAAGTGTTACATATGTGAAAATGACTTCTTTTTTTTTTTAATTTCTGGAAAGCTGAAGAATATATCAGTCAAAAACCTTGTGCTAAAAACAAAAACAAAAATAGTAATGAAAATATTAGTACAGAAATTTATTTAAAAATAATTCTGTATTTATTACCATCATACAGTCAGAAATAAAATGAACACATTCCTTTTATTTTGAACTAAACTGTCATGGTCTGGTTAGAATATATTAGTATAAAAAAAGAAATAAAAATGGGATAAAAAAGGCGTTTTATAAAAAAACAAAAGTGGAGTTCATCTCCACACATTTGACATGACAGAAGCAGAGAACAGCTGCACTTCCATCAAAGCTAATTATTTTATTATTTGTTTAGCTATTGACTAAAAGGCTTTGGGGTCTGCTCCTTTAAAGGCTCATGCAGAACTAATTATTTCCAAACTAAAACAAACTAAAAAAAAGAAGTAAAACATAGAAAAAAAATCTTAAATGTTCTTATTTGTGGTTTTTGTTTCTTTCTTGTTTCCTCGTTTTATTTTTGAATTTAAAAAATGTTTTAAAGTTGCCATTTTAAGATAATTTTTAGACAAAGTCAATTTTGGTAGAATGCAACATCCATGAAGCCTCCATGAAGAATGAGTGAACCAGTAACGACTTCTAAGACAAGCATGAAAAGTATAAATTTATAACAGGTGCTAAAGCTTATATTAATGCCTGGATGTAAATTTGTTAGAAAGAGAAGGGGTAATGTCTCTTGTAGCTGTACAAGATGATACAAGAATTATAGATGATTCAAGAGTTTCCCACGGTATCAAAAGATGATGAAAATATTTCAGTTTTTGATATCTTTTAAATTAATAATAATGGTAAGGGGGGGGGTAAACTGTTTCCTTATAAGGAAATATTTGACATTCCTTGACCAAGTAGTAAGTGCTACTTTTGGTTGAAATTTTAAAAACCTTTCTATTAAAACATTTTCTTAATTCAACTACCTTTTATAGTTCTTCCCATTATTAATGGGGGTTTCCTTCCTAACCTTTTGTTTGAAATTGTGTGGAATGTCAACATTATGATTATGTCATTATTTTTTCTTTAAGTTATATATTTCTGATTTGGCAAAGTTCCTTGTTTATGATTCTTTAGCCCTAGTTGATTAGGTTTGGAAAGGATGTTCCTCACTAAGACCTACATGTTTCATTTGCTTGAAGGCATTTTTAACCATTGATCTGAGAAAGCAGTTATATAACGTTCACAGTTAAGATATTTCTAAATAAGTTCATCCCTTGTTCCCTGTTTAAGATGTGGTTTCCGGCTTTCTCTTTTCCAATCTTTTCACTTTTCTTTTCTTTTTTCTTATTATTTATTTATTTATTCATTATTTTTTTTTCAATTGGAGTAGATAGACTAAACTATCGCCCAGTTCACACTCCACCCACGTCTATTGAACAGTTGTAGAGGCTCATCCCTTGTTCCCTGTTTAGGATGTGGTTTCCGGCTTTCTCTTTTCCAATATTTTCACTTTTCTTTTCTTTTTTCTTCTTATTTATTTATTTATTTATCCATTTATTTTTTTTTCTTTTCAATTGGAGTAGATAGACTAAACTATCGCCCGGTTCACACTCCACCCACGTCTATTGAACAGGTGTAGAGGCTCATCCCTTGTTCCCTGTTTAGGATGTGGTTTCTGGCCTTCTCTTTTCTAATCTTTTCACTCTTACGTAGCCCCCTGCATATCAGTGGCGTTACCGCCTTGCTCGGGGTGATATGATTAAAAAAAAAAACAAACAAAATATTTGGCACCAAGTCTTAATCCAACAAGAGTATGTATGAACATGACTTGGGTTTTTAGGTGGCGGTTTTGGTTTGGTAACAATTTGTGGCGTTGGACAAAACTGCTTCTAGTGAATCCCATATTATGTTTGATTTTCTTTCTCTTTTTCTAAATTTGTTATAAATGATCCACACATCCAGATATTTGAAGTATTTGGTATTTATTAATTCTACATCCTGAATTTTTGTGACGAAAAACTGTTGGTGTTGGTGCCATCACATCTTTCAATTCCAGTTCATTGTTTCTGTTTTGGAAACATTTATTTTGAGTTCTATTTATTGGGATACATGATAGCCTGAACTCAACTATAAATATTAATGTCATCAGTATAGCATCCTCATCATCAGTACATCAGCCTCAGGAGAGAAAGCAGAGTCACTGTTTTCTATTAGTAGATTCTTTTGAGATGTGATATGTAATGCATAAATGATTTGGTGGACCAATATAGTTGCTCTATCAAATCCAGTGATTCAGTTGAATAAGAATTTAAAAGAAATTTTCATAGAGGAAGTCCCTATTAATGTGGTGACATTACAAAATTCACAAAACAAAATGTGAATTTTTGTAATCATTTGTATTTAAATTTAGTTGTTTAAACTTAATTATTTAGTTTAAAAATAAATTTAACATATTAATAGCGGAAGGATAAGAGATTGGAATCTAAAAAAATAGAAAAATTAAAAAGATTAAGATTTTTTTTTTTTAATCATATCACCCCGAGCAAGGTGGTAACGCTACTGATGTGCAGGGGGCTACGTAAGAGTGAAAAGATTGGAAAAGAGAAAGCTGGAAACCACATCCTAAACAGGGAACAAGGGATGAGCCTCTACACCTGTTCAATAGACGTGGGTGGAGTGTGAACCGGGCAATAGTTTAGTCTATCTACTCCAATTGAAAAAAAAAAAAGAAAGAAAATGAAAAGATTGGAAAAGAAAAAGCCAGAAACCACATCCTAAACAGGGAACAAGGGATGAGCCTCTATACCTGTTCAATAGACGTGGGTGGAGTGTGAACCGGGCAATAGTTTAGTCTATCTATAATAGTTAATCAATCTGTTTTAATCACAATTACCACCCCCCACTACAGAATCAAAATTATACTAATTATTCGGTTAACAATACAATTGTAATATGATATAGTGTTAATAATGTAGGAAAAATATTTGGTCAATGGTACATTTATAATACAATATAATGTTAATGTAAAAAATATATAAATGTACACATACAGCTCACACACACATAAATGTGTATACACACATACACGCACATGCATATATATGTACACACATATATATGAACACACATATATACACACATACACCCGCAAAAACAAAAATGTAAGCAATACCATAGATATATATAAACCCGTATGTGTAAAAAAACCATCGACATATATAACAATAGGGTACAAATAAATAATAGATATTCCGTAAAATAGTGTGATGTGTCTTCAGAGGAATAAATGAGGGGCTAAAAGTTTAACATAATTTAAAGCGGCTCCTATGTCGACATTTAAAAACTAGTTCCCTCCTCAGATTCAGCAGGTCCAACTGGTTTTTGTGTTTAATAATAGTATTTTATTCATCAAGGCATAAGTGAGAGCAAACTTTAAAGTTAATGGGTGTTTTAGATTTCTTAACGATATTCCATTTAATCACAGGGGTTAAGTTCTTGTCTTTCAATGACCAGAGATATTTAGATAGAGATGTCTGGTTTCTTCAAGTTTGTATTTTCTATAGGGTATATCATAGCTTGATATACCACCCCTTCTGTCATACATTCTCCACCCATGGGACACTCATTTTTTATTCTACAATTGCATTTGTCATGTTCAGCTGCATCCCTTATGTCTTGTGAATTCCAGGCAACTCTAAGGTTGCTTTGGTTAGGAGTTGCAGAACTAAGGCTGGCTCGACTAGGAGTTGTTACTCTGGAGCTGACTTGATCAGTGGTAGTAGTTCTCTGGTTATCAATTTGGTACAAATTTGAAGAAATACAAACTTGAAAAAATACTACATTGGTATTTCAGCAGGTGCTTGGAAGCAATGGTTATAAAATCACATACACTCTTTTTCCAACCCTTAATTAAGAAACCAGATATACGGGTTTATATATGTCAGATCACATGGTAGTTTCCCCTATGTGGATAGAGGTCACAGGTTCAAATCCTGTCAAATGACACACATTTTCGTAATAAAAATTTATCATAAGTAATCAGGCCAGTAGATATAAATATATAATACTGTTTAATTAAAAAACAGAATATCTACTTAAATACAAGTATTGATAAAAAATAATGTTCAAACAAATCATTTCATATATATATATATATATATATATATATATATATATATATGTATATAATAATAATAATAATATTAACTACAGCAACAAAAATACCAATAGTAACCGAACTAACTCTGCCGAAACTAGTATTAATTAAGCTATAATTTAAATCGTCTTGTACAACCCACCGAGAACAAACTCAGAGGGAAAAGAAGGGGAAGTAAAAAAAGAAACAAACGAAGTACATGAACAAAAAGTCAAGCACTTGTAAGAAAGAAAAAAAAACCCAAGACGAAAACTCTAACAATAAAGCGGTCAATACGAAAGCAGAGTAAACAAAGACAGAAATCTGATTTTCTGTCTGTGTATATATATATATATATATATATATATATATATAAACCAGAAATCTATACAAGGGATGTTGATAACATTTTTGTCTTGATAAAAAAATAAAGACAAAATTATAAATCTAAAATCAATTTTTGAAAAACACTCAATAATTTATATATGAACTCATGGTTAATAATGATAAAATCCAATTCCTTGATGTTAATATAGAACTAAAAATCAAAGTATTTACCAATTACCCGTATAAAACAAACTACCAGTATGAATTCTTGTCTTTTAAACTATGATAGTCAATGCTCAGAAAGATATAAAATAGTAGCGTTAACAAACTTCTTAGATAGAGAGCATCAAATTCTTCTTCCTGAAGAAAAATTTCGGAGCCAAGTAAAACACATAAAACAAACATTAGTCAACCATAATTTTCCCAACTACATCATTAATAAACTAATAAAATTATTCTTACAAAAATACACAAAGCCAGCAATAAAAATTATATAGAAATATTACATCAGTAATTTTAAATATGTATATTATGTATCATATATATGTACATTATATATATATATAAAAATATATATATATATACATATATATATATATATATATATATATATATATATTTTTTTTTTTAAATGAGTTATTTTGCTACCTTGGTTTCTACCATGAGTGGTGTCTTCAGGCGATTTTTAATAAGTTATTAAAAATTGCCTGAAGACACCACTCATGGTAGAAACCAAGGTAGCGAAATAATTCGTTTTAAAAATAAAAAATATTCAAAAATTATACAACATAATTGTATAGAACACTTTTTAATACAAATGCGTACTGGTCTAACCCTATTAAAAATTAAGTATTAAACAATCAATATATATATATACATATATATGAATGATATCATATGTATTACCTATATATTATATATTTCATATAAATATCTGTTGTGGAGTAGTTTTTGCACTGAAGGTTATAATCGTGCTATGTTGGTTGCTAATTGACTTAATGCACCCAAAATGTTAGGAACTTGGTAATCTTCAACTGAAAGCTCACTCCTTTGTATTCGGCTAACTGCCGACTAATATCAACTGCCTAGTAGTTCTACTGAACTCCAATAGAACTCTAAAGAACTCCTATGAACTTCCCAAGAACTCCCAAGAATTTCTCCTGTTAACTTCCTGTTAATTCTTATTAATATAGGAGGAGGAGTCTATTGTCTGGGGAATAGGTGTGTTTCCCCATAACAATATCATACATCTATCTAATCTAAGTCTAAACTTATTTATAAATGGAATTTTGTCTGTGTTTGTGTCTGTGTGTGCATGTGTATGTGTGTGTGTGTCCATTACCTATAGACTCTGAAACAGCTAAACTGATTTTCTTGAAAATTTACACAGTTGTACTATAAGCATCTGCGAGTGTTCTTAGCTAGGTTTTGTGTTGAGGTACCCCCAATAAATATGGAATATCGATAATCGAAAAAATTGGGTTATAGAAGGAGTGGTCCGATTTTAATCAAATTTGATAGACTCATAGTCAAAGACATAAGAAACGATATTCAGAAGTTTCAAGGTTGTAGTTCTTACAATAGTGCAGAAAATCGATAATATATATATATAAAAGGCAAGATGTTTGTGTGTGTGTTTGTTTATCTGCCTTTATGTCTGTATTTTTTCAGCCCTTTTATTTTAGTTTTTGCTTCGGGTTTGGCTCTAAGTAGGTATAATTGCAGTTCTTAGTTTCAGCCATGATACCATTTACTCAGAGGACTTATTTAGCCTTCAAAATTCAGTTTACGATGAAAAAAACTTATTTGATATCGATACCAGGAAATCAAAATTTGACTTACATCCATTCATTTTTCTTTCAGTCTACGGTTTCACTTTAACGGGAAACAACTATTGCATTTTAGTCTTTCATGCCAACATCCAAAGAGTCTGAGCTCCAGGACCATGGATTAGTTTTAAAGCTTTCATTACACCCGAGCAACACTGGGCTATACTGCTAGTATATTATATATATATATCATACACATATATACCTTATGTATATCATATATATATATTATGTATATGATATTTATATAATATATATATATATCATATATATGTCAAATATATATATATATATATATATATAACATATGTATATCATTTTTTTTTTTATAAGCGTTTCACCCCGAGCAAGGCATGTCACTGCCACTACTGTGCAGGGGGCTACGTAGAGTGGAGAAAGGCTGATTAAATATAGGAAATGACAGAGGGTGGGTGATAGGCGGGTAAGGATTTGGGTAGATGAGAGTGTTGTGAGAATAGTTGGGAGTTAGTGTGATAGGAGGTATCTATTGACCCTACATTTAAACACCTGGAGATTGTAACTGTCAGGAAAGCAGACTTGTGGAAGGGAGTTCCACAGGCGGGAAACGCGAGAAAAGAAGCTGTTGGAGTAGAATTTACGGTTACATCTTATTTGTTTAACTGTAAAAGGGTGGGACCTAGTTGCTAATCTAGTATCTCATGTAAATTCGTGCTTAGGCGGCACCAGTGATCTAAGCTCATCAGAGCAGAAGCCATGAAAGTACTTGTAGAAGAGGCACAGGGAAGCCACATCACGCCGGTGTGAGAGCGGCTGCAGCCGGTCTGCCCAGTCAGTATCAACCACGTTACAGATCCTCCTTTGTATTTTGTCAAGAAGCCCAAGGAGAGCAGCAGGGGCACCCGACCAGATATGGCAGCAATATTCAATACACGGGCGGATGGTAGATTTGTATATGTGCAGAATAGATTCAGGTGGGAAAAATTTCCGGGCCCTGCACAGGGAGCCCACTTTCATAGCAGCAGATTTGGCAATGGATTCAATATAGTCATTCCATTTGAGGTCCGCCGAGAATGTAAGGCCAAGGAGGTGTAGTATTTTACTCTCTGGGAGGCTAGCCTGTCCCATGCTAATGGGAGGTAGATGCGATTGTCTATGGTGGTTAGTTGATAACAGCTTTGTTTTGGAGGCATTGAAATTTACCAACCATTCCCTACCCCAGGTCACTACGGATTGGAGGTCCCTTTCAAGTACGGCAGCGAGGTTCACTTTGTCGTCCAGACCTGGTTTCTGATCGATGCGGGAGTAGATTGTTGTGTCGTCGGCATACATGCCAACTTGGGATCTAATGGTGTCGGGGAGATCATTAATGTAGATCAGAAAGAGCGTGGGACCTAGGATAGAACCTTGAGGGACGCCCGCGTTCGTCTGGTAGTTTTGGGAGGCATGCCCATTTAATACCACCTTCAATGTGCGGTTAGAGAGGAAGGACTGGATGAGGTCAGACAGATGTCCAGTTATCCCATAGCTCCGCAGTTTGCACAAGAGGCCAGCATGCCAGACCCTGTTGAATGCTTTGGAGATATCCAAGGCAACGGTTCGGGCTTCACCATTCTTGTCGAGTGCCTGGTATATGTACTCGGTAATGGTCGTTAGCATATCAGCAGTAGACCTGGTGAAGCGAAACCCATACTGTTTGTCAGAGAGAAGCCCGTTGGCCATAAGATGCTGAATCACCTCGGCATTGATAATGGCTTCGAAAACTTTGCCAAAGATTGGAAGGAGACTAATAGGACGGTAATTGGCGGGGTCTGAGGGTTCGCCATAATTCTTAAATATAGGTACTACGCAGGAGGACTTCCAACAGGCAGGAAAGCAGGAAGCAGATAGGCAGAGGTTATAGAGTTTAGAGAGGACAGAGGAGAGTTCTGGGGCACATTTCTTCAGTACTATGACTGGGATTCCGTCACCGCCGCTCGCTTTGTGTGGGTCAAGTTGCGCAATTATCTTGGCGACCAGCGAGGGTGAAATGTGGACATTATTTAGTTGAGCCTTAGTTCTGGGTGGGAAGTCTGGTGTAGGTATTCCAAAGTCTGGTGTAGGTATATGTCATATATATATATATATATATATATATATCATATATACATATGTGTATATTATATATATATGACATGATATATATCATATATATAAATAACTTATGTATATCGTATATATATATATTTTCCATTTGTAAATGTCTTATTACACGACCTAGATTTCTACCATGAGTGGTGTCTTCAGGCGATTTTCAATAACTTATTGAAAATTGCCTAAAGACACCACTGATGGTAGAAACCTAGGTCGCGTAATAACTCTTTTACAAATGGAAAACATTCAAAAGTTCTACAATATAATTGTATTGAACACTTTTTAATACAAATGTGCACTTAACATGATCAAAAACTAAGTAATTAAACAATATATATATGATCTATATATATGAATTATACATATATCTTATACATATATCATGTCCACTTGCATATACAGTATAACCCGGATATAAGATACCCGGATATAAAAGAAACCCGAATATAAGAGAACTTTATATGTTCCCACAACTCTCTTATATCAGAGTTACACTGTATATCTAAGTGCAAATGGCAGCCAATGTACAGAGTGCAAGAGGGATTTGACGCTATACTCTGCTTCAAATTAAACCTCTTCTCATTTACTCTGCACCAAAAGATGTCAGATAGATGGAAATGCTATGAAGACAAAGCAGAACATAAAAATACAATTCTCTATACAAGGGCTCATAAAATGAATTCCAAAAATATAAAAAAAAATTAAATGTTGGGCCAATCATGAAGTTTGTCACTAAAGCCTGACTAAAAATGCAAAGTCATGTATCCATTTGGTTACATTCAAAATCAGTCAATGAGTTCACCATTTTCCTCCTTGTCAACTGATTTGACAAAAGCTTCAATGTTATGCCTGTACACAAACAACTACTTGTCTTCTAGGTGGCCTCCCTTACCCACAAAAGAGATATTCCACCTTGATATATTAACAATACAGGTAATCTTATTTTAACATATTTTATCTCCTTTTCTTTTCATTTCATCAGAAATATTTTAATGTTTTTGTTTGTTACTCTATACATGATTGTTTGTTACTCTATATATGATTATGACAATTATTTATTTATATGATTATATACATGATATGCAGTTATACATGATATATACATGATATATATTACATTGAGAAAATACCTTAAACAGATCATCAATGAAAGACAAATTTATATTATGTTGCACAGTATACTCCCAATTTTAATATTCTTTTACCTTTTTTCGGATGTTATTAAGATCATTACAATGGTAGCCTCTATTTGAACCCAGGAAATGAAAATGCTTGTAGCAACGGTCACCAACCACAGATTCAGAGAAAACCAACTTTTTGAAAGGTCAGGAATAAGCTGGGGGCTATAGTCATGAGAAAAAAAAAACATTTCAAGTGGTCAGATGTTGTAAAGACAACTGAGATTGTCAAGTAGATGTAGGACATTATCAACAGTGTCCATAATAAATAGGTCAATGCCACTGCCTACTGTGTTGGACATGGCCAAGCGCTGGATCAAGTAGGTGGTTCTGAGGAGGTTATGTACACATTCCAATGGGCTCTATTCTCACCTCATAAGGATTGCTTGACCTGGGAGTTGCTGGCCAAGAATTTTCACAATCATGCCACCTCTAAAATGCAGCCTTCTAGCATTCCTGATTTGAATCACATGGATGATTATGTCTACAGCACCACTATGAGAGCAAACCCACAAAATCAAAAACGTGGACATGCAAGCCAAATTAACAAGAACCACCCAATCTGAGACTGAAGATCAATTACTGTTTTTATTTTTTAATTTTTGTATTATTTTTCTATTGAATATTTACATTTTTACAATGTGTTCTCAATTACCTGGTTGACACTGTAGATACTGAACCCATAAGCAACTGATTCTCTCCACTATTTCCTTAGTATCATGTGATTCTTGTGTAGAGTATATGGCCACAACTCCCACCATGTTGTTGCTGTTTTCATAGTGAGTTTTTATGTGGTGAAATTGCCCAACAATTTTTAAATTCAATGTTATCCTTCTCCTAGACAGGATGCCAACCAAGGCTAGGTAACACAGTCTTCTCTGCTGTTGTAATTCATAACTAGGGGAAGATGGATTGATATTTGTGTAAAAATGTTTGCAGCAAGGTTTGACTGGAAGTTTTAGGTGATTGTTTTGGTAATTCACTTGCATTTAACCACTGATTGTTAAAGAGAATCCGTTCATCACTGCATGTAATGATTTGATGCAAAAAGTGTTCTTTTCCAAGTTTATATTCATATAGGGAGATTACTTAACATTGTTTCATTGTAATCATTTTCATTGGGCTTATGAATAACAAGAAGCAGAAAGAAAAATTATCTGGAAAGAAAAAGAGACAAAAATAACTTGAGATTTTCTTTTATATACTAAGGTGGTTACTTTGGTAGATGACCGGATCAACACATTTTCATTGGGCTCATGAGTCACAATATATTGAAAAAAAAAGAGAGATGAATAAGTCAAGATTTTTTATGTACTAAAGTGGTTAAGTCAAGATTTTTTATATACTAAGGTGGTTACTTCGGTAGATGACCAGATCAACACATTTTCATTGGGCTCATGAGTCACAATATATTGAAAAAAAAAGAGAGATGAATAAGTCAAGATTTTTTATGTACTAAAGTGGTTAAGTCAAGATTTTTTATATACTAAGGTGGTTACTTCGGTAGATGACCAGATCAATACATTTTCATTGGGCTTAACAATATATTGAAAAAAAGGAGAGATGAATAAGTCAAGACTTTTTATATACTAAGGTGGTTAAGTCAAGATTTTTTATATACTAAGGTGGTTACTTTGGTAGATGACCGGATCAACACATTTTCATTGGGCTTATGAGTAACAATATATTGAAAAAAAAGTTTCTGGAAAGGAAAAGAGTCAGGAATGTGTCCAGAGTTTTTTATATACTAAGAAGTTTACTTGTTAGACTCTTGGATCAACAACTTACAAAAAATGTTATTTCATGTGTGACAACCTAATAAAAACTTGTTAGATTTCTATTTCTACAATTTGATTTTTTTCCCCTGCTTGTCAAATTAATGTTCCTACATACATAGTAATTAACTTCACTGCTTAAAGGAACAAGGTTGTCAGAGTTTCAAAGAATTGTCAAAGATGCTATTTCATGGCATTTATTTTATTCCTTATTTAAGTTCCCACCACCACAGCATTGATTTCAACATATTGGAAACCTACAGCTACCCAAATCAAAGAAAACCCACAGACACCTGTGATATATAAAATAGTCACTAAAAATAACTTGCAAAATAAACACTAAAATATTCCCACCCTACTCTCAACCCTTTAGGAGATCAGAGTTGATGTCAACCAATGTGGGGAGACAGACATCTTCCTCTCTTGTTTATTCTCATAAAGAAACATCCAAAACAGTGAAATTTGATCCCAGTGCTTGTTTAAATGGTCCCTATCCTCCCTACTCACAAGACAGTCTTGCTAGTAACATCATGACCTTCAAAACCTTCAAAGGTCGTGGTACCATGCTCATCTCCCATCCAAATGAGAAGACCCTCTGGTCGATATAATCTAATTCCTCTATTGCGTATAGAAAAGCATCTGCTTCCTTTAAAAAGCATCCCAGCCATTGCAAGAAAGTTATTTTGTTTATAGCAAGAAACTAACATTAGTAAAGTTAAGTGACTAAAACAGCCAAGATGTTTATCCAAGTTCTATGCTTGTTTTGTGTTGGACATTTTTTTCTTTTTTTGAGGTAGAGATACTCCTTATCCTAGTAAAATGAACTAGACACCTCCTCCATCAAGACTGCATGGAATGTAGGTAGATTTATAACATTTTTACTAATAACAGTTGATTTGAAATGATTATGATTGCATATTGGGTATAATCTAAAGTAGGATAAGTTCATGACCTGACCTTCATTTTTTGAAACCTTCAGATAAAATTGATTTGGAGAAAATTCATTGGACTTATTTCTATTAGTTGAAGACTAAATTATACGATTTAATAAAAGAAAAAACACACTCGTTTAGCAGCATATCAACATTCTTATGGGTCATTTAATACCGAAAGTTAATTTTCCTGGGAGCATTAGTAATTTCTTTTACAAAAAGATATTGCTGTTAATTTTTTTGCAAAAATGATTTGCTAGTAATTTCTTTTCCTTTTTACGAAAACGTATTGCTGATAATGGATGTGCATTGTGGTGCAGTGGATATCGACTCCGAATGTGAGATCGGGGTGCTGAGTTCGAATTCCAGTTGAATTCCTTGCATTCACTTATGCGCAAATACCCTTTGAAAAAGGTATTAATCCATCTCTTCCCTCCAGTTATGGGTTAACTAATAGGACAGATTGGGTTCTATAGCCTTGGCTGGCAACCAGTCTACCACAGAAAGCAATGGCAACCTACTGCGGGATAATCTTTCGAGACATGATCGCCCAAGCATGTTTCACATATGGCACTTAACTGACTGACTGAATATAATACTTGAAAACATGATTAAGGCTTCTACTGGGCACAAAGTGGGGGATCCGTTTTATATTATTATGAAGTAATAAACTGATCCTCCACTAATTACTACTTAATAATATAATACATCTCTTCCCCCTCTAGCCATGAGCAAATAACAGGACAGATTGGGTTCTATAGCCTTGGCTGGCAACCAGTCTACCACAGAAAGCAATGGCAACCTACTGTGGAATAATCTTCTGGCCAGTCAGTCATGTCTCTTTTGAGACATGATCATCCGAGCGTATATCACGTATGGCACTTAACTGACTGACTGAATATAATACTTGAAAACATGATTAAGGCTTCTACTGGGCACAAAGTGGGGGATCCGTTTTATATTGTTATGAAGTAATAAACTGATCCTCCACTAATTACTACTTAATAATATAATACATCTCTTCCCCCTCTAGCCATGAGCAAATAACAGGACAGATTGGGTTCTATAGCCTTGGCTGGCAACCAGTCTACCACAGAAAGCAATGGCAACCTACTGTGAGATAATCTTCTGGCCAGTCAGTCATGTCTCTTTTGAGACATGATCACCCACGTATGGCACTTAACTGTCTGACTGATTGCTGAGAATATCCTTTTTCTTTTATAAAAAAGCATTGCTGGTAATTTTTTTTACTATAAAAATATATTGCTGATATTTTTATGATAAAAATGAATTTTTATACTTTCATAGTGTTTCGATTCCAGTTTCAGGGTGAACTAATTGCCTATAGTTGGAGCCCTAACAGCTGCTACCCCCACAGGATCTGGATGAACCTGGAAATAACAGCAATTAAGAGGTGGCTCCATGCTCCTCAAAACTTCAGCATACAAATTCATAATGTTTAGTTATGAAATGTCTGAAGAAAGCATGTAAGAAAACCAGAATTGGCTGCCTAGAACTTTTTAATTTTTTGCTAGCTCTCTATGGGCAATCTCAAAACAACTGAAAAACTTTAGAAGAAAATCATTACCATGATAATCCTATTTAAAAATACTGCAGTTAATTTTAAAAAATTTAACAGTTAATAAAATTAAAGAAAAAAATATCAGTTAAATTAATGAGATTTCTACATAGGAAATATATGTATTATATTAAAATCAAAGTTTAAAATATAGCTATTTGTAAATATAATGATATGAAAATAAATTAAGTAAAATAAACTTATGTAGAAACAAATAAAATAAAGAAAATATTGAATATTTACAATTAAAAATCAGTGAACCTGAAGGAGACTACCACCATCTTTAAATTTGTTTCTTTTACTTTTTTCAGCACAGCCGAGTTCGAATTCTAGTTGAATTCATTGCATTCACTTATGCGCAAATACCCTCGGGAAAGGTATTAATCCATCTCTTCCTTCCAGTTATGGGTTAAATAACAGGACAGATTGAGTTCTATAGCCTTGGTCGGCAGCCAGTCTACCGCAGAAAGCAATGGTAACCGACTGCGGGATAATCTTCTGCCCAGGCAGTCATGTCTCTTTCAAGACATGATCGCCCAAGTGTGTTTCATGTATGGCACTTATCTGACTGACTTATCGGTTATTACCTAAAGTTTATGATTATCAAAAAAAATTAGAAAAAATTTCAATAGTTAAACAATTTTTTTTGGTGGAGGGGCAGTTGCTCATATAACGTTATATAGTAAGTCGATCCTCCATTTTTGAAGGCACTTGCGTTGGGGTTGCTTTGTTTTGTTTTTTTGGGGACAAGTTGTTGCTCTTGTTCTTGTCCTTTGAAAGTTTTCTTCAGTTCTTACAATGGCAACTTCCTCAGAAACTCCAAGAATGGCTTTATTAAAAATATTTCACAAAGGATTCCGTTGTTAAATATGCGCAAACAATAAAGTTAATTGCACAGGATCGATTTACTATAAGGTTGTATGAAAAACTGAGCCCCCGCCTAGAATTGTTTAAATGTTGAAATATTTACTAACTTTTTTTGTCAATCACAAAGTTTAGGGTTTAATCAATAAGATTGCACTGAAACAGTAAAAAAATTGATAATCAACCAATTTACAGGTGGTGGTAATGTCGTACTGGCGAGAGGTTCCAAAATGGAGGATTGATTTACTATAATGTTGTATGAAAAACTGAGCCCCCCCCCCCCACTAAAATTATTTAAATATTGAAATTTTTCCAAATTTTTGTTATCAATCAGAAAGTTTAGGGTGTAATCAATAAGATTGCACTGAAAGATGTAAAAAAAAACAAATTTAAAGGTGGTGGTAGTCTCCTTCAGATCTGCCTAAAAATCTAATTTATGATATATTACTTAAGTACTAAAGAAAATATAGAATTCATAATAATTTAATGCGGGCACTAGGAAGTAAGATTTATTCTCCACTTTTGTATTTCCTCTGTTATGGGCATTATTATTTCCATGATATAATAACACTGTAATTCACAGATGGAATGGAATAGTTGAAATGAAAAGGAATGACAAACATGCTTTGTACTAAGAGACATATCACTTTATATCACTAAGACATATACATGTGTTCCATTCAGAGAATGATATATATATCTGCACAGCAAAGCAGAGTGTAAGAAAAAACAAAACAGAAGAGTCTTACATATAATATAGAAATACTCCTGTATTTTGAAGCCATTTTTAAGACTCCATATTCATTTATGTCTCACATAAGGACATATTTCACAAACGAGAAACAGCAAATCTATATCCACTGGGCCATATGTTGTTAAGGATATTGGTTAATTCCAGTGACTTGACCCAAAGAGTTGTGAGTTCAATACCAGTCTACAGTAGTGGTAAACAAGTAACTTGGAGAGTCAGGTTAGAAAAGAGATAAGTCATGACTACCAAAAGAGGCTTCACACAAGGAATAAGAATGATATACCCCAGTGATGGTAATAAAGAATTTAGTTCAAAATTTCTAGCACCTGAAGAAGTCTGAAGCATACAACGGCCAAAATGTCATACAAATGGCAATGAAGATGAAGACAATAGTCTGAATAATGTAAATAATGTAAATACTACCTCATCTCACAAATGTAGACAGCAAGTCTTAGGTTTTCCCAAATTGAGAACTGCAAGCTGGAGTTTCATTCTATATCTGAGAAAGATATATTCCCAAAGGATAATGGCATCATGAATTTGTAAGCTGCTGGGGTGGCAGATTTAGCCCCAGTCTGGGCCAAAGAGCCCAGATTAAAAAAAAGTAACTTCACATTGTGGTGAACAAACTGAAAAATGACCAGTACTTTTGTTGTTGTATGAAGTGACGTCATTAAGTGGCGGTCATGTAACCTACTTGACTTATCTTCACCAAAGGGAGATAAGCACCTTCAATATCTTTTCAATATGACCAGCATAATATTTTTTAAATTTACAAAAAATGATACAATGCTACTTCTATCTAATAATAAGAACACTTAATTTATAAAACAAGCTTCACTGCAAGAAAAACTGAATATTTTATTGCTATTGTATATTTCTGAAATCTAAACTTATTTATAAATGGAACTTTGTGTGTGTGTGTGTGTATGTGTGTGTGTCCATTACCTATAGACTCCAAAACGGCTGAACTGATTTTCTTGAAAATTTACACAGTTGTACTATAAGCGTCTGTGAGTGTTCTTAGCTAGGTTTTGTGTCAAGGTACCTCTGATAAATATCGAAAATCAATAATAAAAAAAATCGGGTTATAGAAGGAGTGGTCCGATTTTAATCAAATTTGATGTTTCCTGTTTAGGATGTGGTTTCCGGTTTTTCTCTTTTCTAATCTTCTCACTCTTATGTAGCCCCCTGCACATCAGTGGTGTTACCACCTTGCTTGGGGTGACATGATTAAAAAAAAAAAAGTTGTCAGTCTTTGAAAGCAACTACCTCTGAGCCATTAGAACATATATCTGAAATAATTTCTGATCCAGTACCAGTTTGATCAACACTCTGAAAACTGACTTGGTCCTCATTCAGTGTTCTTTACATATTGATTCATCTATCTATGTGAAAGAGATGGAAATATGTGTCTAACCAGGCAACAAAGAAGCAGTTTTTCATCATTCAATGTTTTCCAGCCTAAGTAAGGTGCTATAAGCCATACTACATTTTCATTTATTGTATTCTTAATGCAATAAAAACAAACAATTTGAAAAAGAAAATACTATAAAATGAGCTGAGCTAACTGGTTATCATTCCTAATTCCTCAGAACTTGATCAAAAAAATATTGTGCATACTGAATAGAAAAATGGAATCAATTCATGGAAACTGATTTTAGTCAAATTTTACAACCATGTCCCCACTAAAAGGCTAATAAAGAGTTAGATCTATTTCCTTCTCACATATAATTTGCAAATACCATTTAACACATAGTGGGGGGGGCTCTCATACATGACCCCCCCAGAAAGTCATGGGTGTATGACCCACATAACCCTCTGGTGGGCCGTTTTCCAATTTCTTTTCTTTAAGGAATATTGGGAGTGGGATGCTATTAATGGTTACTTATGAGATCATGGTACACCAGAATCACAATTTTTCCGAAAATGATTTAAATATTTTTGAACATAGAAATAAAAGTTAGTGTCGATGTAATACTTATATATTGGGAATTTTCCAATAAGTTATAGATTGGTCATGAGTTGTAAAATAGACTCAGGTAGGTTGTGGGTAGGGAATACTACCTATGATATCTTTGCCTATATGAGACAATGTTAAAACAAAGTTGTTTGTACCAAAATTAATTAAGATATAGTGTGAGGACCCTGGGGCTTGGGAGCCAATGTGTTAAAGGATTCTTTAAGGAGAGAACCACTTTAGGGAGAGAGTATATTTTTTCTGTATATTTCCTTTAGAAAAAAGTGATGAATAGAGAGAAGAAGAAGAAGAAGAAGAAGAAGGCAAAAAGAATGGATGAATAGATTGAATGAAGATAGACAGGACAAGTGTCCTTTTAATTGGTAAATAGTAAAAAAGTAGTTTTCAGAGAGTTCAGTTTTATTTGATCTTAAGAGAGAGTGAGAGAGAGAGAGTGAGACAGTCACTGAAACAATGTAAATAATGCCAAGTTTTGAACCATCAAGATTTAAGAAGGTCCTTAAAACAAAAAAATAAACAAATAAAAAAAGACATTATTGAAGTTAAAAAAAAACCTGTCATGCCTCAGAAAAGATACATTTATTTTCAAAACTGGTTTAAAATGACTAAAATTTAAAAAAAAAAGAACAAACAATAATTTCTGGTATTTTTTTTTGTGACTTGTTGCCAAGATGTATGCAAAATTTTCAATGGTTGATGCAGTTTTGTTACATAATACCAATATGAATTCATTTAAACAAAACTTAAGAAATCATTGTTTGTAGGCATTGGATTGAAAAAAGTGTCACCAAAATAAAAAAATCCCCTGAGTTACAAATAGTTTTGAAAAATGATAGAATGACAATGGCATAAATAAGATGAATTTAGTAGAGTTATACTTATATAAAATATCAGAGTTAATAAGGAACGAGGAAAAATTTACAATGTCCAAAACATTAATTTAAAACAGTGCACGATATTTAATATAGAGCTGTGAATATTTATTATAAATTATATTTTAGAA
The DNA here is from genome assembly GCA_037127315.1 of Ascarosepion bandense. Classification (NCBI taxonomy): domain Eukaryota; kingdom Metazoa; phylum Mollusca; class Cephalopoda; order Sepiida; family Sepiidae; genus Ascarosepion; species Ascarosepion bandense. The sequence continues at coordinate 1,288,621 of JBBBDQ010000720.1, forward strand.
CATGTACAATTTTTAAAAAAAATAGATATCCACTACAAATTGTACATTTTCTTTCGACATTGGACTTACAATGTCTCATCAGGTGGTGTGGAAAGGAATGGAAGGCCTCTTTTCTTATATTTGGCAAGTTGTGTGTGGGATGTTGGTGGGGGTTAGAGATAAAGAAAGAAGTCTTGTAAATTGTCCTTAGAATTTTGAACAAAGTGGGGTAGGTAGGGGATATAGTTGATTAATGAAAGTGTTGGAATTTTGTAGACAGATTTAACATTAAAAAATGGTGTATAGGTTTTATGGCTGCTTGGCTAGCCTTTATTCTTTGAGCTTATTAGAGGGGGAGAGTGAGGAGGTGTAAAGGGTGGAAAGCGACTGGATTGAACCTATCCTTAATGTTTATTTGTAGAATATTTTTGTATTTAAGCACAATTTTTATAATTAATCTAATTTTGTATATTTAACCTTAACTTTGAATTTTGAATTTTGAATTTAGGAAATCACTTTTTTCTATAAAACTTTAAATTAGATTATATGTCATTCGCAGATGTACATATATGCATATACATATGCATATATATATATATATATATATATATATATATATATATATATATATATATCTATGTATATTTGTGTATTTAGGCAGCAAATTTTCTTTTAGACATGTCAGATTAAATAAATCGCAAAGATTTTAAAAAAATTTGTTCTTACTCATGAATAATTTTTCTACATATTATAATTGAAAGATGTAAGAAATATGCTGTAACTTTAACAGATGATTTTATTATTCATTTTTTGCTACCACAACTCACAACCCTGAAGATGATCTCGGAAGGAGATTGAAAGTACTTGGGAACATCAAAAAATCAATAATAAAATCATCTGTCAACATTACAGCTCATTTCTTACATCTTTCAATTATAATATGCGAAAGATTATCAGTGAGTATGAATGGAATTTATTAAAAATAAGCAGACACAATGTTTGCAATTCATTTAATCTGATATATATATATATATATATATATATATATATATATGACAGATGTACAAACAGAGAAATATAACTCTCTCTCTCTCTCTCTCTCTCTATATATATATATATATATATATATATATCCAAGTGAATAAAGAACAAAGAAAGTATTAACAATGTTCAAAACATTAATTTAAAATAGTGCTCAATATAGAAATGAAGCAATGAATATTTATTATAAGTTATAGTTTAGAACATGTTAAAATTATAATTTACTACAAAAGTGTACATTTTGTTTTGACATCAAAAAAATAATGTCTCATCAGGTGGTTAATAATGATGATACTAAACATTATTTTTGAAAAAGAAGATTAAAAAATCTCACTTTCCCTTTATGTTTAGAAAACCTGCCTACAGATAAAGAGGATAGAAAAAGGGAAAACATAAAAGAAAATCGAAAAAGGGGGTAAAAAACAAAAAGGAAAGAGAGATACAGAGGAAATAAAGAGCGTGATACAGAAAATAAAATCAAACACAGAGAAAATAAGAAAATAAAAAATAAAAAGTGAAAATAAAAATAAAATAAAAAGCGAAGAGAAAGACAGGAGAGAAAGAAAGACCTAAGAGGAGAGAGCTCATGATAACAGCTCAGAGAGAAATAGACCCAAAATTTGGTAGGAGGTGAAATATACTAAACTTCATTTTTGAAAAAAGAAGATTAAATAATCTTGCTTCCCCATAATTATTAACTACCTGATGAGACATTATTTTTTCGATGTCGAAACAAAACGTACACTTTTGTAGTAAATTATAATTTGTCAGTCAGTCAGTTAAGTGCCATACATGATACACGCTTGGGTGATCATGTCTTGAAAGAGACATGACTGACTGGGCAGAAGATTATCCCGCAGTAGGTTGCCATTGCTTTCTGTGGTAGACTGGTTGCTGACCAAGGCTATAGAACCCAATCTGTCCTGCTATTTAACCCATAACTGGAAGGAAGAGACGGATTAATACCTTTCCCAAGGGTATTTGCGCGTAAGTGAATACAATGGATTCAACTGGTGTTCGAACTCAGCTCCCCAGTTTCTTGTTCCGAGCCGATATCCACTGTACCACAATGCACATCCATAATATAATTTGTACATGTTCTAAACTATAACTTATAACAAATAAATAAATATATATATATATATACATACACACATAGTTACAGTGTGTGGAAAAAGTAATATTCTTTTCTCATTTATTAACTTTTATTGAACAAAAATAAATGATAGTAGTTTAAGAAAATTTATAAGTATTGTCACATCAAAACAACAGGATTTGCTATGATTAACAAACTATTTAACATATTCAAAAGTCTCCCCTTTATGTACAACATAATACTGAATCTTATCAGCAACACTTCTACAAACCATGTGACACATTAATTGCAGAAAACTCACCAGAAATTGTTTGTTTCAATTCAGGGAAATCCAACAGGAAAAGAGCTGGTGGTACTAGGTCTGGTGGTTGTGATGGCCACTCAATTGCTCCTCATTGTCCTAGCTATCTCAATTTAAAAACAAAAGGGGGTTACTTTTTCCGCCCCCTGTGCATTCAAATTCCAGCTGATTTTGCATTTGTCTTTATTCATTTTGTCTATTTACAGATACATTTTTATTGATATCTGTATTTTTACATGCATGTACTGATGAGCTGTGATACAGTGAAAAAAGATCTGTCTGTGGATGACTATATATAAATATATGTAGATAGGGGTTGCAGGTTTGAATCCTGCCGAATGACACACATTTTCGTAACAAAAATTTTTAGTGTAAATAATCAGGCTGGTAGAAATAAATATATTAATACTGTTTGATTATAAACAGAATATCTACTTAAATACGAGTATTGATAAAAAATAATGTTCAAACAAATCATTTCAAATTGTTGGTTGTTCATAACCAAGTTTCATTAATCTTCGTTAATTTCCGTAACATGGTTACATTTGTTGACATTACGATACATTTCAGAGCAGAGATAGTTATTACAATGAATTTGAAAATTGCGTTATAGGCTTCATTTGATTTGTTTAGATTGTTCGTCATTCATGGTCGAGAGGTCTAAGACGTGCCAAATCACATGGTGGCTTCCCCTATGTGGATAGGGGTCACAGGTTCGAATCCTGCTGAATGACATACATTTTCATAAAAAAAATTTATTGTAAATAATCAGTCCAGTAGAAATAAATATATAATAATGTTTGATTATAAACAGAATATTTACTTAATCAATCAAAAATAATGTTCAAACAAATCATTTTATATATATATATATATATATATATATATACGTATGCACATCTATATACGCATATATATATGTGTATATATATATATATATATATATATATATCTATTCAATATTTTTTGTTTCAAAATTATTTTTAATGGATACTCACATTTGAGTAGACACTTTGTTTTTTTGTAATTAAACAATATATTTATAGATATCCACTGACCCGAATAATCAAGAAATACAAACCACTATATAGCCAAAATGTTGTGATAATAACAACAAAGATGAGGACAATAGTCTAAATGTAAACAGTGTAAATAAATATGGAAAGGTAAAAAGTAAAAAAAATGAAGAGGAACATTAAACAGCTGTAATTAGAGATGAGACAATGAAATTAAGCATGCCTGATCATATATGGAGGAAAAAGAGTACTCACAAACCATTGTGGAATGAAGTAAAAATACTAGACAGAGAGTCAGATATCTGAAAGAAGTAGTGCATATGCTAGGCTATCAGTGCTTCCTCAATAGACCTAGCATAGACGTAAACATAATATAGGAGCTGTTAATAAGTTTTAAAAAAGAAGAAATGGCAGCAAGGTTTCAAGAACAGCAGCAACAATAATAAGAACAGGCAATAGTAGTGTCAACAGCAAGTACATTTGGTTTAAGGCTTCATGTTCCACAGTAGCCTAGTTGAAGCATTGGTTCATGAATTTGGTTACATATTAATTGTGAGTTCAATCTCATGACAAAGTAGTATTGACAGGCCTAGTGGAAACAGCAAGCAATAACTGATTAGTACTTAAATAAGAGCAAAAAGAGTTAGAACAACCTAATCCAGTAGATTAAATAAAGGATTCTGTTTGAAATTCTTTGAAGGCTATTGGGATTGACAAATACCTGATAAAGGCCAGGGAACACAACAGCCTAAACAAAAAAAAAAATAACTAATCAAATGTAAATAATGATAACTCCTCATCCCAGAAATTCAGACACAAGGCAATCATGTGACAATTACAACAAGAATGAGGACGTTAATCTGAATGTAAATAATGATAACTCCTCATCCCAGAAATTCAGACACAAGGTAATCATGTGACAATTACAACAAGAATGAGGACGTTAATCTGAATGTAAATAATGATAACTCCTCATCCCAGAAATTCAGACACAAGGTAATCATGTGACAATTACAACAAGAATGAGGACGTTAATCTGAATGTAAATAATGATAACTCCTCATCCCAGAAATTCAGACACAAGGCAATCATGTGACAATTACAACAAGAATGAGGACGTTAATCTGAATGTAAATAATGATAACTCCTCATCCCAGAAATTCAGACACAAGGCAATCATGTGACAATTACAACAAGAATGAGGACGTTAATCTGAATGTAAATAATGATAACTCCTCATCCCAGAAATTCAGACACAAGGCAATCATGTGACAATTATAACAAGAATGAGGACATTAATCTGAATGTAAATAATGATAACTCCTCATCCCAGAAATTCAGACACAAGGCAATCATGTGACAATTACAACAAGAATGAGGACGTTAATCTGAATGTAAATAATGATAACTCCTCATCCCAGAAATTCAGACACAAGTCAATCATGAGACAATTACAACAAGAATGAGGATGTTAATCTGAATGTAAATAATGATAACTCCTCATCCCAGAAATTCAGACACAAGGCAATCATGTGACAATTACAACAACAATGAGGACGTTAATCTGAATGTAAATAATGATAACTCCTCATCCCAGAAATTCAGACACAAGGTAATCATGTGACAATTACAACAAGAATGAGGACGTTAATCTGAATGTAAATAATGATAACTCCTCATCCCAGAAATTCAGACACAAGGCAATCATGTGACAATTATAACAAGAATGAGGACATTAATCTGAATGTAAATAATGATAACTCCTCATTCCAGAAATTCAGACACAAGGCAATCATGTGACAATTATAACAAGAATGAGGACGTTAATCTGAATGTAAATAATGATAACTCCTCATCCCAGAAATTCAGACACAAGGCAATCATGTGACAATTACAACAAGAATGAGGACGTTAATCTAAATGTAAATAATGATAACTCCTCATCCCAGAAATTCAGACACAAGGCAATCATGTGACAATTATAACAAGAATGAGGACGTTAATCTGAATGTAAATAATGATAACTCCTCATCCCAGAAATTCAGACACAAGGCAATCATGTGACAATTACAACAAGAATGAGGACGTTAATCTGAATGTAAATAATGATAACTCCTCATCCCAGAAATTCAGACACAAGGCAATCATGTGACAATTACAACAAGAATGAGGACGTTAATCTGAATGTAAATAATGATAACTCCTCATCCCAGAAATTCAGACACAAGGCAATCATGTGACAATTACAACAAGAATGAGGACGTTAATCTGAATGTAAATAATGATAACTCCTCATCCCAGAAATTCAGACACAAGGCAATCATGTGACAATTACAACAAGAATGAGGACGTTAATCTGAATGTAAATAATGATAACTCCTCATCCCAGAAATTCAGACACAAGGCAATCATGTGACAATTACAACAAGAATGAGGACGTTAATCTGAATGTAAATAATGATAACTCCTCATCCCAGAAATTCAGACACAAGGTAATCATGTGACAATTACAACAAGAATGAGGACGTTAATCTGAATGTAAATAATGATAACTCCTCATCCCAGAAATTCAGACACAAGGCGATCATGTGACAATTATAACAAGAATGAGGACATTAATCTGAATGTAAATAATGATAACTCCTCATCCCAGAAATTCAGACACAAGGCAATCATGTGACAATTACAACAAGAATGAGGACATTAATCTGAATGTAAATAATGATAACTCCTCATCCCAGAAATTCAGACACAAGGCAATCATGTGACAATTATAACAAGAATGAGGACATTAATCTGAATGTAAATAATGATAACTCCTCATCCCAGAAATTCAGACACAAGGCAATCATGTGACAATTACAACAAGAATGAGGACGTTAATCTGAATGTAAATAATGATAACTCCTCATCCCAGAAATTCAGACACAAGGCAATCATGTGACAATTATAACAAGAATGAGGACGTTAATCTGAATGTAAATAATGATAACTCCTCATCCCAGAAATTCAGACACAAGGCAATCATGTGACAATTACAACAAGAATGAGGACGTTAATCTGAATGTAAATAATGATAACTCCTCATCCCAGAAATTCAGACACAAGGCAATCATGTGACAATTACAACAAGAATGAGGACGTTAATCTGAATGTAAATAATGATAACTCCTCATCCCAGAAATTCAGACACAAGGCAATCATGTGACAATTACAACAAGAATGAGGACGTTAATCTGAATGTAAATAATGATAACTCCTCATCCCAGAAATTCAGACACAAGGCAATCATGTGACAATTACAACAAGAATGAGGACGTTAATCTGAATGTAAATAATGATAACTCCTCATCCCAGAAATTCAGACACAAGGCAATCATGTGACAATTACAACAAGAATGAGGACGTTAATCTGAATGTAAATAATGATAACTCCTCATCCCAGAAATTCAGACACAAGGCAATCATGTGACAATTACAACAAGAATGAGGACGTTAATCTGAATGTAAATAATGATAACTCCTCACCCCAGAAATTCAGACACAAGGTAATCATGTGACAATTACAACAAGAATGAGGACGTTAATCTGAATGTAAATAATGATAACTCCTCATCCCAGAAATTCAGACACAAGGCGATCATGTGACAATTATAACAAGAATGAGGACATTAATCTGAATGTAAATAATGATAACTCCTCATCCCAGAAATTCAGACACAAGGCAATCATGTGACAATTACAACAAGAATGAGGACATTATTCTGAATGTAAATAATGATAACTCCTCATCCCAGAAATTCAGACACAAGGCAATCATGTGACAATTATAACAAGAATGAGGACATTAATCTGAATGTAAATAATGATAACTCCTCATCCCAGAAATTCAGACACAAGGCAATCATGTGACAATTACAACAAGAATGAGGACGTTAATCTGAATGTAAATAATGATAACTCCTCATCCCAGAAATTCAGACACAAGGCAATCATGTGACAATTATAACAAGAATGAGGACGTTAATCTGAATGTAAATAATGATAACTCCTCATCCCAGAAATTCAGACACAAGGCAATCATGTGACAATTACAACAAGAATGAGGACGTTAATCTGAATGTAAATAATGATAACTCCTCATCCCAGAAATTCAGACACAAGGCAATCATGTGACAATTACAACAAGAATGAGGACGTTAATCTGAATGTAAATAATGATAACTCCTCATCCCAGAAATTCAGACACAAGGCAATCATGTGACAATTACAACAAGAATGAGGACGTTAATCTGAATATAAATAATGATAACTCCTCATCCCAGAAATTCAGACACAAGGCAATGATGTGACAATTACAACAAGAATGAGGACGTTAATCTGAATGTAAATAATGATAACTCCTCATCCCAGAAATTCAGACACAAGGCAATCATGTGACAATTACAACAAGAATGAGGACGTTAATCTGAATGTAAATAATGATAACTCCTCATCCCAGAAATTCAGACACAAGGCAATCATGTGACAATTACAACAAGAATGAGGACGTTAATCTGAATGTAAATAATGATAACTCCTCATCCCAGAAATTCAGACACAAGGCAATCATGTGACAATTACAACAAGAATGAGGACGTTAATCTGAATGTAAATAATGATAACTCCTCATCCCAGAAATTCAGATACAAGGCAATCATGTGACAATTACAACAAGAATGAGGACGTTAATCTGAATGTAAATAATGATAACTCCTCATCCCAGAAATTCAGACACAAGGCAATCATGTGACAATTACAACAAGAATGAGGACGTTAATCTGAATGTAAATAATGATAACTCCTCATCCCAGAAATTCAGACACAAGGCAATCATGTGACAATTACAACAAGAATGAGGACGTTAATCTGAATGTAAATAATGATAACTCCTCATCCCAGAAATTCAGACACAAGGTAATCATGTGACAATTATAACAAGAATGAGGACATTAATCTGAATGTAAATAATGATAACTCCTCATCCCAGAAATTCAGACACAAGGCAATCATGTGACAATTATAACAAGAATGAGGACATTAATCTGAATGTAAATAATGATAACTCCTCATCCCAGAAATTCAGACACAAGGCAATCATGTGACAATTATAACAAGAATGAGGACATTAATCTGAATGTAAATAATGATAACTCCTCATCCCAGAAATTCAGACACAAGGCAATCATGTGACAATTATAACAAGAATGAGGACATTAATCTGAATGTAAATAATGATAACTCCTCATCCAAGAAATTCAGACACAAGGTAATCATGTGACAATTATAACAAGAATGAGGACATTAATCTGAATGTAAATAATGATAACTCCTCATCCCAGAAATTCAGACACAAGGTAATCATGTGACAATTATAACAAGAATGAGGACATTAATCTGAATGTAAATAATGATAACTCCTCATCCCAGAAATTCAGACAAAAGGCAATCATGTGACAATTACAACAAGAATGAGGACATTAATCTGAATGTAAATAATGATAACTCCTCATCCCAGAAATTCAGACACAAGGCAATCATGTGACAATTATAACAAGAATGAGGACATTAATCTGAATGTCAATAATGATAACTCCTCATCCCAGAAATTCAGACACAAGGTAATCATGTGACAATTATAACAAGAATGAGGACATTAATCTGAATGTAAATAATGATAACTCCTCATCCCAGAAATTCAGACACAAGGCAATCATGTGACAATTATAACAAGAATGAGGACATTAATTTGAATGTAAATAATGATAACTCCTCATCCCAGAAATTCAGACACAAGGCAATCATGTGACAATTATAACAAGAATGAGGACATTAATCTGAATGTAAATAATGATAACTCCTCATCCCAGAAATTCAGACACAAGGTAATCATGTGACAATTATAACAAGAATGAGGACATTAATCTGAATGTAAATAATCATAACTCCTCATCCCAGAAATTCAGACACAAGGTAATCATGTGACAATTATAACAAGAATGAGGACATTAATCTGAATGTAAATAATGATAACTCCTCATCCCAGAAATTCAGACACAAGGCAATCATGTGACAATTATAACAAGAATGAGGACATTAATCTGAATGTAAATAATGATAACTCCTCATCCCAGAAATTCAGACACAAGGCAATCATGTGACAATTATAACAAGAATGAGGACATTAATCTGAATGTAAATAATGATAACTCCTCATCCCAGAAATTCAGACACAAGGTAATCATGTGACAATTATAACAAGAATGAGGACATTAATCTGAATGTAAATAATGATAACTCCTCATCCCAGAAATTCAGACACAAGGCAATAATGTGACAATTATAACAAGAATGAGGACATTAATCTGAATGTAAATCATGATAACTCCTCATCCCAGAAATTCAGACACAAGGCAATCATGTGACAATTATAACAAGAATGAGGACATTAATCTGAATGTAAATAATGATAACTCCTCATCCCAGAAATTCAGACACAAGATAATCATGTGACAGTTATAACAAGAATGAGGACATTAATCTGAATGTAAATAATGATAACTCCTCATCCCAGAAATTCAGACACAAGGCAATCATGTGACAATTATAACAAGAATGAGGACATTAATCTGAATGTGAATAATGATAACTCCTCATCCCAGAAATTCAGACACAAGGCAATCATGTGACAATTATAACAAGAATGAGGACATTAATCTGAATGTAAATAATGATAACTCCTCATCCCAGAAATTCAGACACAAGGTAATCATGTGACAATTATAACAAGAATGAGGACATTAATCTGAATGTAAATAATGATAACTCCTCATCCCAGAAATTCAGACACAAGGCAATCATGTGACAATTACAACAAGAATGAGGACATTAATCTGAATGTAAATAATGATAACTCCTCATCCCAGAAATTCAGACACAAGGCAATCATGTGACAATTATAACAAGAATGAGGACATTAATCTGAATGTAAATAATGATAACTCCTCATCCCAGAAATTCAGACACAAGGTAATCATGTGACAATTATAACAAGAATGAGGACATTAATCTGAATGTAAATAATCATAACTCCTCATCCCAGAAATTCAGACACAAGGTAATCATGTGACAATCATAACAAGAATGAGGACATTAATCTGAATGCAAATAATTTGATAAACCTCATCCCAGAAATTCAGACACAAGGCAATCATGTGACAATTATAACAAGAATGAGGACATTAATCTGAATGTAAATAATGACAACTCCTCATCCCAGAAATTCAGACAAGGCAATCATGTGACAATTATAACAAGAATGAGGACACATTAATCTGAATGTAAATAACAATGATAACTCCTCATCCCAGAAATTCAGACACAAGGTAATCATGTGACAATTATAACAAGAATGAGGACATTAATCTGAATGTAAATAATGATAACTCCTCATCCCAGAAATCTAGACACAAGGCAATAATGTGATAAATATAACAAGAATGAGGACATTAATCTGAATGTAAATCATGATAACTCCTCATCCCAGAAATTCAGACACAAGGCAATAATGTGACAATTATAACAAGAATGAGGACATTAATCTGAATGTAAATAATGATAACTCCTCATCCCAGAAATTCAGACACAAGATAATCATGTGATGACAGTTATAACAAGAATGAGGACATTAATCTGAATGTAAATAATGATAACTCATCCCAGAAATCTGCAGACACAAGGCAATCATGTGACAATTATAACAAGAATGAGGACATTAATCTGAATGGAAATAATGATAACCTCATCCCAGAAATTCAGACACAAGATAATCATGCATGTCATAAACAAGAATGAGGACATTAATCTGAATGTAAATAATGATAACTCCTCATCCCAGAAATTCAGACACAAGGCAATCATGACAATTATAACAAGAATGAGGACATTAATCTGAATGTAAATAATGATAACTCCTCATCCCAGAAATTCAGACACGAGGCAATCATGTGACAATTACAACAAGAATGAGTGACATTAATCTGAATGTAAATAATGATAACTCCTCATCCCAGAAATTCAGACACAAGGCAATCATGTGACAATTACAACAAGAATGAGGACGAATTGAATGTAAATAATGATAACTCCTCATCCCAGAAATTCAGACACAAGGCAATCATGTGACAATTACAACAAGAATGAGGACGCACCCAACTGCAAATAATGATAACCTCTCATCCCAGAAATTCAGACACAAGGTAATCAAAGGTGGGACAATTACAACAAGAATGAGGACGTTAACTGAATGTAACAATGATGCAACTCCTCATCCCGGTAAAATTCAGACACAAAGGCACCATGTGACAATTATAACAAGAATGAGTGACGAATCTGAATGTAAATAATGATAACTCCTCATCCTGAAAATTCAGACATTGGGGTGCAATCATGTGACAATTATAACAAGAATGAGGACGTTAATCTGAATGTAATAATGATAACTCCTCATCCCAGAAATTCAGACACAAGGCAATCATGTGATAATTATAACAAGAATGAGGACATTAATCTGAATGGGTCAATGATAACTCATCCCAGAAATTCATACAAAAATCATGTGACAATTATAACAAGAATGAGGACATTAATCTGAATGTAAATAATGATAACTCCTCATCCCAGAAATTCAGACACAAGGTAATCAGACAATTATATGCAATACAGGATATTAACTGAATGTAAATAATATAAATTCCATCCCAGAAATTCAGACACAAGGCAATCATGTGACAATTATAACAAGAATGAGGACATTAATCTGAATGTAAATAATGATAACTCTTCATCCCAGAAATTCAGACAAGGCAATCATGTACAACAGCAACAAGAATAGTATCAATCTGAATGTAAATAATGATAACTCCTCATCCCAGAAATTCAGACACAAAGCAATCATGTGACAATTACAACAAGAATGAGGACGTTAATCTGAATGTAAATAATGATAACTCTCTCATCCCAGAAATTCAGACACAAGGCAATCATGTGACAATTACAACTACAAGAAATGAGGACGTTAATCTGAATGTAAATAATGATAACTCCTCATCCCAGAAATTCAGACACAAGGCAATCATGTGACAATTACAACAAGAATGAGGACGTTAATCTGAATGTAAATAATGATAACTCCTCATCCCAGAAATTCAGACACAAGGCAATCATGTGACAATTACAACAAGAATGAGGACGTTAATCTGAATGTAAATAATGATAACTCCTCATCCCAGAAATTCAGACACAAGGCAATCATGTGACAATTACAACAAGAATGAGGACGTTAATCTGAATGTAAATAATGATAACTCCTCATCCCAGAAATTCAGACACAAGGCAATCATGTGACAATTACAACAAGAATGAGGACGTTAATCTGAATGTAAATAATGATAACTCCTCATCCCAGAAATTCAGACACAAGGCAATCATGTGACAATTACAACAAGAATGAGGACGTTAATCTGAATGTAAATAATGATAACTCCTCATCCCAGAAATTCAGACACAAGGCAATCATGTGACAATTACAACAAGAATGAGGACGTTAATCTGAATGTAAATAATGATAACTCCTCATCCCAGAAATTCAGACACAAGGCAATCATGTGACAATTACAACAAGAATGAGGACGTTAATCTGAATGTAAATAATGATAACTCCTCATCCCAGAAATTCAGACACAAGGTAATCATGTGACAATTACAACAAGAATGAGGACGTTAATCTGAATGTAAATAATGATAACCCCTCATCCCAGAAATTCAGACACAAGGCGATCATGTGACAATTATAACAAGAATGAGGACATTAATCTGAATGTAAATAATGATAACTCCTCATCACAGAAATTCAGACACAAGGCAATCATGTGACAATTACAACAAGAATGAGGACATTAATCTGAATGTAAATAATGATAACTCCTCATCCCAGAAATTCAGACACAAGGCAATCATGTGACAATTATAACAAGAATGAGGACATTAATCTGAATGTAAATAATGATAACTCCTCATCCCAGAAATTCAGACACAAGGCAATCATGTGAAAATTACAACAAGAATGAGGACGTTAATCTGAATGTAAATAATGATAACTCCTCATCCCAGAAATTCAGACACAAGGCAATCATGTGACAATTATAACAAGAATGAGGACGTTAATCTGAATGTAAATAATGATAACTCCTCATCCCAGAAATTCAGACACAAGGCAATCATGTGACAATTACAACAAGAATGAGGACGTTAATCTGAATATAAATAATGATAACTCCTCATCCCAGAAATTCAGACACAAGGCAATCATGTGACAATTATAACAAGAATGAGGACATTAATCTGAATGTAAATAATGATAACTCCTCATCCCAGAAATTCAGACACAAGGCAATCATGTGACAATTATAACAAGAATGAGGACATTAATCTGAATGTAAATAATGATAACTCCTCATCCCAGAAATTCAGACACAAGGCAATCATGTGACAATTATAACAAGAATGAGGACATTAATCTGAATGTAAATAATGATAACTCCTCATCCCAGAAATTCAGACACAAGGTAATCATGTGACAATTATAACAAGAATGAGGACATTAATCTGAATGTAAATAATCATAACTCCTCATCCCAGAAATTCAGACACAAGGTAATCATGTGACAATTATAACAAGAATGAGGACATTAATCTGAATGTAAATAATGATAACTCCTCATCCCAGAAATTCAGACAAAAGGCAATCATGTGACAATTACAACAAGAATGAGGACATTAATCTGAATGTAAATAATGATAACTCCTCATCCCAGAAATTCAGACACAAGGCAATCATGTGACAATTATAACAAGAATGAGGACATTAATCTGAATGTAAATAATGATAACTCCTCATCCCAGAAATTCAGACACAAGGTAATCATGTGACAATTATAACAAGAATGAGGACATTAATCTGAATGTAAATAATGATAACTCCTCATCCCAGAAATTCAGACACAAGGCAATCATGTGACAATTATAACAAGAATGAGGACATTAATTTGAATGTAAATAATGATAACTCCTCATCCCAGAAATTCAGACACAAGGCAATCATGTGACAATTATAACAAGATTGAGGACATTAATCTGAATGTAAATAATGATAACTCCTCATCCCAGAAATTCAGACACAAGGTAATCATGTGACAATTATAACAAGAATGAGGACATTAATCTGAATGTAAATAATCATAACTCCTCATCCCAGAAATTCAGACACAAGGTAATCATGTGACAATTATAACAAGAATGAGGACATTAATCTGAATGTAAATAATGATAACTCCTCATCCCAGAAATTCAGACACAAGGCAATCATGTGACAATTATAACAAGAATGAGGACATTAATCTGAATGTAAATAATGATAACTCCTCATCCCAGAAATTCAGACACAAGGCAATCATGTGACAATTATAACAAGAATGAGGACATTAATCTGAATGTAAATAATGATAACTCCTCATCCCAGAAATTCAGACACAAGGCAATAATGTGACAATTATAACAAGAATGAGGACATTAATCTGAATGTAAATCATGATAACTCCTCATCCCAGAAATTCAGACACAAGGCAATCATGTGACAATTATAACAAGAATGAGGACATTAATCTGAATGTAAATAATGATAACTCCTCATCCCAGAAATTCAGACACAAGATAATCATGTGACAGTTATAACAAGAATGAGGACATTAATCTGAATGTAAATAATGATAACTCCTCATCCCAGAAATTCAGACACAAGGCAATCATGTGACAATTATAACAAGAATGAGGACATTAATCTGAATGTAAATAATGATAACTCCTCATCCCAGAAATTCAGACACAAGGCAATCATGTGACAATTATAACAAGAATGAGGACATTAATCTGAATGTAAATAATGATAACTCCTCATCCCAGAAATTCAGACACAAGGTAATCATGTGACAATTATAACAAGAATGAGGACATTAATCTGAATGTAAATAATGATAACTCCTCATCCCAGAAATTCAGACACAAGGCAATCATGTGACAATTACAACAAGAATGAGGACATTAATCTGAATGTAAATAATGATAACTCCTCATCCCAGAAATTCAGACACAAGGCAATCATGTGACAATTACAACAAGAATGAGGACGTTAATCTGAATGTAAATAATGATAACTCCTCATCCCAGAAATTCAGACACAAAGCAATCATGTGACAATTACAACAAGAATGAGGACGTTAATCTGAATGTAAATAATGATAACTCCTCATCCCAGAAATTCAGACACAAGGCAATCATGTGACAATTACAACAAGAATGAGGACGTTAATCTGAATGTAAATAATGATAACTCCTCATCCCAGAAATTCAGACACAAGGCAATCATGTGACAATTACAACAAGAATGAGGACGTTAATCTGAATGTAAATAATGATAACTCCTCATCCCAGAAATTCAGACACAAGGTAATCATGTGACAATTACAACAAGAATGAGGACGTTAATCTGAATGTAAATAATGATAACTCCTCATCCCAGAAATTCAGACACAAGGCAATCATGTGACAATTACAACAAGAATGAGGACGTTAATCTGAATGTAAATAATGATAACTCCTCATCCCAGAAATTCAGACACAAGGCAATCATGTGACAATTATAACAAGAATGAGGACGTTAATCTGAATGTAAATAATGATAACTCCTCATCCCAGAAATTCAGACACAAGGCAATCATGTGACAATTACAACAAGAATGAGGACGTTAATCTGAATGTAAATAATGATAACTCCTCATCCCAGAAATTCAGACACAAGGCAATCATGTGACAATTACAACAAGAATGAGGACGTTAATCTGAATATAAATAATGATAACTCCTCATCCCAGAAATTCAGACACAAGGCAATCATGTGACAATTACAACAAGAATGAGGACGTTAATCTGAATGTAAATAATGATAACTCCTCATCCCAGAAATTCAGACACAAGGCAATCATGTGACAATTACAACAAGAATGAGGACGTTAATCTGAATGTAAATAATGATAACTCCTCATCCCAGAAATTCAGACACAAGGCAATCATGTGACAATTACAACAAGAATGAGGACGTTAATCTGAATGTAAATAATGATAACTCCTCATCCCAGAAATTCAGACACAAGGCAATCATGTGACAATTACAACAAGAATGAGGACGCTAATCTGAATGTAAATAATGATAACTCCTCATCCCAGAAATTCAGACACAAGCCAATCATGTGACAATTACAACAAGAATGAGGACGTTAATATGAATGTAAATAATGATAACTCCTCATCCCAGAAATTCGGACAGAAGGCAATCATGTGACAATTACAACAAGAATGAGGACGTTAATCTGAATGTAAATAATGATAACTCCTCATCCCAGAAATTCAGACACAAGGCAATCATGTGACAATTATAACAAGAATGAGGACATTAATCTGAATGTATGATGATAACTCCTCATCCCAGAAATTCAGACACAAGGCAATCATGTGACAATTATAACAAGAATGAGACATAATCTGAATGCCTTCTACGCATAACTCTTCATCCCAGAAATCAGACACAAGGCAATCATGTGACAATTACAATAAGAATGAGGACGTTAATCTGAATGTAAATAATGATAACTCCTCATCCCAGAAATTCAGACACAAGGCAATCATGTGACAATTACAACAAGAATGAGACGTTAATCTGAATGTAACAATGATAACCTCATCCCAGAAATTCAGACACAAGGCAATCATGTGACAATTACAATAAGAATGAGGACGTTAATCTGAATGTAAATAAAGACATATCCCTATCCTAGAAATTCAGACACAAGGCAATCATGTGACAATTGTACAAGAATGAAGACGTTAATCTGAATGTAAATAATGATAACTCCTCATCCTGTGAAATTCAGACACAAGGCAATCATGTGATAATTGGCAACAAGAATGAGGACGTTAATCTGAATGTAAATAATGATAACTCCTCATCCCAGAAATTCCTATTGTAAGGTAATCATGTGACAATTACAACAAGAACAGGATTAATCTGAATGTAAATAATGATAACCTCATCCCAGAAAATCACAGACACAAGGCAATCATGTGACAATTACAACAAGAATGAGTGACGTTAATCTGAATGTAAATAATGATAACTCCTCATCCCAGAAATCTGCATGCCACAAGGCAATCATGTGACAATGAGTAACAAGGATGAGGACGTTAATCTGAATGTAAATAATGATAACTCCTCATCCCAGAAATTCAGACACAAGGCAATCATGTGGACACCACAACAAGAATGGAGGACGTTAATCTGAATGTAAATAACATAACTCTCATCCCAGAAATTCAGACACAAGGCAATCATGTGACAATTATAACAAGAATGAGGACGTTAATCTGAATGTAAATAATGATAACTCCTCATCCCAGAAATTCAGACACAAGGCAATCATGTGACACATAAATAAGAATGAGACGTTAACTAATGTAAATAAATGATAATCATCCCAGAAATTCAGACACAAGGCACCATGTGACAATTATACTAAGAATGAGTACGTTAATCTGAATGTAAATAATGATAACTCCTCATCCCAGAAATCGTACACAAGGCAATCATGTGACAATTACAACAAGAATGAGGACGTTAATCTGAATGTAAATAATGATAACTCCTCATCCCAGAAATTCAGACACAAGGCAATCATGTGATAATTATAACAAGAATGAGGACGTTAATCTGAATGTAAATAATGATGTCCTCATCCAGAAATTCAGACACAAGGCAATTCATGTGACAATTAAACAAGAATGAGGACGTTAATCTGAATGTAAATAATGATAACCTCATCCCAGAAATTCAGACATATGCAATCATGTGACAATTATAACAAGGATGAGGACGTTAATCTGAAGGTAAATAATGATAACTCCTCATCCCAGAAAATTCCAGACACAAGGCAATCATGTGACAAATATAACAAGGATGAGAGACGTTAATCTGAATGTACATAATGATAACTCCTCATCCCAGAAATTCAGACACAAGGCAATCATGTGACAATTATAACAAGGCTGGGGACGTTAATCTGAATGTAAATAATGATAACTCCTCATCCCAGAAATTCAGACACAAGGCAATCATGTGACAATTATAACAAGGATGAGGACGTTAATCTGAATGTAAATAATGATAACTCCTCATCCCAGAAATTCAGACACAAGGCAATCATGTGACAATTATAACAAGGATGAGGACGTTAATCTGAATGTAAATAATGATAACTCCTCATCCCAGAAATTCAGACACAAGGCAATCATGTGACAATTACAACAAGAATGAGGACGTTAATCTGAATGTAAATAATGATAACTCCTCATCCCAGAAATTCAGACACAAGGCAATCATGTGACAATTATAACAAGAATGAGGACATTAATCTGAATGTAAATAATGATAACTCCTCATCCCAGAAATTCAGACACAAGGCAATCATGTGACAATTATAACAAGGATGAGGACGTTAATCTTAATGTAAATAATAATAACTCCTATTCTCAAGAATTCAGATAGAAATAAAAATAAGTGAAACAATGAATAAGAAAAAAATAAAAGTATAAAATTATTGCCAAATAAAAATGAATTAAAAAATAAAATAAATAATGTAACTTTGACATGAATTAAGTCTGAATGTAAAGTCATGTCTGTAGTAATCTGAGCACTGGCAGATTTTAAAGATTTTTTAATCTTAAAATCACTTGAGAAAAGAATGCAAGTAATACAAACTGAAGTCTTGCTTGATACAGAAAAAAATATTAAAGTAAAAATGTCAGAATCTTTTATGGGTTTTGCTGTCTCTTAATTTTCTTCAATACACTGCAAGAATAATGATACAAACAGATTTAATGACAAAGCCCCCCCCCCCCCAAAAAAAAAATAATGATAATATAAGAGCCAATGACTACACATAAAAAAGAATTAAAATAGAAAAAACAGAACAACGTGATAATAAAAGGCTATTGTTTAAACTAAAATTCTTGCAGCATCAGAAATATTCAGAATCTAAAAAAATAATATTGGCACTGAGAAAAAATAAATTAAAGCAAACAAGGTCTAAATGAAGATTGATTGATTTGGGAATGATTATCTGGAAACTGGGGACAAAAACAGCCTGTTGAAAGCTGATTAAAAGATTATAAAATAATGGAAGAAAAAATAAAAATAATGCCATTTTCACTGAAATAATGTAGTCTCACATATTGACTCATTTTAAAATTTATTGGTAGGAATTTAGTGTCAACTGATGCTCAGCCAAATTATTTGCATTTTAATGATTAAACTTCAGTGAATTCAAAGTTTGAATAAGATTAAATGGTTTAAAGAATTAGGAGCTTCCTTGATTTTTTAAGAGAAACAAATTAGAATGGAAAGAGATGCATTTTCTTTTTTTTATTATTTAAGAAATTTCATTTGTGGCATTTCTTTCTTTCTGAATTCATGCTGTGAGAGTGATTGACTAAAAGCAGTAGAAAAACCCATTCATAATTTCATAACTGAAGAGAGAAGACATCATTAATAATAGAAATTGTGAAAAAATGATCAGGACAAAATAGAAATCAGGTGGAAAAGTTTAAATTATTCTTGAAATTTGAAATATCAAAATTGAAAGACTGAAAATAAAAATTGGTTTAATATCAAATCTATTTATTACTCTTTGATTTAAAAAGAAATAATCGTTGTTTTATCACAAAAAATATCTAGCTGGAATATTTCTGAAAATATTTTTTGAAAGAGGCGTAAGACAAGATTTATCATTTCACTGGATCTATTCAACTTATACAGATTATTCTGAGAACTCTAGAAGTTATGCCAGGATTTGTCATCGGAGGCCACATTTTAAACAATATAAGGTACGCAAATGATACAGTGTTGATAGCAGACAGGGAAAGGAAACCACAAGACCTCCTACAGAAGGTAGCTGATGAGTGTGACAAGAAAGGATTACAAATAAACTGCAAGAAAACCGAATGCATGGTCATCAGCAAAAAGGGCAGCCTAATATGCCAAATACAGGTCAGAGATGATATTGTGCGATAGCAGACACGGAAAGGAAACTGCAAGACCTCCTACAGAAGGTAGCTGAAGAGAGTGACAAGAAAAGATTACAAATAAACTGCAAGAAAACCGAATGCATGGTCATCAGCAAAAAGGGCAGCCTAATATGCCAAATACAGGTCAGAGATGATATTGTGCGATAGCAGACACGGAAAGGAAACTGCAAGACCTCCTACAGAAGGTAGCTAAAGAGAGTGACAAGAAAGGATTACAAATAAACTGCAAGAAAACCGAATGCATGGTCATCAGCAAAAAGGGCAGCCCAATATGCCAAATACAGGTGAGGGACACTAAAATCAACCAAGTACAAAAATTTAAATGCCTGAGAAGTGTTCTAACAGAAGATGGAAAGTGTGACACAGAGATCTGAAGGCGAATTGGCATGGCAAAGGAAGCATTCCAGATGTTGAGTAAAGTATTAAGAAACAGGACAATTTTGCTAGAAACAAAGAAGAGAGTACTGGATTGCTATGTGATGTCGGTTCTTCAATATGGTTATGAATGCTGGACAATATCTTTGAAGATGAAGGAAAAACTTGAAGCAGGAGAAAGTGTGCTAAGTGGCACCAGCATAGCAAGACGTGGAAAGCCATGATTGCCTACGTCCTGAAAGAACATGGCACGTGAAAGAAGAATATATATGCCAACTGTTTATAAGAAATTATAATGTGAGTATAAAATGGGAAATGTGTGTGTGTGTGTGTGTGTGTGTGTCTGTGAGTGTGTGTGTCCATTACCTATAGAATCCGAAATGGTTGAACTGATTTTCTTGAAAATTTGCACAGTTGTACTATAAGAGTCTGCAAGTGTTCTTAGCTAGGTTTTGTGTCGAGGTACCCCCGATAAATGTCAAAAATCGATAATCGAAAAAATCGGGTTATAGAAGGAGTGGTCCGATTTTAATCAAATTTCATACACTCGTAGACAAAGACATAAGAAATGATATTCAGAAGTTTCAAGGTTGCAGTTCTTACAATAGTGCAGAAAATCAATATATATATATATATATATATATATATATATATATATATATATATAAAGCGAGATGTTTGTGTGTGTGTCTGTTTATCTACCTGTATGTCTGTATTTCAGCCTTTTTATTTTAGGTTTTGCTTCAGGTTTGGCATTAAATAGGTATAATTGTAGTTCTTAGTCTCAGCCATGATACCATTTACTCAGAGGACTTATTTAGCCTTCAAAATTCAGTTTATGATGAAAAAAACTTATTTGATATCAATACCAGGAAATCAAAATTTGACTTACATCCATTCATTTTTCTTTCAGTCTACGGTTTCGCTTTAACTGGAAACAACTATTGCTTTTTAGTCTTTCGTGCCAATGTCCAAAGAGTCTGAGCTCCAGGACCGTGGATTAGTTTTAAAGCTTTCATTACACCCGAGCAACACCAGGCTATACTGCTAGTCAATATATAAACTGATTCCTCATTTTCTGGTCATGCAAAGTTCTATACATTTATATTCTAGATTTATACTTGAGCTAGTAGATGACAGAACGAGGGTTGCATGGTGCAACAGGAGAAAGCATGCTAAGAGCCACCAGGGATAGGAAGATGTGGAAAGCCATGATCACCTACGTTCTGAAAGGACATGGCACATAAAAGAAGAAGAAATATTTGATTGATTAAGGTAGGTCGATATTATCAATCAACAATGAAAATAAATAGAAATCTAAACTGAAAGAAATCTTCTTGGATTAAGTTTTCAAATACGTGCAAGTAAAGTATGTATAAAATCTGTATTTTCTCAACAAATTCAATGTCCTTTTGATGATAAAATATTTTATTAGTGTGATGAATAACCTTGAAGATCTAAGCATAACCTAAATGTACAAATGAATTGCTAGCAAGGCAAATCATCATTGGCACTGGAATGACAAAGTGCATAAGTCAGATCAAGGCTGGCAGTGTACCCAATATTGTTATGGTGAAACACACCTATTCTATAGTGAATGGACTCTACCATCTAATTTAAGTAGGGGTAGTAAGAGGAATGAGGGTCAGTCGATGTTGAATGATAGTAGTCAACAGTTAGTTGAATATGAAAGTAGTCAGTGACCTGGCAAGATTACACTGTGTAATACATATTATATCAAGTTCCTAACGTTTTGTACATCGAACCTATTAGGACCGACTTTAGCACAAATACTAGTCTCCACTGCGAAAATAACTCCACATCAAATATGCAAATTCTCTGGCTTGGCAAAGAAAGGCAAGTTTTTGTTGAATCAGCAGATTAAGTTTAGGTGTTCAGCATAGTTCATGTCAGTGCATAAAAAACCAGAATTCATTGCAAGGGTGTTTCAAGTGTCGGTGCTACACAATCCCAGGCTTCCTGCTACAATTAGAGTTTCTGTCTATGCAAGAAAATCAAATGCATGGTCATCAGCAAAAAGAGCAGCGTGAAATGCCAAATACAGTTGGGAGATACTAAAATCAAGCAGGTACAAAAATTTAAATACCTAGGAAGTGTTATAACAGAAGACGAAAAGTGTGACACAGAGATCCGAAGGCGAATTTGCATGGTGAAGGACGCATTCCAGAATCTGATTAAAGTATTAAGAGACAGGAAACTTTCACTAGAAACAAAGAAGAGAATACTAAATTGCTATGTGATGTTAGTTTTTCTCATATGGTAGTGAATGCTGGACAATATCATCAAAGATGAAGGAAAAACTGGAAGCAGCTGAAATGTGGTTCTACAGAAGGATGCTGCAGATATCGTGGACCAAGCATGTGAGCAATGATGAGGTTTTGGAAAGGATGGAAACAAAAAGGAAATTAATATTGAGCATCTAGAAGAGACAATTAAAGTTCCTGGGACATGCAATGAGGAAGGAGGGCTTAGAGAACCTGATACTAACAGGCCAGATAGAGGGAAAAAGAGACAAGGGAAAGCAGTGGATCACATATTTGAATGGCCTGAGCAGGTGGATGACAGAACGAGTTTTGCGTAGTGTTATAGGAGAAGGTGTGCTAAGAGCCACCAGGGATAAGGAGACATGGAAAACCATTATCGCCTACAACCTGAAAGGACAGGGCACATCGAAGAAGAAGAAGTCTATATTTCTGAGAAGAGGTACTGAAACTATTTACACTATTTATATCATTTAAACTTTTTTTCTCATCTTTATTGCCATATTTATGACATATTGGCTGTTGTATGTTTTGGCCTTTTTCAGGTGATATACATTGGAATTTTGAGCCAAACCTTTTATTTATTATCCCCCACCCTGGCGTAGATTGTTCTAATTCCCTGTGCCATGCTATTTTGAATATCTTGGTATCAGTTAATTTTTTGCTTTTAGTAACTCAACTTCTAAAGCATGGCATTTGGAATTAGAACAATTTACCCCTGTAGACTAAATAAAGGGTTCAGTTCAAAATTCTAATATCTGAAGAAGGTCGGCATGTACAACAGTTGAAATGTTGTAAATATGGCAATAAAGATGGAGGCAACAGTCGAAATGATGTAAATAGTGGAAATAGTTACAATACCTTATCTCAGAAATATAGACAGATATTCCAATAAAATGTTTTACCAATAAAAAAACACTGAATTTGTTGGGAAAATACAGATTTTATAAGTACTTTACTGGCACGCATTTGAAAACTTAATCCAATATTTTATTGGAGGTTATTTATTTTTGGGTTTACCAGTCCCACCAAAAAGTTGACTGCTGAAGTTTGATTTTTCAGTGGCTAATTTTTCTGCATGAATAATTTAGGATTTTTATCAATATAATTAACTCTATTGTCACATGCAAGAATGAATTCTGCTTCTTAAATCAATAAAAGTACACGTATGCAAAGAAAGCTAACATGCCAAAATGATAGTCATATTTAAGTAATATTAAGTAATATTATAATATTGTTTTTATTTTTTGCATGGATAATGTAGGATTTTTATCAATATAATTAACCCTCTAGGGGCATTCGTATCATATTTGATAGAGTATGAAAACAAGCCTTGAAAGAAATATTTTCCTGAAAAATTTTTTAAGAGAAATATTTTATAAATTTCAAATGAAAGCAGTACTGACTGCTCAGTCAATGAATACCAAATGTTTCCTTATAGGGAAATACCAAATGTTTCCTTATAGGGAAATACTGTATCAAATATGATACGAATGGCCCTAGAGGGTTAACTCTATTGTCACATGCAAGAATGAATTCTGCTTCTTAAATCAATAAAAGTACACGTATGCAAAGAAAGCTAACATGCCAAAATGATAGTCATATTTAAGTAATATTAAGTAATATTATAATATTGTTTTTATTTTTTGCATGGATAATGTAGGATTTTTATCAATATATTTAAATCTGTTGTAACATCTAAGAAAGTTTTTTTAAAAACATTCCAATAAAAATCACCAAAGAAAACTAACATGACCAATACTGTTTTAAAATGACGGTTATACTGGGTGTTTTGGAAAAAATGATGTCATTCAATAAGCTAATGATGTAACCATTTCTCATCTAAATGATCACAGATTTGAACTGCATGTGTAGAAAAAACTCAAAACTTTATGTTTAATGTTTTATGTTTTTTTCTTTTCAGATATAGAAATGCCGTACATTGGAAAAGAAAATGGGGTTTTTTATGTTAGAATATTTGTCCTTGCTTTGAATACTGCAGCTACATCTGACCTGGTGCTCCTACTATATAATTAGAGATACTTGATAACATTCAAAGAATCTGCAATTTTATTAGTCCTGTCCTGGCCTCTCAGCTTCAGTCATTTTCTCATCTCATTCTTTGTGTCTTTTCTATAAATATTTTCATGATAAATGTTCTGTAGACTTTATGAATTTAAGCTCAGTACAAGATCTGCATTGGAGTCTAATGAATATTGACTCAGAATGAGAATTCAGAGAGCAGAGTTTGAATTCCAGTTGAGTTTGTTTCATTCACTTGTGCACAAATACCCTTGAGAAAGATATTAATCCATCTCTTCAGCTAAGGGTTGAATAGAAAGACAGGTTGGGTTCTATAGCCTTGGTTGGCAACCAATCTACCACAGAAAGTAATGGCAACCTACTGCAGGAAAATTTTCTGGTTAGTCAGTCCTGAATCTAAAGCGTGTATCATCTATAGCAAACTGACTAGATCAGTGGCAATGTCTCTTCCTTTTACAGTTGAAATGGATTGATGCAACTAAGTTCTATGCTAACAGTTTCTTCTGTCACGCTTATCCCTTATGGAACTCTTTTCCAGCTTCTTGCTTTCTAACTTTGATCTTCAAAAATTTCAATGCAATTTCAATCGTTATCTTCTGTCTTCTTAATTTCTGTTCTTTAATTGTTCTCTTTCCTTAATTATGTTTTATTCTGTTCATATCATTATAAGTCCTATACTAACAGTTTCTTCTTTCACTTGTTGAACTATTTTCTGATTTCTTAGTTCCAGTTAAATTTAAATGCAATTCTAGATCTTACACTTTTTTTAATCTTCATCAATGAACTTCCTGATGTAATCAGTTTCCAAGTAGGCATCTATGCAGATGATACCACCATTTACACCCGTCTCAATAGGAAATCTGCCAAAGATGACAAAGTAAACATGGCAGCTGCCCTTCTTCAAAAAGACCTCCAATCTGTGATTAAATGGGGTAAGAAATGGCTCATAAATTTGAATGTTTCCAAAACAAAACTGATCTCCTTTAACCACCATAGAGAAACTTTCTTGTCTCAGAATGAAAGACGGTTATTTTTTTTTAAAATAATTTTACCCCAAGCAAGGTGGTACCAGCACTAATGTGCAGGAGGCTATATAAGATAGTTAAGGTTTTAGGCAGGAGGAGAGTGAAGAGGAAGACGAACCAGCTACAGGGGTTGAAAGAGAAAGGGCAAGAGAAGGATGTGAAGACAGTTACGAAGAGAGAAAGGAAAAAAACAAGATACATGAGGTGAGGTGGAATACATAAGAGAGTTAAAGTTTTAGGCAGGAGGAGAGTGAAGAGAAAGACGACCCAGCTACAGGGGTTGAAAGAGAAAGGGCAAGAGAAGGATGTGAACACAGGAGTGAAGACAGTTGCGAAGGTAGAGAGAAAGGAAAAGAACAAGATATAGAGACTGATGCAGAAAGGACTGGAGTCAAGTGGATAAGAGATAGGAACTGATATTGCATTTAAATTCCTTATATAGTGGTATAATAACATAAGCATTTACAGGTTATCTTATACAATAAATAGATATTAATTTAAACATGCCTTTGTTTTTTAGACATTGACATATTAATATTTCTGTCTATTTATCATCTCACTTGTTTCCTCAGGTATATTCTTGATTATCTAATCTAATCTAATCTAATCTAATCTAAATCTAAACTTATTGATAAATGGAACTTTGTCTCTGTGTGTGTGTGTGTCTGTGTGTCTGTGTGTCTGTGTGTGTGTGTCCATTACCTATAGAATCCAAAACGGCTGAACCGATTTTCATGAAAATTTACACAGTTGTACTATAAGCATCTGCGAGTGTTCTTAGCTAGGTTTTGTGTTGAGGTAACCCTGATAAATATTGAAAATCAATAATCGAAAAAATCAGGTTATAGAAGGAGTGGTCCGATTTTAATCAAATTTGATACACTCATAGACAAAGACATAAGAAACGATATTCAGAAGTTTCAAGGTTGCAGTTCTTACAATAGCACAGAAAATCAATAATATATATAAAAGGCAAGATGTTTGTGTGTGTGTCTGTTTATCTACCTGTATGGCTATATTTTTTCAGCACTTTTATTTTAGGTTTTGCTTTGGATTTGACTCTAAGTAGGTATAATTGTAGTTCTTAGTCTCAGCCAATGATACCATTTACTCAGAGGACTTATTTAGCCTTCAAAATTCAGTTTCCGACAAAAAAAACTTATTTGATATCGATACCAGGAAATCAAAATTTGACTTACATTCATTCATTTTTCTTTCAGTCTATGGTTTCGCAACAACTGGAAACAACTATTGCTTTTTAGTCTTTCGTGCCAATGTCCAAAGAGTCTGAGCTCCAGGACCGTGGATTAGTTTTAAAGCTTTCATTACACCCGAGCAACACCGGGCTATACTGCTAGTTGAGCCATAAAAAACATAATCAATAAGAAGAACAAACAACTTACATATAAGAGCAAAACAAAGATCCTGCGGAATTTAAAGGTTGCATCTTGGTACATTGTAAGGTGTGTGCATGTTCACATATAAACAATTAATGCAGAAGCAACAAAAACTTGGATCTCTACTATGGACAGTTTATTCTTTTTTATGGTGTTTGTAAGAAGACAGTTCTAAATGCCTTTTAGTGATGTACACTACTGGCCATTATTATTAGGCCACACCAAGTTATTTTTAGTGGATAATTCTAAATGAAAATAGAATGCTTCTTTTGTCATTATTACTTTGCAAAATTTTACAAGGCAAGGAAGCAAAGATGAACTCGTCCGAATCACCCTAAATTTTCTTCATTCTTTCATTGATGAAACTGCAATATAGGTAATTACTAAATATTTATAAATTCATTTGATGCACATGTTATTGTGCAGTATTAACAAAAGGACCATTCTATTTTCATTTACAATTATTCACTTTGCAATAAATACTAAAAAATTGTATGAAATACATCATTTTTTTAAAACACTGGGCTGGCCTAATAATTATGGTCAGTAGTGTACATTTCTTTTTCTGGTCCAAAAGTAAGTAAGGGTAAGTAAGGATATGAAGGATAAGTATGGTTGTAATGGTCAAACTCAAGTCAGCATTGTGCTGAGTTGGAATGACCAAAGTACTTACTTCACAAGTGGAGCTCTGACAGAACTCCTGCAAATATGTTTGAAAGTAGAAAAAGTGAGGTACTTTTTCTTTTATTTACTAGTTTTATTTCATTTTGCCACAAACCACAGAATCTAACCAATTGGGATGGAATAGCCATAGAATGCAGATATAACTTAAAAAGAAAACAAATTGTCAACAAAGAAAAGGCTTATTAAAAACAAAAGGACAGTTTGTCAAAAAATAAAAGGAGTGAAAAAAGAAATTAACGTTTAACTTTATTTTCCAGTTTATTGAACAAATGAATGGAATTTGTTCTCCACTTCCTGTCAGGCTTTAAACACTGAGTTTTCACCTTTGTTTCTTCTCTTTAAATAGCTGAATAAAAATTTTAAATATTTATTTAATAAAAATTAAATTGAATAAAAGGCTATAATTGATAGAACGTTGCGCTGCTTTCCATTAATTTCTTTTCATATTTGCACAGATTTTTTTTTTGCAAATTTCCGTCTTGACCACAAATATATCTTTAAAGAAAATTATAAAAACTGATATTTGGATGCAGCCAAAAGTAAGTTTTTCTTTTATTTTTTGTGCAAAGTTTCCTTCTAACATTATTTTCTAACATTATTTAGCAATTAAAAGTTTACATGTAATTTTGTGACACTTAAAATACAATAAATGTTTATTCAGTCAGTTAAGTGCCATATGTGATACACACTTTGGACGATCATGTCTCGAAAGAGACATGACTGACTGGGCAGAAGATTATCCCGCAGTAGGTTGCCATTGCTTTCTGTGGTAGACTGGTTGCCAGCCAAGGCTATAGAATCCAGTCTGTCCTATTATTTAACCCATAACTGGAAGGAAGAGATGGATTAATACCTTTCCCAAGGTTATTTGTGTGTAGGTGAATGTAAGGAATTCAACTGGAATTCAAACTCCTGATTTGTTTATTGATCAAATGTTTATTCAATTCTCTAAAATGGTGCATGAACATGATTGTTCTTTTGTTGCCTCTGAGAATCATGTGGCTGAAATGAAATGCAATTCACATTTTTTTTAGGTAATTTTATGTTATAAGAATGCATTTTTAAAAAGGCATTCTAAAATAACAATTGTCTCGGTAAGCAGAAGGATTGTGATAATATTATTTATAATGAGAATTTAATGAATGGAATTTTCCTTCAATGAATAACAAATGATGCAATATAATTGATACATGTTAATTAGCAAGGCCACCTGGTAATGTTTGGTCTGAAACTGAATTTTAAAGAAAAAAAGGTAAATTTTCGTTTTAGGTGCCACAACTTTTCCCCCCTTCAAATTTATCCAAAATAGCATTATCTCTGTATATGCTGAACTCAAATCAACAATTAGTTATTGAAGAAACTTACCTTTTTTGCTTTGAAAGTCCATAAAAAAATGAATTATATCTTGCACTTTTTCTCTCCCATAACTCTCATGAAGTCATGTAATTAACTGTAGAATGACGTAGGCAGCAATTTTGGTTGAATTTCGTCCTTTACTGAAACTTCCGGCAATGTACTTCCTGTTTTGAGAGTAATAAGCGTAGAAATACAATAGCGCATTACTTTAATTACCAGAAGTACATTGCTGGAAATATCAGTAAATGAAGAAAAATCTGCCAAAATTCGATCACATGTACAGTCCGTCATTCTGCAGTTAATTACATGACTTCGTGAGAGTTATGGGAGAGAAAAAGTGCAAGATATAGTTCGTTTTTTTATGGACATTTAGATAATAAAGGTAAGTTTCTTCAATAACTAATTGTTGATTTGAGTTCAGCATATACATTTGCACGGAGATAATGCTATTTTGGATAAATTTGAAGGGGGAAAGCGATGGGATTTAAAATGAAAATTTACCAAGAAAAAAATACAATGTAAAAAAATCAAGATGTGGGGACTTATTTGTTTTAATCAAAAAGAAAAAGACATGATGTTATTTCCAAAGCCTCTGAAAGAATTGAGAGAAAACAATGTTCATATTAGCTCTCCATTTCCTTCTCTATGATTCATTTTGTATTTATTTCTAATGCTTTTATGCCATCCACACAAAATGTAATGCTACTCTTCAAATGCTCCCAGGATATTCCCGGCCACCATTGTCTTCAAGAACCCCTTTGGATCTCCGGGTATAAATATGATATTACCCTGCACCCATCTCCTATAAGCTTCCGATGATTTATTTTAGGGATTTAAACAAGAATTAATCTTGGATGAACTAATAATGAAAGACATTAAAATGTTTGTCATTTTTTCACATTAAAAGGCATCAAATAACAATTATTAACAAATTAGGTATAAATTCTTTTACTCTTTACCCAAATAAATTCAACCACCTAGATATTTTTCTATTAATTTATCACTGTCAAAAGAACATTGGGAACAAGTTTAGCTATTCATTTCATCAGTAGTAACGATTTTTTGCTGTTGTTAGGAAGTGGGGCTTTTTCAGTTATTTTCTTTCTGTCATTTTGTAAATTTTCCGTAGCATGAAAAAATGAATATGAACTACAATTTTGTACTTGTAATGAACAAACCATGTAGCAAAAAAGTCACAAGAAAAATAAAGACCCCTTTTTTTATATGGCTTATGATATATGGCCAGGAACCAAATACGGATGTGGTCTGTCCTAAATAGGAATGTTGGGTGTGTGTGTGTAAATTTAGTTATGCATGTTTAAATGTATCAGTCAGTTAAGTGCCATACATGATACACGCTTGGGCGATCATGTCTCGAAAGAGACATGACTGACTGGGCAGAAGATTATCCCGCAGTAGGTTGCCATTGCTTTCTACGGTAGACTGGTTGCCGACCAAGGCTATAGAACCCAATCTGTCCTGCTATTTAACCCATAACTGGAAGGAAGAGATGGATTAATACCTTTCCCAAGGGTATTTGTGCGTAAATGAATGCAATGAATACGGCTGGAATTTGAACTCAGCTCCCCAGTTTCCAAGCCAATATCCAATGTGCCACAACGCAAATGTATAGTGAGTCCTAAATATTTTATTGCAAATAGATATGTGTGTGTGTTTGTCAGTGTACACATATATATGTGAGTACTCATATACACATATATATGTATGAGACTGCTTTGCCTAAAGAGACCAGTGTGGTCAAAACCTAGGTAGCAAGTAAGTGGTACGTGTTTGGTTTTTTGACATATTTTTATTTTTTATTTTTTTTTATTACTTTATTTTTTTAATTCAAATTTCCTTATCAATATATATATGACCCTGTAACTGAACCACATTTTACTGCCTGATGATGGTGTATTGAAAACCAAAACTTGATAGCTTTTGAGTTGCAGTATGCATTATTATAACAATAATTATATATATATATATATATCCTTCATTTGTAAACGAGTTATTATGTGACCTAGGTTTCTACCATGTGGTATCTTCAGGCAATTTGCAATAACTGATTTTACTGTTTACTTTTTTTTTTTTTTAAGAACATTAATGAAATGATGATTTTTTTGAATGGTCATGTAACGGGGAATTTTTGAACATGCAATTTTTAAAATTACAAGAAATTATAATGTATTCATCCATGGTTATATTAACCTAATAGAAAAAACAACAATGCAGGAATTAAAAACATACCAAAAAATACCTAACACACATGATAGTTACACCCTAAATATATGAAAGAAACTGGAAATGATAAGTGACACAAACCCAAATCTGGACAGGAGAGTTATGGGTACTGAGAGATTAAAGTGATGCAATATCTTGCCAATATACTCTGCCTAAGGCATGAAAACATAGCATCTTTTATGAATGTCTGGCTGATCTCTCCCTTCATGACAGCCCAGATGTAGTTTCCTAGCAGATGCTAATCCAGAGAGCTTGGAGACCAGTGCTGGAGATGTCATGACATTAAAATTCTTGGCCAGCTACTTCTGGGTCACCTGGGTCATATCAAAAGGAAAAGAAACACTCAGTCTATCCTTCAATGAAGGGACTGACAGTCATGTCTAGTCACTCGATGTTGGCAGTAGCTGTGACATTGATGTCCTGAAAGAAGAAATAGGGATGACATGACCCATGTTACTCACAACCCCAAGGCCGTTATAAATGACATGAACTTGATACCCATCACAGTAGTTATCTCTTTGGGGTGGCGGGTGTCCATATGGAATCATTTCTTTCTGCTCCTGTTCATCTTAGCTACTTTTTAAGAAGTTTCCTATCTTCAAGTCAATGTGGTTGTGGTTAGTGCCACATAAATGGCATGCTTTTTCATTTTCTTTCTCAGAATGGAAGTTGCCATGTTAATGCCCTTGATACACCGGTTAAAGAAATGAGGGTGTTAATATTTGGTACTACCATATAACCTAATGAAAGGTGTTCTTTCATTTATAAACTGCTAAAATCCTGGAATACAGTGTGTGTGTGTGTGTGTGTGTGTGTGTGTGTGTGTCTATAATTCAGTCATTTAAGTGCCATACATGATACATGCTTTGGGCGATCATGTCTCTTTTGAGAGATGACTGACTGGGCAGAAGATTATCCTGCAGTTTGTTACCATTGCTTTTTGCAGTAGATTGGTTGCCAGCCAAGGCTATAGAACCCAATCTGTCCTGTTATTTAACCCATAACTGGAGGAAAGAGACGGATTAACACTTTTCCCAAGGGTATTTATGTGCAAGTGAATGGAAGGAATTCAACTGGATTTTGAACTTGCGCAAAAAGTTATTGATCTGTCTCTTCCCAGACATGATCGCCCAAAGTATGTATCATGTATGGCACTCAACTGACAGTATCTATAATTATTAGGAATTAAAATAATTCACTTACCTTTTTCCAGTTTGTACTCTGAGTTTCAGAGAGATCTTCTCCAATCCTCAGTAGATTTTTATTGTGAACTGAGTCTATTTTCAAATCATATTTTCTTTGTTCTTGAAAAAACATTATTTTCAAGGTGATGTCAATTGTTTTAAAGTATTTATATTGATGACATAAAATTGATTTTTTACATTAGATAGAATTTTGAATATGTTCATTTATAAATATTAAATCACATATTAAATAAATGTTAGATGTAAACAAAATAGTGTTTATCGCTTTGTCTTTTGCTGCTAATTTAAATTTTAACATGAGGTTTTAACCTTCATTTCAACAGCTGACAAAAACAAATTTGCATAAACAATAACTAACCCTAACCCCATGTATATTATATAACACATATTCTCATATATATATATATATATATATATATATATTATTAATTATACTTTAGAACATGTACAAACTACAAACTACTACAAAACTGTATATTTTTTTTTTTAATCATATCACCCCAAGCAAGGCGGTGACGCCACTGATGTGCATGGGGCTACTTAAGAGTAGAATGATTGGAAAAGAGAAAGCCAGGAACCACATCCTAAACAGGGAACAAGGGATGAGCCTCTTCACCTGTTCAAAAGACGTGGATGGAGTGTGAACCGGGCGATAGTTTAGTCTATCTACTCCAATTGAGGAAAAAAAAAAAAAAAGAGAAAAGAAAAAAAAGTGAAAAAAGATTGGAAAATAGAAAGCCGGGAACCACATCCTAAACAGGAAACAAGGGATGAGCCTCTACACCTGTACAATAGACGTGGGTGGAGTGTGAACCGGTGTTTAGTGTTTTTTTTCAATTGGAGTGTTTAGTCTATCTACTCCAATTGAAAAAAATTGATTTTGTTTCAACATTAACAGAACAATGTCTCATCAGCAAGTTAATAATGATGGTAGTTATTAACTATCTGATGAGACATTGTTCTTTCAATGTTGAAACAAAATATACAATTTTGTAATAGCTTGTCGTTTTTACATGTTCTAAAGTATAATTAATAATAAATTTTTTTTTTTTTTTTTTTTTTTTTTTTTTAATCGTATCACCCCCGAGCAAGGCAGTAACACCACTGATGTGCAGGGGGCTACGTAATAGTGAAAAGATTGGAAAAGAGAAAGCCGGAAACCACATCCTAAACAGGGAACAAGGGATGAGCCTCTTAACCTGTTCAATAGACGTGGGTGGAGTGTGAACCAGGCGATAGATAGATCTATCTACTCCAATTGAAAAAAAAAACAAAGTGAAAAAAATATTCATTGTTCTATTTTTATATTGAGCACTGTTTTAAATTAATGTTTTGAACGTTGCAATTATTTTCTTTGTTCCTTATTCATTTCGATATATATATAGTCATCCGCAGACAGATCTGTTGCGCTGTATCACAGCTCATCAGTAGTTTAAACAACCGATTGCTTTTACCCAGGACTGAAACTCAACTGAATCGGCGTCAGTTGGCAATTCTGAGTTATGGGCGCTCGGAAGGAGGCAGACTTTTAGCGTATGGTGTATCATACACCAGTAGTTAGAGTGCTCTAATTCATTACTGAATGAGCGATATATATATATATATATATATATAGAATAGATTACAAGAGAAAAAACTTTTTATGTCAAACAGTTCCATTCAATGAGAAATTTTTATTTAGTAATATTTTATTTAGTATTTATTTAGTAAAATTTTATTTCATATTTATTTAGTAAAATTTTATTTAGTATTTGCTTGTTTAGTAAAATGTTTTATTTGTATTCATTTATATAGTAAATTATTTATTTAATAAAATTTTTATTTAGTAAAAGTTTTTAGAATTTATTTATTTATTTATTAAATGTTTTTTTAATTTGTCATAAAGTGCTCTATATTAAGATAAGGATAGAATATAGGATAAATAAATTGCAAACTTTATGTTAATAAAATCCTACATATTCACCGATAATCTTTGAAAGAAGACAGAAATGAGCTGTAATGTTGACAGATGTTATTATCATTTATTTCTCAAGGTACCCAAGTACTTTTGGCCTCTTTCCAAGATCATCTTCAGGGGTGGGGGTTATGGTAACAAATAATAACTGCAAAACAGTGTTGCTAAAAATTACTGTAAATTCTTTTTTGCTTCAAATATAACGGTTGAAAAACTGCTAGTGTTAATTAGAACGTGAAAAATTATCCAAAACGAAATTTTTTTAATATGTTGTAATGTCATGTTCATGCACATGTTAAAGCATGAAAAAGCAGACATAATGTTTGCAATTTATTTAATCTGACATGTCTAAAAGAAAATTTGCTGCCTGAATATACAAATATATATATATATATATTTATATATATATCGGGTTTCAATCCTGGGTTAAAAAGTAATCGGAGTCTAACCGTGCTGATGAGCTGTGATACAGCGAAACAGATCTGTCTGCGGATGACTATATATATATATATATATATATATATATATATATATATATATATATGTATGAGCAAATGATAAGAACTTGCTGAGTCTGAGCTGGTGAAGGAGTCAATATGCCAAGCCCTGATTTCTTTTTATCAAAGCTTCAAAGGTCAAAGGAAAAGGATTTTTTTTCAATGGTGCATTTATGAACTTTCCAGTAATCTCATCGTAATTCAAGATGTCCATGAAAAACAGCATATGCTTCCAAAAAAGGAAACCTTAAAAGCATGTTTTTAGAATGGGGATTAAATTTTTGAGTTGGGAAGAAAGGGCGTATTTATTTCCTGAATGAGATCATTATATTGGACTGTTTTCTGAAAGCCAGCTCTTGAAATATATGCAGTATAGCTTTTTGCAGATATTTTTTATGGTGATTCTTTGTGTATTTTATTATCTATTAGAATACTAAGTCTACAAAGTGTCTAGAGTTGGCAAAAAAAAAAAACTGAATTGGTGCTTGTAAAGTAAGTAATTTTATTACCTAGAATAAACAAAATGAAAATTTGTAGTAAGTTGTTGAATTTTATCTGTATATGAATCATTTTAAACTAAACACACACACATATATATATATATATATACTACCGGCCATAATTATTAGGCCACCCCAGTTTAAAAAAAATGATGTATTTCATACTATTTTTAGTATTTATTGCCAAGTGGATAATTCTAAATGAAAATAGAATGGTTCTTTTCTTAATACTGCACATTAACATGTGCATCAAATGAACTGGTTTGGTGTCCAGTTTTTGTGCTCTCTTCTCCATTCTTATTGGCTGGCCAAAGCAAAGTCTTCCTGGCTACCTTGTAAAATTCTGCAAGGTAATAATAACAAAAGAACCATTCTATTTTCATTTAGAATTATCCACTTGGCAATAAATACTAAAAATAGTATGAAATACATAATTTCTTTTAAAAAACTGGGGTGGCCTAATAATTATGGCTGGTAGTGTATATATGATACAATATAGTTTTAGGTATGCTATATTTATGGGTTAAAATACTCAATATCAGCAACAGAACATATGCAAAATATAAAAAGATAAAAGTGGACATTGAAGTCAACACTTAGAAATCACAGTCTCTTTCATGCTAAATGCAATCATCAGGCCACGTGTGTTGTGTTTCTGCTTGACTATCTATATATATATATATACAGGGCAGTGATTCATTGTGGGTAGTCTATCGTATTATTCAAACAGATCCTAATGCAGTTTTTTAGCTATTTATAGTGTTGTTCATTAACTTTTCTTAATTTAGTATTGATTATTTTATTGTTGAATGCTATTAATAGATTTTCTTTTGCTTATCTGTGTGTATGTTGGTTTGTAATTTGTTTATTATTATTTTTATTATTTCATTTACTTATATATATATATATATATATATATATATATATATATATATATATATATATATGTGTATACCTAGTGAGCCAACAAACCTGCCAAGGTTTCACTTAAGTGGATCATCAGCTTTCCCTGACAATCTGCATAGGTGAAACCTTGGTAGGTTTGTTGGCTCACTAGGTATACTTTATTTTTTCTGCTCTACCTAAGTATTGAGCACTTTTTTGTTAGTTGATTATTTGTCTCGGGTTTTTTCTTTGGGCCACGTGCTGACTCAGTCTGTATCCTTTTGGCTGATGTTCAGGTGGTGAGCTCTTTCTTTTTTTTATAACCATTTTTCCTTCCACATAGATCCGCGGAGGGTTTTTCGACACGAGTATAGTTATAAGTTTGTCTTTATATATATATATATATATATATATATATATATATATATATTCAAGTGAATAAAGAACGAAGAAAAATTTACAACGTCCAACATTCATTTAAAACAGTGCTCAATATATAATATAGGTTATTATAAATTATATTTTAGAACATGTGCAAATTTTTTTATCCACTACAAAGTGTACATTTTGTTTCGACATTGAAATTACAATGTCTCATCAGGTGGTGTGGAAAGAAATGGAAAGCCTCTTTTCTTTCTTTTCTTTCCATTCCTTTCCACACCACCTGATGAGACATTGTAATTTCAATGTCGAAACAAAATGTACACTTTGTAGTGGATAAAAAAATTTGTACATGTCCTAAAATATCATTTATAATATATATATATAGACTAAACTATCGCCCGGTTCACACTCCACCCATGTCTATTGAACAGGTGAAGAGGCTCATCTCTTGTTTCCTGTTTAGGATGCGGTTTCCGATTTTCTCTTTTCCAATCTTCTCACTTTTTTTTTTTTCAATTGGAGTAGACAGACTAAACTATCACCCGGTTCACACTCCAACCACGTCTATTGAACAGGGGAAGAGGCTCATCCCTTGTTTCCTGTTTAGGATGCGGTTTCCGGTTTTCTCTTTTCCAATCTTTTCACTTCTATGTAGCCCCCTGCACATCAGTGGCGTTACTGCCTTGCTCGGGGTGATATGATTAAAAAAAAAAAATGACTATAAGACCAAGTGGAAATACTTCTAAATGAAACATTTCCCTGACATGAGACATGTTGGATTTGGCTTCTACAAGTTTGAATGAAAGACAAAATTGCATGTAACAAAAATGCATTAGGATTTTTGAAGATAAGAGGGGCAATGATTAAAAAAATTGATAATGCCTTTTCTTTACACATAGTTTTGTCTTTCATCCCGACCTGAAGAAGCCAAATCCAACACATGTCAAGTTCAACAAAATGTTTTGTCTTAAAGTTTTCTCACTTTGTCTCATCATCTTGACCTTCATTTTGAAGACTTCCATTTTTATAGGCCCTATACACACACATTTATATGATTTGTAATCTAATATAGAGTAAATCTGATAGAATAATAAAATAAGGAACAAATAGGAATTGTTTATAAATTTAGCATGTTTCCCTTTTATTTAAGTTTCATTATTCTGACACACACACACATACACACACACAAATACACACTGCTCTTTCAGTCAGTTAAGTGCCGTACATGATACATGCTTTGGGCAATCATGTCTCGAAAGAGACATGACTGACTGAGCAGAACATTATCCCATAGTAGGTGTCCATTGCTTTCTGTGGTAAACTGGTTGCCAGCCAAGGCTATAGAACCCAAGCTGTCCTATTATTTAACCCATAACTGGAGGGAAGAGATGGATTAATACCAAGGGTATTTGTGCATAAATGAATGCAAGGAATTCAACAGGAATTCGAACTCGGCTCCCCGATTTGTTGTTCCAAGTTGATATACACTGCACCACAACGCACTACTCCTTATTAATTTAAATCGAGCTCTCTTCAGATCACTCCTTTTCAGAAACTCCACGTGTATAGATTTTACAATACAAAATACAATTACAATACAAATGGAAAAATTTTCCACAGAATATTCTCTGAAAACCATTCCTTACCCATCTCTGAATTCCTTTATCAGATCTCTCATGGAGAAAATTATACACCTCTAACCTTTTCCTAAGCATATTTCCTCTCTGTGAAAAATTTATTTTGAATATTCACAGTTAAATGTGACCACATATGAAGGGAGAAAGGGAATCACCACCTCTTATGGGATGAAGTTGAAATAAAAGATAGAGAATGTCACTGGAAACTACACAAACTAAAGGAATCCAGTGTATATGCTAGGCTACAAAAATCTCCTAAGCCGATCAAGTATAGAGATGAATACAATATGGGAATCAGTAATATGAAGTGCCAGAGGAAATTATTAGTGTCAGAAATTGCAATATGAACTCTGGTAAAAAAAGGTTACTGAAACATTAGGTTTATAAGTCCCAGAGTTTCACTTGCTGTTGTTCTCAAGGATACATGGCCTAGTAGATATTGGCGTTGGTTAGTTTCAGTGACTTGACCTAAAGTTCAATACCCCAGTGATCATAATAAAGTGTTCCATTCAAAATTCCTAGCACCTGAAGAAGGCCTGAACGTACAATGGCTGAAACATTGTAAAAAAAGCAATGAAGATAAGGACAATAATCTGAATAATGTAAATAGTGTAAATACTAGCTCATCTCTGAAATATAGACAAATATCTTTTGGTAGTGCCAGGCCACACATGAAGTGAGTGAAAAGGCATCTGGAAAGCAAGCAGCTAATTAAAACTGACAGCCAAAAGATAAAGCACCCACCCCTCCCAGTGCAGAGAGTCCAAAAGAGAAAGTGACAAACAGATTACATAGAATGAGCTTGTCCTTGTACTGAAGCTAATTTTATAGATCCACCAGAAATAAAACCCCAAAGAAGAGCTACAGAATGCAACAACAAAATACATGGAATTTTCATTTTTATTTTGATGTATCACCAACACGATCCCCTAGAACATAGGTTCCCAACCTTTTTGCTGTGATTACCCCAAAATACAATTTCACTATTATCCATTACCCCAATGAACAAATACCCGTAATATAGGAAAAGAAGTCATTATATTTTCATACATCAAAAGCAGATAAAGTTAATGGAAATTATTCAATACAATAGTACCAATCTATAATAATCAGAGGTATAGTAGCCGTTACCTAGCTGTGATTCTTAATGTGAGTGTTGAGCTTGTATTGCCTGTGCCAGTTTATTTATTCTTGGCTGAAAGGGCTATTTGGGCGTCGCTTGCCACGTTGAGTCTGCTGTGTTTCTTGGTCTTCATTCCAAGGACAGTAGAAAAAGCTTGTTCACATAGATAAGTGGTTAAAAATCCTATGAGAATTTGTACTGCTCTAGAGGCTAGTGTTCATATATCCTGCAGACGAGAGATCCAAAAGGTGTCTAGACCAGACTTGGTCTCAAACAAAAGCTTCCATGCATTGTTCATCCTGAATGTGAGAAATTCTTTTTTCTGATAGTCCTTATCAGGAATGATATCTTCACTCACAAGATATGAAAATTTCTTACTCATTCATTGTTGGAATTATTCAAGTTTGGAATGTACAGTACATATGTTTTCCAAGAGGTCATTTAGGTGATCACTGATGTCTGTCTTCCTTGATAAAGTTAATTCTGAAGACATCCTCAACATGAAGACAGACATCAGTGATCACCTTAATGGCCTCTTGGAAAACATCCAATGCAGAAAATTGTGCAAAAATTCCCTTTCCAATACGTCTGGTCCATAGTTCCAATTTCCCACAAAATGAAGCAACATTGTCCTGAAGTTTCCAAACCAAACATCTATTACCCACAAAATATGTGCTCATTACCCTACTGGGGTAATTTACCCTGGGGTTGGGAACCATGGCCCTAGAAGAATGGTCAGAGAATACAACTATAGAAATATTTTGGTGATCATATCAGGACATTGTAGAGCTTTGTATAAGTTTCTTCTAATGTTATTTTGAAACTCAAACAATAGAACATACATTCAGGTATATTGCTGATAGAATAATATCTTCTAGCAAAGTTATGCAAATCAAATTGCGAGAGAACTATAACAGTAAATTCTCAAGTTTTACTAAATGAAGTACCTGGCGATGTATTACGCTGAGTAACTGACAGATGGAGAAGCTAGAGAATTAGTACATGATCAGAGTAAAGAGTTAGTCAGTTAAGTGCCATACATGCGTTATTAAGTAGTAATTAGTGGGGGATCAGTTTATTACTACATAACAATACAAAACTGATCCCCCACTTTATGCCAAGTAGAAGCCTTAATCATGTTTTTAACTATTATATTCAGTCAGTTAAGTGCCATACATGATACACACTTGGGCAATCATGTCTCAAAAGAGACATGACTGACTGGCCAGAAGATTATCCCGCAGTGGGTTACCATTACTTTCTGTGGTAGACTGGTTGCCAACCAAGGCTATAGAACTCAATCTGTCCTGTTATTTGACACATAGCTAGAGGGGTAAGAGATGTATTATATTATTAAGTAGTAATTAGTGGGGGATGAGCTTATTACTTCATAACAATACAAAACTGATCCCCCACTTTATGCCAAGTAGAAGCCTTAATAATGTTTTCAACTATTATATTCAGTCAGTCAGTTAAGTGCCATATGTGATACACGCTTTAGGCAATCATGTCTCAAAAGACTGGGCAGAAGATTATCCCACAGTAGGTTGCCATTGTTCTCTGAGGTAGATGGTTGCTAGCCAAGGTCTATAGAATCCAATCTGTTCTATTATTTAACCCATAACTGGAGGGAAGAGATGGGTCAATACCTTTCCCAAGGGTATTTGTGTATCTGGAATTTGAACTTGGCTCTCCAATTTGTCGTTCCGAGTTGATATCCACTGTATCACGACGTACATCCTGAGTAAAGAGTACGAAACCAAATTAAATAAGTATAATAATGTATAATGTTTAGCATTATAACTGGTAATGCTAGGAACCACAACTATTTATGAAGTGTTATTATCCTAATCATCCATTATTCTCTCTCAATCAAACTATTACATTGCTGGTAATCAATCTATGAAAACCAATAATTTTTTATTATTCTAAGAAAAAAAAAAGATCATAAACTGGCTTCGTCTGTGGAGTAGAGTTCCAATTCTGGTCACACTTGGATTCATGAACACTTCAACAACTGATTATAGTCTAGTGCCACATTAGATCTTTCAATCCAACACATTAATGGTTGCTATATGTTAAAAAATATTCATAACTGCAGAAGTAAGAATATGAATGATTGCAGATTAGAGGAAATGGTTCCAAAACATGTCTATAAAATCTGGAAGCAGAATGATGGATATTTGTTGATCTTTGGGATCGTTAAAAGATTAAAGAGTCTGTAGAAAATAATTTTATGGTTTAAGTGACATTAAGCCAAATGTATTTAGACATGATCAATTTTATAGATAATCCAACACCAGGATTA
The DNA here is from genome assembly GCA_037127315.1 of Ascarosepion bandense. Taxonomy (NCBI): domain Eukaryota; kingdom Metazoa; phylum Mollusca; class Cephalopoda; order Sepiida; family Sepiidae; genus Ascarosepion; species Ascarosepion bandense. The sequence continues at coordinate 1,331,239 of JBBBDQ010000720.1, forward strand.
AATAGTGAATGCAGGCTATGAAAGATCAATCAGTTAAGTGCCATACGTGATACACGCTTGGGCGATCATGTCTCGAAAGAGACATGAATGACTGGGCAGAAGATTATCCCGCAGTAGGTTGCCATTGCTTTCTGCGGTAGACTGGTTGCCGACCAAGGTTATAGAACCCAATCTGTCCTGTTATTTGACTCATAGCTAGAGGCGGAAAAGATGTGTTATATTATTAAGTAGTAATTAATGGGGGATCGGTTTCCTATTGTTATGAAGTAATAAACTGATTCCCCACTTTATGACTAGTAGAAGCCTTATTCATTATTCCAACTATTATATTCAGTCAGTTAGTTAAGTGGGCCATACGTGATACACGCTTGGGCGATCATGTCTGGAAAGAGACATGAATGACTGGGTAAAAGATTATCCCGCAGTAGGTTGCCATTGCTTTCTGCGGTAGACTGGTTGCCGACCAAGGCTATAGAACCCAATCTGTCCTATTATTTAACCCATAAGTGGAGGGAAGAGATGGATTAATACCTTTCTTAAGGGTATTTGTGCATAAATGAATGCAAGGAATTCAACTGGAATTCGAACTCGGCTCCCCGATTTGTCATTCTGAGTCGATATTCACTGCACCACAACGCACATCTGATTCAATGTAGTCACCCCAATTTATGTCAGTGAAAAATGTGAGGCCAAGAAGGCATACAGTGTTGCTCACCTGGAGTTTAGCATCAGCCATGCGGTGGCTGGAAGAAATTGTTCTCTGAAGCGATTAAGTGAAAGCAATTTTTATTTTTAGAGCTGTTAAGCCATTTCTTGCCCCAATTAATCGAGATCCTTTTCCAGACAGTTGTCATTTTTACTTTTTCAGGTTTGCCAGACTTGCTGTTGTTGCTTACAGTTGATAGTCTGATTTTGAAAGAGTTAAACCGTGGAAGGGTCCATATAAATTCTTGTGATCAGTCAGCCCCATGGCAACATTTGACGAGGGGATAAAGTTGAATAAACTGCTAAATCAACTTCCAATAACACTCAAATTCAGAGTATTTACTTCTTTCTCGTTTAAAAGATCTTATAGTGACGGGATTTCAATCAATAACATGATGCAATATGGTGCTAACTATATACTGACTACTGTCACTGATTAACTGATAATATATAACTATAGATTTTGAGTGACTAAAGAACTTAAGTCAGAAAGATGTTTCACAATGTTATCAAAGGATTGTTTTTTTTCTTTTTGCATCTCTCAATTCTACGAAAGACTTAGTGAATAATCTTGTACATTCTGGTAGCGGCAACACAACTGTTGCATAATTAAGGATAAGTTTCCTGTAGAAATATAGAATTATACCCAGAAATATGTGTAAAATGTTTATGTAAGATAATGATTTAAATTTCTAAGTTTTATTAGCAGTCTAGCCCGGCGTTACTCGGGTGTAATGAAAGCTTTAAAAGTAATCCACGGTCCTGGAGATCAGACTCTTTGGACGTTGGCACGAATGACTAAAAAGCAATAGTTGTTTCCAGTTAAAGTGAAACCGTAGACTGAAAGAAATATGAATGGATGTAAGTCAAATTTCGATTTCCTGGTATCGATATCAAATAAGTTTCTTTCATCATAAACTGAATTTTGAAGGCTAAATAAGTCCTCTGAGTAAATGGTATCATGGCTGAGACTAAGAACTACAATTATACCTATTTAGAGTTAAACCCGAAGCAAAAACTAAAATAAAAGGGCTGAAAAAATACAGACATACAGGCAGATAAACAGATACACACACAAACACCTTGCCTTATATATATATATATAATCGATTTTCTGCACTACTGTAAGAACTGCAACCTTGAAACTTCTGAATATCGTTTCTTATGTCTTTGTCTATGAGTGTACCAAATTTGATTAAAATCGAACCACTATTTCTATAACCCGATTTTTTCGATTATCGGTTTTTGATATTTATCGGGGTACCTCGACACAAAAGCTAGCTAAGAATACTCGCAGACGCTTATAGTACAACTGTGCAAATTTTCAAGAAAATTGGTTCAGCCGTTTCAGAGGCTATAGGTAACGAACACACACACACAAACACACACACACATACACACACAGAGACAAAGCTCCATTTATAAATAAGATTAGTAGCAAATTGCATCATATAATAATTCTGCTTGTTCCTTTCTTACTTAGTTAATTACTTAGTTCCTCCGTCTGTTACGCCACTGAAGAAAGCACACTTACTCTCTACACAAGCCTTTCCTTGCCCTCTATCTTTTTATGATCTATAAACGCTATTCTCCTCAGCCTTTCACTCACCTTTGCCAAACGGAAGGGTAATAAAGAGTGAGAGTGTAAGAGGAGAGAGCCTATAGCCTTACTGTAGTAGTAGCAGCTTAAGCTGGTGGTTGTAGCAGTAATTGTGTGTGTATATGTGTGTGTACTCTACAATATAGTAAAAATAGGTAGGTTTGTTGTATCCCATGACCTAATAACGAAATTTCTGGCCTCTACACCCTTGGCCATTACTCAGTTGGTCTTTTCTGTTTACAATGAACACAGGAACCATGATTTTTCAGTAATAAAAAAACATTTTCTCTTTCAAAATCTCTCACAAAATAGCGTACAGTATTTTGGTTATGGTCTGTGCATACCCTGCTTAATATAATATAAGATTACAGTAAAGTAGCTTTTATGGACATTACACTCTGTGTTCTGGTCATTTCATTATCCAATACCTTTATGCTTGAAGACGTTAATATCATTTGTAGTATGACAAAGTAAAATTTTTCCAGGAAATCATAATTATCCTTCTGTGGAAATTCCACATATTCTGCTAGTTTATATTAAAGCTTAAGAAGTCAAGTTTGTTTATATTGAATATATATTTTCCTAAAGGAATTTTTTACCTCATATGCAAATTATTCTTTTTAGATCTTTCTGTTATTTTCCTCGTTATAATTTAATTATAAAAATAACTAATATTTTAAAGTATCTTATCCATGACGGGAGTTGCAGCATTTTCCAAACCAAATTTTACCATACGTACAAGAAGTATGGTAAAATGGAAATGTTACTACCCATTTCTGTGATAAAAATTTATTTTTATGAATCCTCTCGGAGAAGGGATTTCCAAAAGTATCAAGTCTGTTGGAGTTAACACAGCCCATAAATTAGTTTTCTGAATCACTGAGTGGGAATTCAGTCTTACGGTCATATCACGTTGAATATACCGGTTCTCGTTCGATCACCGATCAACGTTGAGCCTGGTCAGTACTTAGATGGGCGACCGCTTGGGAATACCAGGTGCTGTAAGCGTTTACTGACGGATGTGCGGGCTTACGGCCATATCACGTTGAATACACCAGTTCTCGCTTGATCACCGAAGTTAAGCAATGTTGAGCCTGGTCAGTGCTTAGATGGGTGACCGCTTGAGAATACCAGGTGCTGTAAGCATTTATTGACGGATGTGTTTGCAGTGCAGTGGATATCGACTAGGAAAAAGAAATCGGTGTAGCCGAGTTCGAATTCCAGTTGAATGCCCTGCATTCACTTACATGCTGGTACCCTTGGGAAAGGTATTAATCCGTCCCTTCCCTCCAGTTATGGGCTAAATAACAGGGTAGGACTTTGGACCCTACCCTTAAACAAATCCCAATGAGTCTTCCTCCATCGGGGGAGGTAGCCGGCTCAACCCGACTTGCACACACATTCAGTGACATTTGCAGGTTATGTTTATTTTGTGAGGTGTTTAGATTCACTCTTGTGCAAATTAATTGAAAAAACGGCTCTAGTTTCCCTTCTCTCACAATACAGTCAGGTTTAAACCTGTTGTGGAGTAGTTTTCGCACTGAAGGTTATAATCATGCTATGTCGGTTGCTAATCGACTTAACGTACCCAAAATGTTAGGAACTTGGTAATCTTCCACTGAAAGCTGACTCCTTAGTATTCGGCTAACTGCCGACTAATATCAACTGCCTAGTAGTTCTACTGAACTCCAATAGAACTCTAAAAAAACTCCTATGAACTTCCCAAGAACTCCTCAGAACTTCTCCCGTTAACTTCCTGTTAGCTCTTATTAATATAGGATGGAGAGTCCATTATCCGAGGAATAGGTGTGTTTCCCCATAACAAAACCCTCTGGAGTGACAGGGTGTAATTGATTTCTATTTTTTTCCTCAGATTATTTCATTTGCAGTGGTGTGCAGTAATATGAATCTATTTGGGGGGGGTGTATGATGAAATTTGTTTGGTTTTAAAAATATTGTGTCATCCATGATTGCATCAGATTTTTATCACGCTCAGACATTATTGTCGTGACTGTCAATTAGTTGTCCTATGGCAATTGTCTGTGATTGACATTACATTAAGGAAGTGTACAAAAATTGTAATGCTGCATGAACACACTGGCAAGCCTTACAGAGAGATCGCAGATATTGTTGGTATCAGTCTTTCAGTTGTGTCATCAAGTCGAAGAAACAAACTGGATCTGTCAGTCCAAAACGTAAAGGAAAATGTGGTCGGAAGAGAAAAACAATACCAAGAGACAGCGTATACATAACAGCGAAAGTGTGAAAGATCTTAGGAAGACATTGTTTGTATTGCTTTAATTTGCACAAGTATGCATGGGTTCTGTATGCAACTGGTTTTTGATTTCTCCGAAACAATCTTAGGCCAGAAGCAACTGTGTGACACGATAACTAGGCATATATGTATTTTATTATAATAGATTAAAATAGAAAACGGTTAAGAATAGAAAATAGTTTAAAAACATAAAAGTGAAAAAGAAAAGGAAAAAATAAATAAATAAACGCTTTTTCTTTTATGAGGAAAATTGTGGAAGAGACAACGGTATCCGATTACTGTTTTAAATCCTACCACTCTTCCGGTAAATATTTGACTCAGTGAAAGGAGTTCAGCCGGGTGCGAGCTTGAAGTAAGGATTTCCGTTCGTCTTGTTTCGGTCAGTTCGGATTTGTTGATCTCCATTAATTAGAGTTAGAGCTGTGTGTCACATTCGCCTGCCCCAACCGAAAAGGCTAACTCTAAACGAATAAAGCATCCTTTCAACTCATCCAAGTTGTGGAAGTTTGTTCCTTATAGTTCAATCTTGTACCCCCAGCTTGAGGCTCCGACATTTTCAACAAACTCCCGGCAAACATCACAGCGTGGAGAACGGCCGCCGGAGAAAATTGTTAGGACGGACCATTGGGTGTTACAACTGTGTTATTTCTTAGGTTGACTTTTTTCTTGATAATTCCATGCGTGTTGGGTTTTCTCTGTGTCACTGTCTGCTTATTTGTTGTTTAAAAAGCAACAGTGCGCAATAATATAATAATAATGACATTAACCATGCGATTACTTCCATGGGTAAGTTGGCAATTCTATGACATTATTACGGGGACAATTGTGAAGAATGCCCTACCTTGTCTATCAGTCTGTTCACTAAGTAAAATTCTATTTAAGACTATAAAAGGAAAGGTTATCAATCCTTTGTCTCTTTTCATTTTTGCTCTTGAATGTGCTAGCTGCAACATAGGGCTTTTCACTGCTGGGAGAAATTCTTTACTCCAAGCAAGCCAAATTCTTGATTTCATTCAGGCATATGGTGTGAATACAGACAGAAACAGAAAGGAAGAAAGAAAGAAACACACACACATTTTTGTTTCCCTTTTTCAAAAAGAGGCTCATCTCTTGTTCCCTGTTTAGGATATGGTTTCCGGCTTTCTCTTTTCCGATCTTTTCACTATTACGTAGCCCCCTGCACATCAGTGGCGTTACCGCCTTGCTCGGGGTGATACGATTAAAAATATATATATATATATATATATATATATATATATACATGTAAATATAATTTTCTTTCTCTTTTTTTTTTTAACCATGTTACTCATGGAGTGGAGCTGCATAATAGCCAACAAAGAGCTGTGCTTAATAACAGAATCTACCTCATTTGAAGACTTTCAGCAGCAGCAACAACTAAAATAGATAGCACATGTAATTTAAATAGAAAATAATGACATAATCAAGTTGCTGACTTTTAGGATGGACGTCATAACAAGGTTCGAACTCCCACCCTAGATGGCAACCAAGTTATTATATCCCTTGATCAGAACTACACAGATGACAATGGCAATCACGCATCTTCACATGTCCCATATCAAACTATCAATCTACCGGTAATATAATGATTATGCTTATTGTTATCCAATAGTAAATAATTTTAAAAAATTTAAAAGGTAATTTTATTTAAAATTCTATTTGAAAAGGTAATTTTTAAATGAAATTTAAATGATTTTTTTTTAATGAAAAAACGTTATTACGACTATTTCTGTTCTATAGCTGAATATTTTTACCACTGGCTTCTTTGCCAGAACAGCTTTTGAATATTCAAATGCCACTTATGGTCCTTTTTTCAAATAAATTCTACATTCTTTTTTCTTAAAGCAACAAAAGGTTGTCAATTCAGCAGAGTATCACTTGACATATCATCTGTAGAAATTTACAAGTCCGAAGAAATATTCCAATTCTTTTCTGCTCTTTGGTACTTCAATTTTTAATATTTTGATATGCAATATCCTGTAGTGTGTGTCAGCCATGCCTGGTACTAGGCCAACTTCCAAAAATAGCCGACAATCACCCATTTTGAATAACTTATCAGGTTGTTGAAAAATAAGTATAATTTTGTTTGCTGAACATTATAACAAATGTGTAAGAAGAAGAAGAATGTTTGATGAGAAAATGTTTTTAATTGATTTGCAAAGTGAAATGTAGTGTTTTTAAAATATTCCACACTAGTTTAGAGTTCATGGTTTGATAGTAGCAAGTAGCTAAGTGTCCCTGGTGTATGCTGATAGTAGCAGAATGTAAAGCCTTATGTTCCTTTCCCCTTTTTGGCAAGTTAGTGACAAGGTGAGAAAGAAGATAAAACAAATAAAGAAATTATACTTAAGAGTGTCCTGTTGTTGTTGTTGTTCTCTTTGGCAGCATGGGGGGAAAATGAAGAAAAGGAAAATTTCATTTTTCACTTCTAGGTGTGAAAAAAAATTGACTGACGTCATATATGAATTTTCTATTTGCTATTCAATTAAGATCCAAAATTTGCTTTTCACACTGACTTATGAACTTTTCTTTGGTCTGGGGTTTTCCAAAATGTTTTAGTCGTTTGAATCCACTTTTGCGGGTGTGCAATTTTACTTTGTCTGTTTTAGTTAGTCGATGGACGATATAGGATTTGTATCGTATAATCCCCAAAACGATATTTTTTAGTGTTGTGCATGCATGTTTTTTCGTTAATTGTGAATCTAGCATTTTTTAACTTATTCAAAAGTAGCATATTTCATTTTTTTTATATAGCCACTAATAACTTGCTCTACAGCCTTTTAAACTTGCGTAATTTGCTGTTTTAATTTCATACACCATTCTTTTCTACCTTAACAAGTTTATTGGCGTGTTTATTGATGTCACTTATTTAGTCTTCATCAATAGGTATTTGATGGTATGCTGACTTTAGATCAATTTTAGAGAATATTTTCATACCCTCAAGGGAGTTCAAAGCCTATTCTACATTGGGGATAGGATACGAATCTGCACATATTTTGTAGTTTACGCCTATTTTGTAGTTACCACAAATGTGCACGTCCCCATCTTTCTTTCTTTCTTAAAATTACTCACGGGGAGGCCCATTTACTTCTTTCAGGTGGATCTCGTCCAAGTAGATTGTGGTGATACCGACCAAGCAAAAGCGATGGACCGGATGTTTGCGCTTTCACGACCAAAAAGAAAATGACCAAAAGTCGTCTGTGCACCGCCGGCTCCGCGTAGATGTTCCGGTTGAAAACTAAAAATTAATTAAATATTAAATTTCCAGTTCGCGAGCCTATGCAAATTTTATTTATCAGTCAATGGGAAGCCCAGAACCAAATACAAGTGTGAAATCCCAAATGAGCTGCTGTGATCCAAAAAGAAGATATAAAAGCGGATACAGAAAACATGGACAGGCAGACCGACTCGAGGAGAAGAGAGTAATCAGTATCCCCTTGAACTAAGTCAAGTGGCTTACTATCCTCGCCTCCCTTACCTCTTTCCTTCTTCCCTGTCTCAAAAACTACTTACTGACCTAAGGAGCGAATACATCAAAGACATTCCTTTCTTACACGCTCCCAAATTCCTAAGCATTAATTCTCTTTCAGCATTTTATTGCCATGAACATTTTAACCTCCGCTGGACCTATACTTCATGTATTACTTCAATTGTAAAAACATTAATTGTTATGTGTTACATATAAAATGTTATCTTTCAACCCAATTTGCTTTTCTTGGTTTATAATCTTTCTTTATGACTTTTTTTAAAATCATATCACCCCTAACAAGGCGGTAACGCCACTGATGTGCAGGGGGCTACATAAGAGTGAGAAGATTAGAAAAGAGAAAAACGGAAACCACATCCTAAACAGGAAACAAGGGATGAGCCTCTTCACCTGTTCAATAGATGTGGGTGGAGTGTGAACCGGGCGTTAGTTTAGTCTATCTACTCCAATTGAAAAACAAAAAAAAAAAAACCAGTGAGAAGATTAGAAAAGAGAAAAACCGGAAACCGTATCCTAAACAGGAAACAAGGGATGAGCCTCTTCACCTGTTCAATAGATGTGGGTGGAGTGTGTGGGCTATCTACAACAAGGCCAAATTCCGTTAACCTGCAACAGTATACAACTACCTTTCACTAGAACGGACTCTCCACTACTACTAATAGAAAAGAACAGATAAGCATTACCACTTTGTTCCAGCAATATTTTTTAACTTTTCCACAACTATTGGTAGTAGATGGACTGGCGTTTTTCGTGCTTGAAAATATGAGAAGGGATATTTTCTTTTAGTCTTTTAGTTTTAGTTTTTTGTTTTTACTTTTAACATTCCGGTTTCTTCTGCTTTAGATTTATTCACTAATTTTGTCAAATTTATGTTCAGCACACAATTTCCTATAAAACCGTGATTCTTTTCACAGTTTGTCACGATAATTGGCAATATGTCAAACTTATTTTTTAGTTTCACATAAGCTTAAAAAAAGCCTAACATTCTTATTATGGATCAATTGGATAAGGCTTTTTTTTAAGTTGCTTTTCCTAATTTCTTCCAAACAATTCTGGGTATCAAAGTTAAATCACTTCGCGTATCTGTTTTGCGTGTCCACTGTAAAACATTCGTATTTCTAATAACCCTTTTTCATTTTTTCTTTTAGTGAAAAGACATCTATACTCATTTCCTCTTCATTTTGTTGAACCATCTCTTCGTTTTTGTTTTTTTTGTTTTTATTTTTTTGTATTTACACATATGTCTAAAAGAATTCATTTTGAAACATTTTCTCATATCTTTTTTATATGCCGGGCATTTTTGCTTTTCTCTTTGATGTTTATAACCACACCAAGTGTACATTATTCAATCTTTTTTCTCTATCGCCTATGTATCCATTTCTTCTTAAAGATCCGTAATTTCTGTTCAATTAAATTTTTGAATCAATTCTTGTTGCTGAACAAAATCAACACGCTGTTCAAGTGACAACTTTCCAAGTTATAACTCCATTAAAAAAAGTCATTTGTCGATACTCCTCATTTTAAAAGTCGTTTAAAAATTTCATTTGAATCAAATATTTTTGTTTGACTGACTGATTTTCCGATCCCAGTTTCTCAAACTCACAATATTTGGCAGCCTGTTTTAATCGAAAAACATATTCAGTGACTGGTTCATTCAATTTTTGAGAAATGTTTATGAACTTAGCTCTCTCTGCATTAACTAACTTTTTCTAAGGCGCTACCCTATGTTTTATTGTTGTGGATGGAATGTGTGCGTGTGTGCAATTTGGATTTCGTTGAATATAAAATAGTAATTAAAATTAAGGTTTTGTGTGTTCCTCCAAAGCAATCATCCACAAACATAAAATTTTAGATTAATTCTCAGATAAACAATATCGACAAAAAATATGTAAGACTTGTTGAGTTGATCAATAACATATTTAATAAATCAACAATTCAGTAACAAGGATATTTATTATTTAGTAATAAGTAAGGTGATAGTGAATAATAAAGTGATGGAAAATATTAACTCGACGATCCGAAAATATTAACTCGACGATCCGAAAATATTAACTCGACGATCCGAAACTAGCGGGTGACAGTGTTTGATATGCGATCAAACATGTTGTTAAAAAGTCTTTTAGGAAAACTTCACAAATCAGAAAAATTCAGGAGAAATAACTGTATCAGATTTATGTTAAAGATACGTAGTTCAATCAATGTGTAAGTTGCATCAAATTTAAAAGTTCAGTATTTGCAGGTTAATAATAGTTGTGTGCAAAGAACATAGTTACATATCTTTAGTTATATGAATATAGAAATATGAGATGGAAATTCACATTATAGACATCGTTCAGGATTCATTTAATTCGTTTGAAATGAAACTTGTGTATGACTGAAAGGTCTGAACACTGAATCTTTATACGTGAATGCCAAAATGTCTCGTAACGTTTGTGTTAGAAAAAAAATAGAACAAAGTTGTGTTCAAATAATGTTCTTAAGGTTCAGGAAATTTAAGTCTTTCACTGAAAGAAAAAAAGGTGTGTGTATTTTGGAAAGGTATGAGTTATAGAGCACGCAACAAGTGCTTTCTGAAGAAAGTGAATGAGTGATTCCAGAATCCGTGCCTTGATAGAAAAATTACAGTGTGAAGTAGGTGTGTAGTTGACGAAGCGTCCACTTACTAATTTAGATTTACGAGTCGACTCGACGCAACCTTAGTCATGGTTTAAAGCAGGTTTTAAGAAAGAACAAAAAGGCGAAAGTAACCAGAAAAACAATATATTGACAAAGGTTACATGGGGTTGAGAGAGCATGCATAAGAAAGTGAAAAGGAAAGAGTCATTCCCCTTCGTCTGTTCGTAGAAACAAAATACGATGTATGAAGTTTTTTTCTCTAGCTGAAAGAAAGGTTTGTACAATCGTTAAGATTATCGTAAAGAGTTCAAAGTTCAAATCCTTGATGAAGAAAGTCAGACAGAAGACAAAGTTCTGTGTCTGTGTGTGCGTTGAGTAGAGAGAGAGACTTACATGCGAATGTAGCAATCTTAGGCAGTCTGTGGATTTCTACTGACGAAGGTTGGAAAAATTGTAAATTTATGTGTAGGAAGTTATTTTATGTAAAGTCCTGTTTGAATGAAAGTTAATGTGCATAGTGTTAATGTCGGTGAGAAGAAAAATAAAAAATATTTGCGCCACTAATTGCTACCCGCAATTAGTGCGCGTGTGTTTGTGTGAGTTAGGGAGACATGTCTGCTCTTGTCCCGGGACGAAATCCTAACTGACGTACCACGTGATGATCTTCGCTTTTATTGGCATCGTTTAGGCGGGAACAAGTCATCACGTGGACGCCGAGTGACCATGCGTGTGTGTGTGTGTGTGTGTGTGTGTGTGTGGGTGTCAATGTATGAAACCCCACAGGTGTTAGAAAAGCGCGCAAAAGTAATGGTGCGGCTTGAAAGGATCAAAGGCTTGAGTGACGTGGATTCTGGTGGCAGAAAGAATCACTAAAGAAAAGGGGCAAAATATGCTCCTTATATAGTTGTTAGGAAGGGCCGGTCGGCTCAGATTTGAGCGTCCCTTTCTACGCGCCAAAACTGTGCCTTAGCCAATGAGATTGCTTGTGTAACAATCTCAAGCTCTGGTTGGCTAATGCACAGTATTGGAAGATTCCATAAGACTGGATTGTAATTAAGGGGTGGATAGGATATTCTATCCCCACAATATCATCAGAGGTCATTTCCTCTGTCTTAGGTGTGCAATTTCTGATACTTTTATAAAGCGAGCAATTGCCAAGAAGAGAATAGATATCTGGTTTTCTCCTCTAATTGTTTTCAAATACTTCAGTTTTTTACTCTAGATTTCGCTGATAGTCTCCTTAGGCACGCTTGTGTGTACTCATGATTATCAAGGGATAATTCCCCACTCGGTTCTTTAGATATCGACAACGCCATTGTTGTGTAGTGTTACTAAATCACGGGAAGATGTGAGCACTCAATCACCTCAAGGGTAATACCTGTAGGTATTTATACTCTATTCATATGGAAATGAGTCATCTCAAAATGTATAAAAGTTCGAACTGCGTGTTCGTTCTTATCTGACATAAAAGGTGGGTAACTGTAGCAAGCCTGGTTCTCGTGAATGGGGTCAGTCTTGATTTTCTTTTTTGAGTCCCTTTTTGCACAACGGGGCGGTTTCCTGTGAATCCCTCCCTGGTTAAGTTAGATGTCTTTTGTGTACCTAGTTAATGTGAATGAATATGTTCCTAGTTTGTTTCCGGCTTTCTCTTTTGTTATGATCCAAGTCAAGATTCCCAACCTGCCCAGTTTGTTTTTGGTCCCATTTTTAATCTTGACTGGATCAGTCTTTGATTTTCCCCATTTTCTCACTTAGCGAGTTCGCTACTTGATTTCACCATTTGGCGGAATACAGCAGCCACTCTCTTTTTGTAGGGTTGACGTGTCTTACTCACATTTGTTATTTTAGTTTTAAAATTTTTGGTATATTTTAGTTCGTTTTGGGTATTTCATCCCCTTCCCCTTTTTCATTTCATTATCATTAAATCTTTTAAATATATTTTTGTATTGTACATATTAGCATTTTTTACGTCATGGTTTTGTTTCCCCTTTTTAGCTGCCCCTTGTAAATATGTTGTATTGTGGTGCGTGAAGGATTGGGAGGTGATGGATAGGTTCTTGTGGTGAATGTATAAATTGTCAATGAGTGATAGGGTCACCTAAGTGTTTTGCTAAGTGTTAAGTGTGTGTTAAGCGTGTTAAGTGTAACAAAAGGTAAAATGATTGACCAAAACTCAGAGATAAATCACAGATAAATATTTAATTTACAAAACACACCAAATAAAATATTTGCAAATATATAATTTTTGTTGCATTCAAAACAAGAAACATAGAGTTTACTACTGGCAAGTGTTACGAGGAGAGAAGGGGAAGGTAAGGAGTCAAGTATCTTTACCCAGTTAAGTTGGCGAGGAAGTTAAGTGCTATACTTTTTAGAAATCCTCAAATGAGTATATAAAGAATAATTTTAAGTATGGTCAATGAAAGAGTCAAAAATATGTATTTATCCATATAGTTCCATGAGGTTCTCTTTCAGGTTTTAGTTGGTCGGCAACTTTTCTTACACATTCTTTCGGCTGGATATAAATCCTTGAATCACAACCGGAGTTGATAACATCAAACCCTGGTAACAACTGACTGTTCTCTGCCCGAAACCTATTTTTGTAGGGGCTAATACCTAATTTGCATATTTCTAGAACCTTTCGAATTCTCTTGATTTTACTGGAACATTCTCGATCATTCTAGTACTTTCCAAACGTTCTATTTCTAATATCCTTATTTTTACGACTACTTCATGAATTAAAACTTTTTGGGAATAACACTTAGGACTCAATAGAATCCATTACTATAACATTTTAGACATTATTATTGTTATTTTTATATATAAAATAATCCTCATAACACTACGTATAGGATAGTTACGGATGACCACCATCTACTCCCCCCCATTTCGGCCATGTGCCACATTTTTGCATTTTTTATTCAAAATAAATATCTGATACAAATAGCAACACAGCACTGACGTTCCACACAACTTTGAACAAACGGCTAGGAAGGAAACCTCTATAAATACTGGAAAGTGTGATAAAAGTTAGTGGACTTGAAAAACCAATTTTCCTGAAAATTCTTCCATAGAAAGATTTTACAAATTTTAATCAACAGTAACATTGACTGCTTACTGAATGAATGTTAAATATTTCTACATAAATAAATGGTTAAAATTACCTTTAGCACTACCATAAATTCTTCCAAGTGTTCAATTCGTTTCTCTTGAATGTTGAATTAATTTATTTTGAAAGTGTTCATCCTCATAAAGTTGTAACTTGTAATATATGCAATAGTTTGTATCTTACGATGTTCTCGACTATGCCAATACAATTTCTAATTGATAGCATCATTTTCGTCATATAAAGATTAAAAAGCAATTATCATGGTCAACTTAATCAGTTTATCAAGTATAAGGTTAAGACAGACTGAAGTTAAAAGTAAATAAAACAGTGTTGTTGGTGAAATTTTATTGACCTCCACTTGAGGGTCAAAATTTTTGATGACGTCTCGACATAGTTGCTCCTCGATCTCAACAATATGCCTTATTATCTCATTCTTCAGCTGTTGAATTGTTACTGGCTTATTGGCAGAGTCCTTACTTTTGTTTGAGATAACCATAAAAGAACAAATCTAAAGACGTCAAGACGCACAATCATGGCAGCCAATTGACATCCCTATTTCGAGATATGAACTGGGAACCACAAATCTTTGACATCCATAGCATTCAGTTCAGGCCATAAATCAACAATAACAGTTTTATTTACTGCTAACTTCGATTCGTCTTAATGAAACACCCTTTGGGCTTTGTCTTCACATAAGCCTGAAAGTGGAACGAGTATATCGAATCTATAGCTGCATATACTACTAGAACTGTTGGGTCACTGTGTTGGGATAGAAAGTTTAATCGTCAGAATATATCTTGCAAATTTATTAATCAACTATTTGTCTGTACATTGAATATTGTTGCTATTTCTAGTCGGTTGCTCTTGCTATTCGTCTCGAAGTTCTTGACAAAATCCAAAGAAAGATCTGCAATATAATTGGTTCTGACTTGGCATCTCGACTTCAATCACATTTTCACTGACTTTTCGTGGCTTCCTTCTGTCTTTTCTACAAATATTTTCATAGCAGCTTCTTCTTTTTTCTCTGGTGCCCTGTCTACGTGAATTTAAGCGCGATACTAAATTGGCATGTAGGTTCCACCATTGAAATAGTTAAATATAACCGCCACTTCTACTCCAACAATTTTTCTTCTCGCACTTTTTGCTTGTAGAACTCCCTTCTGTTTCTTTGCTTCCCTGATAGCTGCAAATTCCCCAAAATTAAAAACAACGTCAACTGACATCTATCTTCTTGAACCCGTTCATCTGTGGTGATACCGACCGAGCCAAGCGAGGGACCGGATGTTTGCACTCTCATGACCAAAACTAGTCGGTACGCATCCGGCTCGACGCAGATGTTCCGGTTGAAAGCTAAAAATTAATTAAATATCAAATTCCAGTTCGCGAGCCTTCGCGAAATTTTTATTGGCCAATGGGAAGCCCAGAATCAAATATGGATGTGAATTCCCAAATGATCTGCTTCGATGCAAAAGCCGAAATAAAAACCACCTTGCTTGGAAGGAAATGGTTAAAAAAAAAAGCCAACATCACAGAATCTTTGAACTTCTACTTTTAGGAACCAAATATTGACAGTGGAAATTGTGTAATAACTGAGCAGTACTAAATGAAAACTAAACAAGATATCGATAAACATGTGCAGCAGAACAAGACAATCTCCACTCATAGATTAAACAACAGTTCAGTTTGAAATTCCCTGAAGGTTACTGGGATGAGGGGTTATACAAGCACCTGATGATGGTCAGAAACACAAAGGTCGAAAGGTGATACTTCTTCTTTACGTGCCTGTAGTTTGAACAAGTCTCTATTGTTAGAACGTCACTTGTACAAGTCAAGATGCCGCTGATTCAATTTGACGTCCTTGCTTTCTGAACACGTCACAACGTATCTCCGACCTTTTTTCTTATTCTTATTGAGCTAACAGTCCATCTTCTTCGTCCGCTTACCTTGTCAAATTGGGGCTCTATTTATCTCTCTCGAGCCGTCCATTTGCATACGTGTGAGCCTCCTTTTCGGTTTTCCCACGCATGCGTACAGTCATTCTAAGCTTTGCCGCCATGTTGTTTGCCTTGTCCAGCACCCGCTCCTCGACCAAAAAAGACACAGGCGACCCTAAGCCTCTTGCTCGACTAGGACCGTGTTCACCACAGTGCCATACCGTTTCCTTTCAGGAGGTAGGTGATCATGGACTTCCACTTACCCCTACCCTTTGTCGTTCGTAACACTTTTCCCCTCCCAAACCCTGCTCTGCCATCCACTTGAAAGATGATAGCGACAGCATAAAGTGAAAAAATAGTCCACATGTAAATAATTTAAATAAATCCGCATACATGAGATCACAAACTCTGATCACATTTTCCTAGTGATTAATTTCTCTCAAGTTTCATAGCCTTAAACCGACGTTTAATTAAATTTGAAATGCTCGTGCCAATCAAGTACCTTTGTATGACCTAAACAGTGTTTATCCAAAAGCATGACAAAGCATTTTGACGATCTCAGTAGCACTAGTTCTCTTTGGGACATACATTTGATTTTAATCATTTTGTCCCAAGCAAGGCTACAAAGTCACAGCTGCAAGGAGTGACTGAGTGTTAGAAAATATAACATTGTTAAGAGAGAGAGAACAATAAAACAACAGACATTAAGAAAACAGGTGACAACGATTGACATTGCTTTTAAATGGGAAGCAAGAAGCTGGAAAATAATTCCACAAGTGCAAAATAAGAAATTATTAGAACTTATAGATACATTTAGTCATTTCAATTGTAAAATGACGAGACCTTGCTGCCAATCTAGTACTGAACTTAAATTCATAAACTCTAGGTACCATTGAGGATATTTTATCAGAACAATTAGCATGAAAGTATTTGCAGAAAAAGGTTCAGGAAAGCTACCTTACAGCAATGAGAAAGAGACTGAAGTTGAGTTGCCAGGCCAGCACCAATAACATTGCTGATTCTTCTTTGGATTTTATCTAGAATCTCTATTAAAAAATCTGTAATGTGATCGATCCCGACTCAGATACAGTCACTTTCTCACTAGCGCAATATGGCTTCCCTATGTCTCTTCTACAAATACTTTCACGTCTTCTGCTCCGATGAACTTAGCTCTCTGGTGCCCCCCCCCCACCCCGCATGAATTTACTCGAGCCACAAGGTCAGCAACTAGGTCCCACCCTTTTACTGTGAAACCAATAAAATGTAAACGCAAATTCTACTCCATTAGTTTCTTTTCCCGCACTTCCCGCCTGTGGAATTCCCTTCCGTTTACTTGCTTACCCGACAGCTACAATTTTCAAGAATTTAAATGTAAAGTCAATAGTCATCTCCTATCTCACTGACTTAAATCCTCTTTCTTTGTCCACTCCACTCTCATCAGTATTCCTATCCTTCTCTTACTCACTTCCTGACATCCCCTATAACCTGTCACTCTTTCTCATAATTTTCTCTCATGCTCCTTTCTCCGTCCACTCCACTCTCATCAGTATTCTCATCCTTTTCTTACCCACTTCTTGACACCCCCTATAACCTGTCACTGTTTTTCATAACTTTCCTTCTAAGCAACTCCTTGCACACCATATATATATCTATCTAAACTTATTTATAAATAGAACTTTGTCTCTCTGTGTGTGTATGTGCGTGTGTATCTGTGTATGTGTGTGTCCGTTACCTATAGACTCAGAAACGGCTGAACCGATTTTCTTGAACATTTACACACTTGTACTATAAGCGCCTGCCAGTGTTCTTAGCTAGGTTTTGTGTCGAGGTACCTCCGATAAATATCGAAAATCGATAATCGAAAAAATCGGGTTATAGAAGGAGTGGTCCGATTTTAATCAAATTTGATACACTCATAGACAAAGACATAAGAAATGATATTCAGAAGTTTCAAAGTTGCAGTACTTACAATAGTGCAGAATATATATATATATATATAAAAGGCAAGATACCGGGTCTGATCAAAATCAGATTTTCAGCCCTTTTATTTTAGTTTTTGCTTCGGGTTTGGCTCTAAGTATGTATAATTGTAGTTCTTAGTCTCAGCCATGATACCATTTACTCAGAGGACTTATTTAGACTTAAAAATTCAGTTTACGACGAAAAAAACATATTTGATATCGATACTAGGAAATCAAAATTTGACTTAAATCCATTCATTTTTCTTTCAGTCTACGGTTTTGCTTTAACTGGAAACAACTATTGCTTTTTAGTCTTTCGTGCCAATGTCCAAAGAGTCTGAGCTCCAGGACCATGGATTAGTTTTAAAGCTTTCATTACACCCGAGCAACGCCGGGCTATACTGCTAGCATATCCGAAGTCCCAGATCATATGTGGCAGCAATATTCAAAAGAGCGAATGGTAGACTTTATAAATATGTAAGATAGATTGTGTAATCTTAAAAAGGGTTTCATCATTCAAAAAGTCAATAACCTGAAAAATACTGGTGAAAACAACTCGCAAATTATTTGTTCAGAATAAATGCAGTAATGTAATATTTATTGTCCTCATCCTTGTTGTTATTATCCTGTTTTGGCTGTTTTGTCACCAGGGATTGAACCCACAATTAAAATGCTAACAAAAACATCTGCAAGTTGTAATTTCAAATAAGGAATCATCATGAAATCAATATGTCGAAATACTATTTTTTTTTCACCATTTGTCTATATTTTATTCTGCATCATGTTTTTGAAAATATGTTCTTTTTTTCTTCATAACTGTTAATTTTATATAAGAAAACATCACTTGTGTATTTTTCTGGCCACAGTAACATCAGAACTTTGAAATGCTGGCCACAGTAACATCAGAACTTTAGAAATGCTGGCCACAGTAACATCAGAACTTTAGAAATGCTGGCCACAGTAACATCAGAACTTTAGAAATGCTGGCCACAGTAACATCAGAACTTTAGAAATGCTGGCCACAGTAACATCAGAACTTTAGAAAATAATAAGAAATATGGGGAGTTTGAATGGCAATGATCAGAACAACAAAGATGAGGATACCAGTTTTAATAATTGTTTCAATGATCACATTTCACTACAGAAATTGAAACTATACAAGAATGATAAGAGACAATTTCAGCAAAATTATTATAATCAAAACAACAAAGATGAGGATACCAGTCTTGATTGTTTGAATTTTGAAACACTGTAAGGAAGATAATGAAAATATTAGCTAAATTATTATAATATAAATAACAACAATGAAGATATTAGTCAGAATAATTCATTAAATAATATAAAAAAATGCGTTTTGTGGTACAGTGGATATCGGCTCGGAACGAGAAATCGGAGAGCCGAGTTCAAATTCCAGCTAAATTCATTGCATTCACTTATGCGCAAATACCCTTGGGACAGATTGGGTTCTATAGCCTTAGCTGGCCAATCTACCGCAGAAAGCAATAGCAACCTACTGCGGGATAATCTTCTGCCTAGTCAGTCATGTCTCTTTCGAGACATGATCGCCCAAGCGTTTACCACGTATGGCACTTAACTGACTGACTGAATAATAATAATAATAATAATAATAATAATAATAATAATAATAATAATTCATCATTAAATAAGTGATTAAATCCTCCATCTTGCAGGTTCAGGCAAGACATTTTCATTTTCCAATTTACTTTTGTAATATCAGATAACAACAAAGTAAAAAACAAAAAATAAAAAAAAATAAAAATAAAAAATAAGGCATAGATTCTTTGTTAAAGTCCAAGGGGAAAACTCTTACTGATGTGATAATATAAATGAAAATGAAAGCTGTTTAAAAAAGTAGAAAGAAAAAAAAATCTCTACAAGAACGGATGATAAGAAAACTCCTGTTGTTTCAAGTGCACAAAAATGATAAGAAAAAGGCAAGTGAACATGAAAACAAAACATCTGTTGTTATTTGTTACATTTTTAGGGTCCCATTAAAAGCCTATCACATTTTGGTTTTCAGATAAGACAGTAAATACTGGAAGGTGAAGAAACGAAAATGTCACAAGTAGGCTATTTTTATTTACAGGGGATGAATAAAGCATTTTTAAACAAAGATCCATTTGGATGCCTGTGATGAAAGTTGAAGAAAGAGAGATTGAGTTTTTATAATCATATCGCCCCAAGCAAGGCATTTTACTGCCATTGTTTTGCAGGGGGGATTACATAGGAGGAAAGTTATGAAAAAGAGTGACAGGTTATAGGGGGTGTCAGGAAGTGGGTAAGAGAAGAATGAGAATACTGATGAGAGCTGAGTGGACGGAGAAAGGAGCAAGAGAGAGAGAGAGAGAGAGAGAGAGTGAGAGAGAGAGAGAGGATGCAGGATAGTGAGATTGAAGATGACAATTGACTTTGCATTGAAATTCTTGGAAATTGTAGCTGTCAGGGAAGCAAGAAAACGGAAGTGAATTCCACATGCGGGATGTACAAGAAAAGAAACTAATGGAGTAGAATTTGCGTTTACATTTTATTGGTTTCATAGTTAAAAGAGTTTTAAGGTGTTAAAGTACAATTCCTATTTTATACAGATGAGAAAACAGTTTGTTCCTGACATTTGTGAGATGATACCAGCTTGCACCTTGTTGGCTAGAGGACTGGACTTTTCCTAATATCAGGTGTATTACAATAGATAGATGACTTTTCCTAATATCAGGTGACAATACAATAGATAGATGATCTAAACCTAAATCTAAACTTATTTATAAATCGAACTTTGTCTGTGTGTGTGTGTGTGTGTGTGTGTGTGTGTGTGTGTGTGTGTGTGTGTGTGTCCGTTACCTATAGACTCTGAAACAGCTGAACCGATTTTCTTGAAAATTTACACAGTTGTACTATAAGCGTCTGCGAGTATTTTTAGCTAGGTTCTGTGTCGAGGTATCTCCGATAAATATCGAAAATCGATAATCGAAAAAATCGGGTTATAGAAGGAGTGGTCCGATTTTAATCAAATTTGATACACTCATAGACAAAGACATAAGAAATGATATTCAGAAGTTTCAAAGTTGCAGTACTTACAATAGTGCAGAAAATCGATAATATATATATATATATATATATATATATATATATATATAAAGCAAGCTGTTTGTGTGTGTTTATTTATCTGCCTGTATGTCTGTATTTTTTCAGCCCTTTTATTTTAGTTTTTGCTTCGGTTTTGGCTCTAAGTAGTTCTTAGTCTCACCATGATACCATTTACTCAGAGGACTTATTTAGACTTAAAAATTCAGTTTACGACGAAAAAATCTTATTTGATATCGATACCAGGAAATCAAAATTTGACTTCCATCCATTCATTTTTCTTTCAGTCTACGGTTTCGCTTTAACTGGAAATAACTATTGCTTTTTAGTCTTTCGTGCCAACGTCCAAAGAGTCTGAGCTCCAGGACCATGGATTAGTTTTAAAGCTTTTATTACACCCGAGCAATGCCGGGCTATACTGCTAGTTCAAACTAAATTCTCTTATTTTTCATTTCAACCAAAAGTCGTTTCCTCATGGGAACTTCTTAACCGTACTAGATTGGTATCTAGGTCTTGTCATTTTACAGTTGAATTTGCTAGATGTAACCGTAAGTTCTGTGCTAACAGTTTCTTCTATTGCACTGCTTGCTTCTGGTGTCTTGAATTTCAATCAGTTTTGATATTCAGAAATTTAAATGCAATACCAATTGTCATCTACTGTCGTCTTAATTCCTTTTCTTCTATTGTTCGCTTGTTTTTCATCAATTCCACACGTAGTGACGTTATTACCTTAGATCAAATTATAAATATATATATATATATATATATATATATATAGTCATCCGCAGACAGATCTGTTTTGCTGTATCACATCTCATCAGTACGGTTATACATAAAATTGCTTTTAGCCAGGATTGAAACACGACCGAATTGACCGAATTGACCTCAGCGATTCTATCTCTGAGCTATGGGCGCTCGGTAGAAGAAGGCAGACTTTTTAGCGTGTGATATACCATGCAAACATACACCAGTAGCTGAGAGTGTTCAAATTCATTACTGAATGAACGATGCGTAGATGCTAGAGTAGCTACTGTTTTTTCAAAGTCTACCATTCTTCCAGAGTGCTCAATCATGGTGTGAGAGTATATATATATATATATATATATATATATATATATTCCATTTGTAAACGAGAGCTAGGTTTTTACCAGGAGTGGTCTCTTCAGGCGATTTTCAATAACTGATTTTACCGTTTACCGTTTACCGTTTTTTTAAAAAATGTTTGTGTAACGATGTTTTTTATGAACGCTCTCGTGGCAGGAAATTTTTAAACGCGCAATTCTTAAAATTACAAGGAATAAAAATTGCGCATTCAAAAATTCTCTGTCACGTGAGCATTAAAAAAAACATCGTTACGTGAGCGTTCTTAAAAAAAAAACGGTAAACGGTAAAATCAATTATTGAAAACGCCTGAAGACACCACTCATGGTAGAAACCTAGGTCGCTTAATAACTCGTTTAAAATTGAAAAATATTCGAAATTTCTACAACATAATTGTATTGAACACTTTAATACAAATGTGCACTGGTTTGGTCGTATTATGACCAGAAACTAAGTAATTAAACAATCAATATATATATATATATATATATATATATATATATATATATATATATATACGTAGTTTTGGTGTTAACAATTTGTCATTTTAACTGAGCAGGTTCATGTTGACTTCAAAGTTTCACGAGGACACCATTAGGGTTGTTTTTTTTTTTGCAGCAAAAAACCCCAGCCCCGATGAGTGAAAGCATTATAACGGTTTCCTTACGAAACTTGGAAGTCGGCATCAACCTTTTCAGTTAAAGTGACAAATTTTCTGCATTAAAACTATCAACACTTTATATCCACCCCAATATCGAGCACCTGCTTGCCAAAATACATTTTTAAAAGTAAAATTACTGAAGAAACAACAATCTTGGCACTAAACATTATCATACTGGTACCCCCTATATATAAATTTCCTCGAGCCACAAGATTAGCAACTAGGTCCCACCATTTTACTGTGAAACCAATAAATTGTAAACGCAAATTCTACTCCATCAGCTTCTTTTCTCGCACTTCCCGCCTGTGGAATTCCCTTCCGCTTACTTGCTTTCCCGACAACTACAATTCAAGAATTCAAATGTAAAGTCAATAGTCATCTCCTGTCTCACTAACTTGCATCCTCTCTCTCATGCTCTTTTCTCCAGTATTCTCTTCCTTCTCATACCCTCTTCCTGAAAACCCCTTGTAACCTGTCACTCTTATAAAATTCCTATGTGACCCCCTGTACAACAGTGAAAGTAAAATGCCTTGCTTGGGGCCACACGTTTATAAAAAATAAATATGAAAAAAATAATTCAACACTTTCTCCTCCCTGTGCATTTTCTCACGTTTTCCTCTTTGTTAAGCCCAGACGCCGCATGACCGATGTCTGTATATGCTTATAGTTTACTTCCTACCTAATCTTGGGGTCTGTTTCTCCTTTAGCCGTTTTTCATTGGCTCTTTCCTCTTTTCCTCTTTTTTTTTTTGATTTCTCTTTTTGCTTTCTCATCTTTCCTATCCTCTTGATCTCGTACGGAAAATATTGCCTATAAAAGGAAGTGAATTTTCATCAATTTTCTTTTAAAAAATAACGTTTATTACCATCATTACTAACTTCCTGATAAAACATTGTTCTGTCAATGTCGAAACAGAATGTACACTTTTGTAGTAGATTGTAGTTTGTACATGTTCTAAAATATAATTTATAATAAATATTCATGGCTCTATTTCTGTATTGAGCACTGCTTTAAATTAATGTTTTGAACGTTGTAAATATTTTTTTCGTTTCTTGTTCATTTGGATATATATATATATATATATATATATATATACACACAAAGAATCTCAAGCTAGCCAAAACCTACCGCGGTTTCACACTACGGCTCGTCAGGGCAAAGGCAAAACCAAAGATTAACCAAATAAATAGACAACCACCAAGACAAGGACGAACCATACCAGTACCAAAACCAGGGGGGGGGGGGGTTAAGGAGAAAAAAAAACAAAAAACATATATATATATATATATATATATATACGCTTTCACTCCCTGATTGAGCACTC
The DNA here is from genome assembly GCA_037127315.1 of Ascarosepion bandense. NCBI lineage: Eukaryota > Metazoa > Mollusca > Cephalopoda > Sepiida > Sepiidae > Ascarosepion > Ascarosepion bandense. The sequence goes on from JBBBDQ010000720.1 coordinate 1,355,129, forward strand.
CCTGATTGAGCACTCTGGAAGAATGATAGACTTTGAAAAACAGTAGCTACTCTGGCATCTACGCATCGTTCATTCAGCAAATAAATTAGAACACTCTCAGCTATTGGAGATGTATAATGATAATACACACGCTAAAAAAGTCTGCCTTCTTCTACCGAGCGGCCATAGCTCAGAGGTAGAATCACCGACTGACGCCAATTCGATTGGGTTTCAATCCTGGGTTAAAAAGCAATCGGAGTCTAACCGTACTGATGAGCTGTGATACGGCGAAACAGATCTGTCTGCGGATGACTTATATATATATATATATATGATAATAATAACTACTTAGACTCTGTAAGAATGCACTCCGTAAATTTATGCCAATATAAACTTTCGAAAAAACCATTAACAAACAGAACCTAAATCCGTTACAATCCGGCGTACTAAGTCGTCGGATAAATGGAGAGAAAAAAAAAAAGAAACCAGCGGAACAAGAACAAACATTCAAGATTCCGCAGTAAAGAAAAAAACAAAAAACAAACGGAACCAAACACAAGAAAAAGTGCTCAATACGAAAGTACAAAATACAATAGTAGAGCAAAAACACACGAAAAATCTAAAGTGAGCCAAAGGGTTTTGGCTCACTTTAAATTTTTCGCATATATATATATATATATATATATATATATATATATAGTATGAACGAGACTGACCACAATTTTTACATAAACAATTCTACTCTAGTTAAAAAAAAAATAATAATTCACTAAGACAAAAATGTTTAGAGAGTATTTTAACCGCTTGTTCATCCACCGTAAATTTGCGTCAAGGCTCTTACAATGTTTCACACCATCCTTAGCAGATTTATTATTGCATTTCGGATATTTAATAACAAAGATGATGGAAAGATAAAGAAAAATAATCTAAATGTAACTGGCTAGATTACATACCCAAAACAATTCTTTTTTCATTTAAAATTCCCAACATCTCTTGTTCGTCAGCATGTGTAGACACATCAACAAAATCAAACTTCATCTAATTAAGTCCTAAGGAACAAAACGTTTCACGCAAAAACCTTTTCTACTTTGTCATATAACTTTCCTGTTCTTTAGATATTAAAATCTATATATCGTTATATATATATGGTAACAATTTGAAAGACTGTGTATAGCCAAGATTCCTGACGATCAGTGAAATGCTGATAGAAAGGCATTTAATGCAAGCAGACTTTGTAATAAAGTGTTCGATATCAAAGATAGAGCATTTATAGAATTAATATAAGTAAAAGATTGTCACCTAGCTGATTTATGTTCCTTTCACCATTCTGACTTCAGTGTTTCGTAGTGTTTCCATAATTTTAAATTTTTTCTTGTGTATAGACATACCGATTTTTGTAAGTATGGTAATTCATACATGACATTATTTTTAAAAGGTCATATTTTAAGGGTTGTCTTTTCCTTAAAACCAATAAAACAAAGCATTCACTTAGAATCCGTAAATTTCTCTCTCTACCACACTTAGCATTTCAACACTCATGCTGTCAATAAATCAATCAACACACCAGAAATGTAAGATCCTGTGGCTAAGAAATGATTGTATACTACGTTTTTCACTTTAAGTAATATTTGTTTCAAATCAGATTAATTTAACTTTAAATTTGCTAATTTTCCTAAAATAACATGCCACAAATGTATATTTTAGTTTTGCATGATTTTTAAAACTTAAAACTAATAAACTTTTGTTTAAAAATATGTCAAAATGACTAATTTTAGATGATTTTTCTGAATGCAGCCTAAAATCAATATAACTCAGTTCTAATTGAATTCTAATCAATGTAATTTATTTTTTTAAGTACACCGGAATATTTTGCTTACTGGATATAGTAAATTAAATTATTTTACTTTCAATTAAAGCAAAAAAGAAATCCTTAAGAATGCTTTTTTTTTTTGTAAAAATTCATTTTAAATCATAGGCATTGAAAATTAGTTGAGACACTGTAGTAGATAAGAAATTAATTAAAATCAACCTTCTTCACTTTGACAAAAATTTACTACAATGTGTGAAATCCCGGTTTTGCCAAATAGAAAAAAGACTGACTATGTACTTAAGGAAAAGGTCGAAACCAGGTTTCGCAAGTAGGTGTTAAAATGATTTTGGACCAATGGGAGTGACTTGTAAGACTTTGAAGGACTTGGCGATCCAGTGCGAAATTCAAAAAGACTATATAAATGACCTCGGCGTCAGTCAAGAGTCAGAGTGATGGAAGCAGCGAAAGAGAGACACACATCTAAAATGTAACTTCAAACTTCAAACGATTCGGACATTGTCCTCTTTCTCTTTCTCCTCATCTCTTTCAGCAATTACTACTACGAACATTTTGTACGAACTCTACCCTTAACCTCTTAATAATGTTTCTAATTGCATATTTACTCCTACAACTTATGTTAGTCTTTCCCTTAAATAAATTTCTATTTTAAAATGCAAAATGCATATTTTATTCTTCTTACGCTATTCCACACAATTCCACATATTCCAACCTGCCGACAACCAACCTTCTGATGATTATAACTCTGCATAAAACTTGTAAGCGGTAGGGAGTTCGGTTATGTCTGACATAATGCTGAATCAAAGAAACATTCACCATCTCCCTACGCTACGCTGGTGACTCCCGACATACAACACACCGACGCTTCCCCGGTGAGTCCCGACGTACAAAGAACACGCACCCCCTACACTACAATGCCTACTTAGACAAACAAATTTGATTGTTGATTAGCAAACTTAAAATTATCATCTTACCTCAAATATTTAAAAAGCATCAACTATGCTTCAAATTTTTATTTGTGTTCTTTCAAAATTCCAATCTTCCTGTGATTATTTTTTGGGCGATCATGTCTCGAAAGAGACATGACTGACTGGGCAGAAGATTATCCCGCAGTAGGTTGCCATTGCTTTCTGCGGAAGACTGGTTGCCGACCAAGGCTATAGAACCCAATCTGTCCTGTTATTTTAACCCATAACTGGAAGGAAGAGACGGATTAATACCTTTCCCAAGGGTATTTGCGCGTAAGTGAATACAATGAATTCAACTGGAATTCGAACTCGGCTCCCAGATTTCTCATTCCGAGCCGATATCCACTGGACTACAATGCACATATTTTTTGTTTAGTGTGTCAAAAAGCGCCAATATTAATGACTTAACTGAAGAGGACTAAAAAATTGGGATTCTAATCAATATAATTTATATTTGAAATACATGAAAGTACAGTAGCGGCCATAATATAAGGAACGGAAACAACGCTCTGAATAACTTAAATCACTGGTGCCCCCTAGATGTGAATTTGCACGAGATACTAGATTGGCAACTAGGTCCCACCCTTTTACGGTGAAACCGATGAAATGTAACCGCAATTTCTACTCCAACAGCTTCTTTCCTCGCACTTCCCGCCTGTGGAATTCCCTACCGCATGCTTGCTTCCCCGACGGCTACAACCTCCAGGAGTTTAAATGTAGGGTCAATAGACACCTAACATACTAACTCACACCCACTCTCTCCAACTCTCTCCCTATGTACATCCTAAGTCATCTACCACCCTCCTTCTGACATTTCCCATACCCAATCCCTCTATGTAACCCCCTGCGCTATAGTGGCAGTGGAATGCCTTGCTTGGGGTGACACGATTAAAATAAAACAGACATAAATATATCTATTACTTAAAAAGTAATGCATGATTAGCAATGAAATTTTTACCGAATAAAGATTAGGATGTAATGCATAAATATTATACAAAGTTACACAAATTTACATGATAGTTTTTTTTAAAATAAAGATTAAATGGAACAGAGGAAATAAGCTACTGGACAAAAGTTAAGGAACGATATTAATAATTTGCATAAAATTTTAATTTACATTGTTAAAAAACTCGATGAAGCTTTTCAACAATAAGTAAAAGTTCATTTATCATTAGGACTTTATTTTTAAGCAATATGGCAAATTCTACGCGCAAAACGCTCTCTTTTGAAGAAAAAACTCATTATCGCTAACTATCAAGATAAAAAGTCAATTTCAGACATTTCTGATATTGTTCATAGGTCTAAAAGTGTCGTTCATCGTGTAATTAGCAGATAAAACGTTAGATGCAAAACCAAAAACCAGCAGACATCCAAAAACATCACAAAGAGAAGATCGAAGAATTGTTAGAATATCTACAAAAAACCGTTTTGAAACTGCTACATAAATTTCCCGTAAATTTAATGAAGAGACACATAATAAGATCTGAAGGAAAACAGTTTCTGGCAGATTAAAAAAAATGCTGGATTGCATGCCCGTATTCTAGCTTCGAAGCCTTTCATTTCAAAGCGGAACCACAGAGCGCGCCTGGAGTATGCGAGAGAACGTTGTTTGGACTGACGCACAATGGGATACAGTTCATTTTAGTGAGTCCAAGTTTACTAAATTTGGTTCTGAGGGCAAAACTTACGTACGCCGTAGAACAGGTGAAAGACTGTTTTCTCAATGTGTCAAGGAAACCATTAAGTTTGGTGGAGGCAGTGTGATGGTGTGGGGAATGATTTCATCTGCAGGAGTTGGCCCTATCATCCGCGTACATGACAATATCAATGCTGGGATTTACAAAAGGCTTCTTCAGCAGCATGTGGTACCAAGATTACAACACAATCTTTATGAATCTCCTATTTTCATGCAGGACAATGCACCTTACCACAAGGTTCAGAAGGTTATGGATTTATTTGAAGAAGAAGGAATCACCCTAATGAAGTGACCAGCCCAGAGCCCCGACCTGAATCCAATAGAAAATGTTTGGAAATTAATTGGAGAAAGGGCCCAGAAAAGAAATCCGAGAAACCGGAATCACCTATGGAAGTTATTGAAAGACGAATGGGAGGGAATTACTGCTGATTTTTGCAAGAAATTAATTAGATCATGTGGTCGACGATACAGAGAAGTCATTGAAAATAAGGGGATGTTTACCAAATATTAAATTTTGTTGATATTTTGTTCACAATCAAATATTAACAAGATCGTTCCTTAACTTTTGTCCAGTAGCTTATTTCCTTTGTTCCGTTTAATCTTTATTAAAAGAAGCTATTATGTAAATTTTTGTAACTTTCTATAATATTTATGCATTACACCCTAATCTTTATTCGGTAAAAATTCATTGCTAATCATGCATTACTTTTTAAGTAATACACATATTTATGTCTTTGTTGTTTCCGTTTCTTATATTATGGCCGATACTGTATTTTGTTTATTGAAAATTGTAAATTTAATAATTTAACATTCAATTAACGTGTAAAGGAAAGAATGCTTTCGCATTTAAAAAAATTCATTTTATACCTTAGGTATCGAAAATTAGTGGCGGTACCTAAAGATGTAAGAACATTTTGAAAATTTTAAACACATAGTGAAAGTAATGTAAGTTTCATAAAAGTGTATGAGTACATCTTGAAATACTCTCTCTCTCACTCTTTATATATATATATATATATATATATATATATATATATATATATATATATGTATAGATATATTCTAAGCATATACTGCCAAATATAAGAGACAATGAATGTCTATCATGTTTAATCATGAACCGTTTTAAACGTCGTATTTTGGCTTTAATTTCAGTTGAAAATAAAGACAAAAATTCTTCAACATTTGGATATTTTTTTATTAATTTGGTTCTAAGCTTTCGGCTCACATGAGCCATCTTCTGAGAGGTTATTTAGACGATACCACAATAACATCCACCATCAGCGATGATTTTATTTTGTATTGACATAAAACTCCGCTAGGCAACGGCAATAGTTACCAAAAATAACAAACGCAGTTCGCAAATTTGCAATGCGGTTCTATGACTTCACACGTGTGATAGCGCGAAATGTGACGTCACAGAATTTCGGCTCACATGAGCGAAAATGGTTCATGTGAGAGAACCAACTTAATAAAAAAAGTATCCAAATGTTTTTGTCTTTATTTTTAACTGAAATTAAAGCCAAAATACGACGTTTAGAACGGCTCATGATTAAACATAATAGACATTCATTGTCTCTTATTTTTAACAGCATATGTTTAGAAAATTATTTGCTGCCTCGATACACTATAATATAGTGTATCGAGGTAGCAAACAATTTATATAGCTTTACAAAATCAACAATATATATATATATATATATATATATATATATATATATATATATAAATATATACATATATATATAAATATATATATACACGTATATATATATATATAGTGACTATATATATATATATATATTGACAGTAGGCAATGTAGATTTTGTAAAGCTATATAGATACATCTGCAACAGTGAGAATGTTAATTAAGACACAAAGGACTTCATTTCCAATATCAATAATAAAAGATTGATAAATTAGATGAAAAGAAGATAACTAAATTGAGTTTTTCCAGCCAATTTGCTGAAAACGACTCATTATTTTATTTAATGTCTACTTTAATGTATTCCATGTATGTGTAACGACATTCAGTTCAAAACTTGAGCAATATCAAAACATAAAGATAAGAATGGAAACCGTGTCTCTCAAAATATTTAGTCAGTCAGTTAAGTCTCTTACGTGAAACACGCTTGGGTGATTATGTCTCTTTCGAGACATGACTGACTGGGCAGGAAATTATCCCGCAGTAGGTTGCCATTACTTTCTGCGGTAGACTGGTTGCCAGCCAAGATTATAAAACCCAATCTGTCCTGTTATTTAACTCATAGCTAGAGGGAGAAGAGATATATTATATTATGAAGTAGTAAATAATGTGGGATCAGTTTATTACTTCATAGCAATATAAAACTGATCCCCCACTTTATGCCCAGTAAAAACCTTCATCATGTTTTCAACTATTATGTTCAGTCAGTTAAGTGCCATACGTGATACACGCTTTGGGCGATCATGTGTCAAAAGAGACATGACTGACTGGGCAGATGATTATCCCGCAATAGGTTGCCATTACTTTCTGCAGTAGACTGGTTGCCAACCAAAGGTATAGAACCCAATCTTTCTCTGCTATAACCCATAGCTGGAGGGAGAAGTAACGGATGAATATTTTTCTCAATTGCGTGTATTTGTGTGTAAGTGAATGCAACGAATTCAACTGGCATTTTAACTGAGTATTAATACAAAATATTAATACAAGGGCAAATTAAAAATGAAATAATAAAGCAACGTAAGACCAATAATCACATTGTTTTCTTGAACCAAGTTATTTTCTTGTACTGAATCGATATATATATATTTGAAAAATGTCCTCGCCATTTCTGGTGTCTTCTTGGTTCAAAAGTGCATTCTCCCACTTTCTTTTTTACTTGAAAACCAACTCAAATGAAATGGATCTTTCTATTAAGACATATATATTTTACCAATCGCAGTACGCGTGGCTTGTAGCAATTTCTATTTTTAGTATTTCCTGTAAAAAGGGATTTCTGTAATCCAAGTCACTTAGCCTACACGGATTAGCACGGAACTGTTATGCTCATAGGGCCGCGGGCAAGTGCCCAACGGGCCCATGCATTAAGACGGCTCTGGGTTCAATTAGCTACTTCCTTTTTTGTTTTTTTTAAAATGAAGTAAGCTTGAATCACGGAAGGCTGCAAGATGTGGTGTATGTAGATTATATGTGGTGTTTTGTTGAGTGTTTACTCCCGGTTGAATGTGTAAATGGCCGTGTTAAGCCTAGGAATTATCTGAATGTGGCTGCAAATTCATTATTTAATACAACTGTATTTATCCCAGTAGTAGAAAGTGACGTGCGAATTCCCGGTCTTTTCAGTCTAGTAATGTGATGTGTACAAAATAAAAATAATATTCTTTTGTTCACTCTTTGCAAATTTGTGAGCCAGTATGAAAATCTGTTTTTAACCAATAAGAAAAAAGATTGCTCCCCTGCTGAGAAAAAGATCAAGGAAAATTTTGCGAGCAAGTGTGAATCATTAACCAAATTAAATATATCAATATTAACCAATGAAAAAAGAGCGATTTAGAGAAAGTAACAGATTGAACTTTCAGTGACCCGTGTTATAAGTCTTCCCGCCCAAAAATGAGTGTATGTTTGGAGCTGACCACGTGATCGACTTGGCTTCATATTTCATATTTTTCGGTCGGTTAGTCAGAGAGACGAGGGAGAAGACACAACGTAGCAAGGAAATAATCAGCCCCACTCCCACGGCGACTCACATTCGTACCCACTCACTTTCTCTCTCGTGATGTTTTTTTTATATCTCCTTTTTCATCTACTTGCCGTACACAAAAAGAAACAGAGGAACAAGACACTACTACCACTTTGTTGATACATACGGCAAAAACATAGACTTATCTTTTTCTGTACAAATCACATTTCATTAAAAGAAACGAATTCTGAATTCTCTATACTCTTTACCGGAACAAGACAATACACACAGCGAAAACATGAACTTATCTTTTTCTGTACAAATGACATTTTGTTAAAACAAACGAACTCTTAATTCTTTAAACTCCTTACTACACTTTCTCTTAGAACATTTTCGCTGTTGATCATTTCATACATGCAATCTGATGTAGTACTATTCGATAAATAAATTTTCATTTGTTTATACAAACGAAACAGTTTTATCTTTCCAACCTTCTGATAAACTTTAAATTAAAATTAAAGTAGGGAATTATGTTTGGCACAAGGCCAACTTAATAAGCATGATTGAGCTTCTTACTTAAGTTTCTTCTTCAATTAAGGTGTAACTGAACATATTGACAGAATTTTAAACTTGGTTAAAAAATCTGTACCAATGATGGGTATTTTCATGTCAGCTATTATATAAGTATCTCCATACAATTTCCGAAGAAACAGCTTAATACAAAGTTTTATCATCGAAATGTTTGTTATTATTAAGAAGAAAGATCAAATTTTGTTGTCATTATGCTTTAAAATTTTTAATCCAGAGACATGTAAAATAGCAGGCATACTCATTCTCTTATATCTAGCCAGAATCCTGGAGAAAAAGGACATGGGACTATACAGAGATGATGGACATATCCTGATAAGAGAACCCAATGGTCCTAAATTAGATAGATTCAGGAAAAAGTTGTAAGTGCTCTAAACTCCATTGGATTCAAAATAGAAATAAAAGCAGGTACAAAACAGTAAACTTCCTAGACGTCACTCTTCACTTCAACAGCAATACATATGAACCATACAGAAAAGATAATGACAATCCAACTTATGTACACACATCCTCCAACCACCCACCTTCAATCATCAAACAAATACCCATATCAATCAGCCGCAGACTATCTGAAAACTCATCTAACATACCCATTTTCAATAACAAAAGAACACCATACAACAAAGCACTAAAAGAATGTGGATACAAACAACAACTACAATATACATCTCTACAACAAAAACGCTAAAACAGAAAAAGAAATATTATCTGGTTTAATCCACCATACAATAAAACTGTCAAAACAAACATAGGTAAGACATTCCTGAACTTAAAAGAAAAACACTTCTCGGTGACAAACTGATTAGCAAAAATATTCAACAAAAATAATGTCAAAATCAGTTACAGCTGCACAAATAATAAAAAGCCACAACAAAAAATTAACAACCTGCAACAATGCAACCAAAGAACCTCAATGCAACTGCAGAAACCGAACTACATGTCCACTCCAGAGAAATTGCCAACAAACAAACATAGTATATAAAGCCAAGGTAAGTGCAAACAACAACACAATGTACTACATCGGTACCACTGAGGGACCATTTATGAAAAGAAAAAACAACCACAATCTTTCATTCTCCAACAGAAAATACTCAAACAGCACTACACTATCCACATACATATGGCATCTAAAAGACAGAAATATTTTACCAACAATAAGCTGGAAAATATTGAAAAACGCAACAACATTACAAAAAAATATGCTTACTTTGCCTACATGAAAAAGTAGTAATTATATCTCATACTCCACAAAAGAACTTACTAAACATAAGATCAGAAATAATTTCCAAATGCAGACATGAAAATAAATACCTATTATCATAATTTATACCAATCGGGTAAATAAAAAACGAACCACTGATATCATAATCCTATCAGTTATTCTCTAGTTCAAAGTACCATCATAATAATTGCATTTATTGTTATTATTCCACCACCATTACTAATGCTTTACAATAAGTATTTGCTTCCACAACTGTTATTATCATCAAACTCACCCCAAACTCTACTATCACCATATTAATCCGCAATCATCATTAACATAAATTACTCCTCTCTTCTGCAGTACATTTAATACCACCACATAAAGACTAACAAGCATTACAAATAAGAATTCCTACCATTTAAATATGTGCAACCGCAAAAAAGAAGCTAATAACTGACTTTAAAATAAAAAATAACAATACAGCCTTAGACAATTAAAAATAATAGCAATTTTTACCTACCATAGTTTCACACAGACCAAATCATACGTACATATGTACATCTGAGAAATCGACAACCGTCCGCACGTTGACATCGCTACACTATTTGAATACACTAACTGAAAGCTTATGTATGTGTGCAATGGCACACATATACATATATATGCCAAGCTCCATACGGTTCGCATGTAGTTATGTTTGTGTGAGCCCTGCTGGGCAGGCGTGCATGTGTGTGTGTCTTTGTGCATGTCAACAACAATTTTTCCTCCCAATTTTCCTCCCACTTCCACAAAAATACACCAATATATGCAGCCTTACATATAGCCAATTTTTTAAAAGAATTAATCAGTTTGTCTGACGATTGCAAGAGCGTGAAACCCAGGGTCACAAACTCACACCTATCTATATGAATATGTCAGCTCTATTACTGATATTGAGCGCTTTTAAATAAGTATCATGCATATATAATAAATAAATAATATAATATATATAACAAATTGCATATATATATATATATTTCACATATATATATATTTATATATATGTTTTCAAAATGTTCTTATACACCTTTACAAAACTTGCATTATATATATATATATATATATATATATATATACATTTTCAACACTTTAAATGTAAGTGTTATAAATGAATTAGTGTTTAGTTCTCTTTTGAAACCTCTGAAGACATATAGTAGGGATATATGTAGACATAGTGTACAATACAATGTTTTGCAATGCATTTTTATTATATTGGGAGTTGGAGGTGTTGATTAGTTGTACTGCAATGTATTTGATTGAAACCAAAATGGTGGCATCCATGAGAAATCACTGTCAGTATCTTTATAGCCATTTATTTTCAGTAAATAGAATTTAAAAAAATTTTCCTCAAACAGGCCAGTACAGCCAGGCAACAATGCTAAAACAAAGCAGTTGTGAGAATATTAATAAGAGAAAGTTGAGTGAGATATTTTTATATTTATTTATCTTAAAAGTATAGAATCAAATGGAGAGAAGTGATAAATGAAGGAGAAACACTTTCCCCTATGTAACCCCCTGACCACTCTTTATCATCACTTTCCCCTATGTAACCCCCTAACCACTCTTTATCATCACTTTCCCCTATGTAACCCCCTAACCACTCTTTCTCATCACTTTCCCCCATGTAACCCCCTAACCACTCTTTTTTATCACTTTCCCCTGTGTAACACCCTAACCAGTCTTTCTCTTCACCTTCCCCTATGTAACCCCCTGTGCAATAGTGGCAGTGAAATGCCTTGCTTGGGGTGAAACGATTAAAAAAAAATTATGACACACCAGTCCTCTCAGAGGAAAAGCTCTATTTGCTAAGAAAATAAACTTTGAAAATCACTTTTAAAGGCTCTTTCCTTCTGTTCTCAATCATTACTAAATTTTGTTTAATAACTTTTGCATCTCAGTTTCACTTATTTTAGTTACACTACAAACAATGTAAAAATGCATTTGTGCACTGTAAAACCTACCTGAGCAACATCTGTGTGAATGATCACCTTTCATGATGAATGATATACAAACTGAAGGTAAACGAAAAAAATTATTGAAGAAATCTCAAGCAATGCTTAAACTGCAATATGATAAGCTTCACATTGACTCCATTTTCAGTCAAACATAAGCAGTTTCAGTTAAGAATAAATATAAATGTTTCGAAAAGGTTAGCAACTCAGTAGAATGCCTTCAATGAAACACAACTAATAATAAGAAAAGAAACCATCCCAAAAGCTGAAAGATAAAAGAAATAAAAGTAAAGATGAAGAAATAGATGCCAGGTGAAAAGGAAGATAGCAGATAATGCCAAGAATTGTGCAGAACATATAATGTTAAACAAAACCAAAAGCAAAGAATAAATGGTAAATTTTCGTTTTAGGACCCGAAGGCCTTTAGCCCTTCAAATCTTTCCAAAACATCCCTATTTCCGTGCAAATGTATATGCTGAATGCAAATCGATAATTGTTTATTGAAGAAACCTACCTTTTTCATTTTATCGAGAAGAAAAATATAGAACTTCTTGTTGCAGTTTATCTCACCCCGTAACCACAGTTAGAAAATGTTGTTCACTGCAGACTGACTTCACACATAATTTTACGATTTCTTGGCCTTTTTACTTCCATTTTGCAATTAATATGCAGAAAATGAATTCCAAAACCCAACAAATCGCGGAGTAATTGCTAAAAAGGGAGTAAATAGAACGAATTCAGTATCCTACGCCACAAGTCATTCAGCGGTGAATCAGATATGAGAACAGTTGTAAGGGGTGAGATATAGTCCGATTTATTTCTGGCCGATAACATGAAAAAAAGGTAGGTTTCTTCTATAAACAATTATCGTTTTGAGTTCAGCATATACATTTGCATGGAATTAAGAATGTTTTGGAAAGATTTGAAGGGCTAAAGTCCTTCAGGTCCTAAAACGAAAATTTACCAAATAAATGACTAACTGAGAAAAATGTGTAGAGAATGAAAAACTGCAGAACATAGAAGTTGGTTGGTTGTTTTTGCTTTTATGGCAAATCAACCTCGGTGGGTCATTTATTGCCAACTAAATTTTATTTATTTATTGCAGGTAATACCTTTTCTTTCAACAATTTATTGTTGTTTTTTATTTATATAAGTTTTGTGTCTAGTAACACCTTTTTCTTTTCAAGTATCAGGATTCATTGGGATTTGTTTTTTAAGGGCAGGGTCCCCAAGTCCTACCCTGTTATTTAACCCATAACTGGCAGGAAGGGAAGGATTAATACCTTTCCCAAGGGTACCAGTGCTTAAGTGAATGCAGGGTATTCAACTGGAATTCGAACTTGGCTCAGCAATTTCTCTTTCCGAGCCAATATCCACTGCACCACAATGCACATCCATTACTAAATGCTTACAGCACCTGGTATTCCCAAGTGGACATAGAAGTAGTAAGTATTTCATAAAAATTTGAAAGAAATAGCAAGACTGAAAAAAGGATGCAAAAAAACTAAAGTGGGAATAATTATAAAAAAATACTGCAGATACATTGGAAAATTCTTCCATAACAACAGAAAGATGTTTATGCAAGAAATATACAGTACTGTGCAAAAGTATTAGGACAAGAACTATTTTATCTTTTATGAGGCATATTGACAGAAATTAAACAATTTAATTAAAGTAATTTTATTTGATTTACTCAACAAATGCTTTAACAAGAAAAAAATACTTGTTACAAAATAAATTTAATATTTAGAATAATAGCTTTCTGCTTTGATCACAGCCTTTATTCTGTCAGGCATTGAAATTACAAGCTTCTTCAATGTATCTAATGGTATCTCCTGCCTAGCAGCTTGTATTTGTTCCCAATATGTGTCTTGCAAAATAACATTAGATTTATCAATTTTTTTATTCAAAATCCCATAGATGTTCAATAGGATTCAAATTAAAGCCTTCCTTCCTCTTCCTTTTTAGTTACATAATTCTTACATTTTAGTGGTGAAAAACCAAAAAATATCAAGATATCATTCTTCATTGCATATACACCCCACAAAAAAAAATTAGGTGCAAATGAATACAAACTCTATAAGACAATTAGCCTAATGAACCACATAACTAATCATTAAGACTAATGGACAGTCAGGAAATAGGACAAGAACAGTGTGGTTTTGTTCAAGATACTGTAACAAGAAATACAATTTTTATAGTCAGAATGCTAATGAAGCAATACAAATTCAGAAATTCTAATTTATAGATTACATTAAAGCATTTAATAAAATAAAACACAAAGAACTTTAAATATTAAGAAAGCTTGATTGATCGATTGCAAGATATTCAAATGATCCATAATTTGTACAGGAAATGAACAGCTTGTATGTGGTGAGAAAACAGGTTTAGTGAACATTATTTACATGCAGACTATTGTCTTCATCTTTGTTATTATCACAATGTTTTGGCTGGTGTACCCTCCAGTCTTCATCTAGTGCTTGTTGATCTGGGTAACCTTGAGGGATTTTTAAACTAAACCCTTCATTTGAGTTATGGAAGTAGAATGTTCTCCTCTCACTGTAGATTGAGGGATAGGAAATTAAGAATTAACATCAACCTTTTCTTCATGTTTACAAAAATTCACAATGATGTGTGAAGTCCAGGGTTTTCCCAAATAGAAAAAGGATTGACCATTTACTTAAAGAAAAAGTCAAAATTAGATTTCACAAGTAGATGTTAAAGTGATATTTTGACCAATGGAAGTGAATTGCAAGATTGTAAAGACTTTGCAATCCAGTGTGAAAAATCCAAATGCTATAAAAGGCCCCAGTCAATGCCAGTCAGTCAGTCAGTCAGATGAGAGCAGCAAGACAAAACAATTAAAATGTAATGGAAGAAACTTCAACCATGACCCAGACATAGTTCATATCATACATTGTACTCTTTTTTCTTCTTTCTCATGTGCTGATTCATTTTGCTTCTTCTTCTCCATCCAAAGACATTCCTACAAAAACAAACACTCATACATACATACATACATACATACATACATACATACATACATACATACTCTTTCAACAAATTACTACTACGAACATTTGTATGAACTCTTAATACCTTTAACTTTTTCATTGAACTTTTAACTATTACTTATTCTTGTTATTCTTTCCTTTTAATATATTTCTATTTAAAAATGCAAAATGTATATTTTATTTTTCCACACTAATTCACACATTCCAACCTGCTACCAACCTTCTGATGAAAACCTCCTGATAAACCTGATGATAATTCTGGATAAAACTTCTGAGCTGTAGGGAGTTCGGTTATGTATGACACAAGGCCAAATTAATAAGCATTAATCATCTCCCTATGGCTACAAGATATCTTGTCCTGTTCCTATTTAAAACTGCTTAATTATTGTTAACCTCTTTTCCACTAAACCCAAGTCTGTGCAGAGATTGAACTCACAATTACTATATAACCAAATTCACGAACCAACACTGTAATCCACTAGGCTATTATCCTGTGTGACAATCCAGAGTGTAGAAGCCTTAAATCTAATCTGCAAGCTGATGAGACTGCTTCTGCTTGTTTTTACTGCTGCTGAAGCCCTAATGAGGATAATAGCCCACATTTAAATAATGACACCTAATCCCAGAAATTTTAGAAAGTTTAGAGAATACAAAAAAAATTGAAAGTGGAATATGACAAGGATGTGTTTTCTTGCCAGATTTATTTAACCTATCTCAATGTACAAAAAGAATGAGGATTTACTGTTGGCAGATATAATCTTAACAACTTATGCAGATGACATTCAAAAGAAAGCAGAAAGAATTATTAGACAAAATAATGGCGGAGAAAAAAAAATGATAAACTATTAATTCTAACAAGATAGAATACTTGGTTGTCGTCAAGAAAGACATTAAAGGTGCATAATGGAGATATCAAAATCAAGAAGATGCATAAATTTGGTAACAGACAGCCCAAGTGTACAACAGAAATCCAAAGGTACAGAAGAATAGTAAAAGATAACATTAAGAATTTGAGCAAAATATTAAGAGATTGGAAAACATCTTCAGAATCAAAAGAAAGAATGCTGGACTGCTATGTAATATCTAATTTTTTGGCATGAGAGTTTGTAGCAAGAAATTAATCAAAATCAACTCTTTTCTTCCTTTTACAAAAATTCAGGATGTGTGAAATCCTGGTTTTTCCCAAATAAAAAAAGGACTTACCATCTGCTTAAAGAAAAAGTTGAAAGCAGATTTCACAAGTAGGTGTTAAAATGATTTCTGACAAATGGGAGCAACTTGCAAGATCAAAAAGAACTTCTGAGTAAGCAAGGTGAAAAATCTAGATTACAATAAAAGGACTTCATCAACTTCAGTCAGACAGAGAGTTGGATGGGAGCCGAGAGACAAACATGTAAAATGTAACTTCAACTTCAAGCAACTCGGACATTGTCCTCTTTCTTTTCTCCTTATCTCTTTCAACAATCACTACTACGAACATTTTGTACGAACTCTTGATATCCTTAACTTTCTCATTGAACATTAATTTCTATGAATTCTTATTATTCCTTCTTTTAATAAATTATTAATTCTAACAAAATGTATATTTTATTACTCCAATCTTCTACACTAATCCACACATTCCAACTGACAACCAACCTTCTGATGATGAAAAACCTTCTAGTGATTATAATTCAATATAAAACTTGTAAGCTGTAGGGAGTTCGGTTAAGTAAGACACAAGACAGAACCAAAGTAACATTAACCAGCTCCCTAAGGGAAAGGTTAATGTGTGAAAAAACAAGGCAGTTTTAAGAAGAAACTATTGTTAGCCCTCAGAAAGAGTCAGCTAAATTTTTGTGGATGCATTATGAGATAAGATGGTTTAGAGAATTTGACACTCACTTGGAATATTAAAAGCTAGAGAAGCAATAAGAAACACTGATTAACCAACTTATTAAACAGTTAGCAGAACTAGGACTACAAAGAGTAAAGAGGCAAGAGTTACTTAGAGCCAGGAAGTTGTGAAGAACCATCACTGGCCATACCCTGAGAAGGCATAACATATAAAAGAAATATCATCATATACACACATACATACACACATATATATAGTTTTTGTCTAGTATTTCGTTCATGATAATTTTAGTTGGTTTATTAACATTTATAATAACATGATCTTGATATTTTATTAGATGAAATATTGTCAGCCATTATTAATTCATGAATAGTCAGTCAGTTAAGTGCCATACATGATACACACTTTGACTGGGCAAAAGATAATCACGCCATAGGTTGCCATTACTTTCTGTGGTAGACTGGTTGCCACCCAAGGCTATAGAACCCAATCTGTCCTGTTATTTGACTCCTAGCTAGAGATGGAAGAGATGCATTATATTATTAATTAGTAATTAGTGGGGGATCAATTTATTATGTCATAACAATATAAAACTGATCCCCCACTTTATGTCCAGTAGAAGCCTTAATCATGTTTTCAACTATTATATTCAGTCAGTCAGTTAAGTGCCATACGTGATACACGCTTGGGCAATCATGTCTCGAAAAGGCATGACTGACTGGGTAGAAGATTATCCTGCAGTAGGTTGCCATTACTTTCTGTGGTAGACTGGCTGACAGCCAAGGCTATAGAACCCAATCTGTCCTATTATTTGACCTATAACTGGAGGGAAGAGATGGATTAATATCTTTAGTAAAGGTATTTGTGCGTAAGTGAATGCGAGGAATTCAACTGGAATTTGAACTCAGCTCCCCGATTTCTCGTTCTGAGTTGATATCCACCGCAGCACAACACGCATGCTCATGAATAGTATTTCTTCATTTTAAGTTATAATCTTTTTATTGCCACTACAGAGACTGTCATTTTGATTCCATCAATAAATGGTATAATTTTTACTTATTCATCATGCGTTTCTTTATTCTGAAAATTTTGCTGTAATTTCTTACATTTTATCCTTTTTAAACTGTGTTTACTTTTCTTATGTGAAAAAGTCACTGTTGCATGTTTCTGATACCATATAGAATTAAAACATGAAATATTTTTAGCCTTTTTTCACTGGAATCAAATTTAACTGGTTCAACTCGATCTAGTTCAACTGCTTGTAATCTTCATCTACTCATCACAACAACTAGAGAACAACTTTGAGCTGCCAATATTCAATTTCATCTCTTCAGAGGTCAAAGCAGAGGTTTCAAGTTGATTGATCCACTTAGAAATGCCATGAACTTTAAATTGAGATAAATCGAAAGTGCGCAGAGATCAAATTTAGCTTGAATCAACCCTATTAATGAAGTCCACTAATGAGGTTATTGGACTTGTTCAAGTGAACTATCTCATCAGATTCTACTTATAAGACATAGCTACAGTTCAAAGATTATTCTTGACCTAGGTTCAGGAATTCATTCCTTTTTTAACTTTTAGGGAGACATTTTTTACAATAAGTGTGTGGAAATGTTTCCATTAAAAAAACAGCTTTTCAATTGTGCCTTCAGTCTTTATTTTTTAAAATAGAAAACTTTTGTAAATAAATTCCAATGTCTTTTGTTGGGCAACACAAAATAAAGATAAGTATTAAAAAGCAAATGTTGAGTGTGTTTTACAAATCTTGTTTGTCATTATAAAATATCAGGGTTTTCATAATCATGAAGTTTTAGAAGTTTAGCAAAAAAGAGTCCGAGTCTTATGACAAAATTTTGCTATCATTAGATTGATCATGTATATCATGTGGATGTGATAAATGTCTTTGTGCTTAGTAACATAGTAAGTACAACAGAGGGGAGAACAAAATTGTCAGTTGGCTGCAGCCTGAATAGAAATTAAACAAAATTACCCCCAAGAGAAAGCAATAATTGGTTTAAAGAAAAATTTTAGAGAAAAATATGTTCTTAGATGAGGGAGAGACAGATTCTAACAACTAGAAAGATTGCAAAATATATGATGTTAAAGAAAAGTTTTAAAAAATCAAACCAAGAGTTTCGGAAGAGTAGGGTTTGTTAGAATGGACACACACACACACACACACACACACACACACACACACACACACACACACACACACACACACACACACACACACACACATCCATTTTTAGGAAAAATATTCAAAAGTTTTACAATATAATTGTATTGAACACTTTTTAATACAACTGTGTACTCTGTGGTGCAGTGGATATCAACTCAGAACAACAAATCGGGCCGTCGAGTTTGAATTCCAGTTGAATTCATTGCATTGACTTGCATGCAAATACCCTTGGGAAAGGTATTAATCTGTCTCTCCCCTCCATTTATGGGTTAATTAATAGGACAGATTGGGTTTTATAGCCTTGGCTGGTAACCAGTCTACTGCAGAAAGTAATGGCAACCTACTGCAGGATAATCTTCTGCCCAGTCAGTCATGTCTCTTTCAAGACATAATTACCCAAAGCTTGTATCACATATAGCAATTAACCCTCTAGGGCCATTCGTATCATATTTGATACAGTATGAAAACAAGCCTTGAAAGAAATATTTTCCTGAAAAATTTTTTAAGAGAAATATTTTGTAAATTTCAAATGAAAGCAGTACTGACTGCTCAGTCAATGAATACCAAACGTTTCCTTATAGGGAAATACCAAATGTTTCCTTATAGGGAAATACTGTATCAAATATGATACGAATGGCCCTAGAGGGTTAAATTTTGACCAAAAACTAAGTAATTAAATAATTATATATATATATATATATAAACTTATTTATAAATGGAAATTTGTGTGTGTGTGTGTGTGTGTGTACACACACACACACACACACACACAAATTTCCATTTATAAATAAGTTTATATATAAGTGTGTGTATCCATTACCTATAGACTCCGAAACAGCTGAACCGATTTTTTTGAAAATTTACACAGTTGTACTATAAGCGTCTGCGAGTGTTCTTAGCTAGGTTTTGTGTCAAGGCACCCCTGATAAATATTGAAAATTGATGATCGAAAAAATCGGGTTATAGAAGGAATGGTCTGATTTTAATCAAATTTGATACATTCATAGACAAAGACATAACAAATGATATTCGGAAGTTTCAAGATTGCAGTTCTTGCAGTAGTACAGAAAATTTGATATCGATACCAGGAAATCAAAATTTGACTTGCATTCATTCGATTTTCTTTCAGTCTACGATTTTCTTTCAGTTTTCTTTAACTGGAAACAACTATTGCTTTTTAGTCTTTTGTGCCAATGTCCAAAGAGTCTGAGCTCCAGGACCATGGATTAGTTTTAAAGCTTTCATTACATCCGAGCAACGCCGGGCTATACTGCTAGTATATATATATATAGTATTAAATTGGACAGACCTGAAGGAGACTACCACCACCTTTAAATTTGTTGCTTTTCATTTTTTTTCTTTTTTCAGTGCAATCTTATTGATTACACCCTATACTTTCCGATTGATAAAAAAATTTGGAAAAATTTCAATATTTAAACATTTTTCCGGGGAGGGGGCTCAGTTTTTCATACAATGTTATAGTAAATCGATCCTCTATTTTGGAACCACTCGCCGGTACAACATTACTACCACCTGTAAATTTGTTGATTATCAAAGTAAAAAAAAATGAAAAACAACAAATTTAAAGGTGGTGGTAGTCTCCTTCAGGTCCGCCTTAAATTGTAATGATGCTTAAGGCAAAAATTGCTGTTTTTTCAGTAGTTTACTGGTAGAAAGTCATTTCAGGTAAGCAGGTTTATTTTTTTGTCATGAAGTGTTCAATATCAAGAAAGAGATAGGACATTAATAGAATTAATATGGAGAGGGTTTTCATTTAGCTGTTACTGTTATTTTCAGTCAGGTGAACTTTAAAGTTTCATAAAAGCATTATTGTGATGTCTTCACTCTTCAGTGTTTCAGTAGAAAAAACAAAATACCTGAAGAATGAAGACATCACAATAATTCCATCATGAAATTTCAAAGTCAGCATGACTGAAATAAGTGCTCAGCTATCCACATTAATTATATATATATATATATATATATATATATACACGCATTTATGCATCGCTCATTCACTAATGAATTAGAGCACTCTGGCTATTGGGCGTGTATAATGACA
Organism: Ascarosepion bandense; assembly: GCA_037127315.1. NCBI lineage: Eukaryota > Metazoa > Mollusca > Cephalopoda > Sepiida > Sepiidae > Ascarosepion > Ascarosepion bandense. The sequence goes on from JBBBDQ010000720.1 coordinate 1,376,140, forward strand.
ATATACATGCTAAAAAGTTTGCCTACTTCTACCGTGCGCCCATGGCCCAGAGGTAGAACCGCCGACTGACACCACTTCGGTCGGGGTTCAATCCTGGGTTAAAAGCAATCGGAGTCTAACTGTACTGATGAGCTGTGATACAGTGAAACAGATCTGTCTGTGAATGACTATATATATATAAAGTTTGTGTCTATATTTCCAAGATGAGTTAGTATTTACAGTATTTACATTATTCGGACTATTGTCCTCATCTTTGTTGCCATTTGTACGATGTTTCGGCCATTGTATGCTCCGGTTTTCTTCATGTGCTAGGAATTTTGAACTGGACCCTGTATTCCAATAAAAGGCTGGGTTCAAAATTTCTAGCACCTGAAGAAGGCTGGAGCGTACAACAGCTGAAACATCGTACAAATGGCAACAGAGAGGAAGACAATAGTCCGAATAATGTAAATAATATGAATAGCTACGGCAAGATTTAGAGATTGACAAAGTTAATTAACAACTGACATATTTAATTTATCTATTTGAACATTATTTTTAATTAAACAGTGTATTTATATATAACTCTGCCAGTCTGAATATTTTTTAAAAATTTTGTTAGGAATATGTTGTTAGGGGCTGCAGGTTCAAATCCTGCCTAATGACACACATTTTCCTAACAAAATTTTTCAGAAATATTCAGGTTGGTGGAGTTATATATATATATATAAATATATTGTTTAATTAAAAACGGAATATCTACTCAAATACTATGATATATAATATTTAAATAATATTCAAACAAATATCTAAACTTATTTATAAATGGAAATTTGTCTGTGTGTGTGTGTGTGTGTGTGTGTGTGTGTGTGTTACCTATAGACTCCAAAACAACTGAACCGATTTTCTTGAAAATTTACACAGTTGCACTATAAGCGTCTGCAAGTATTCTTAGCTAGGTTTTGTGTTGAGGTGCTCCTGATAAATATCGAAAATTGATAATGAAAAAAAATCAGGTTATAGAAGGAGTGGTCCGATTTTAATCAAATTTGATACACTCATAGACAAAAACATTAGAAACAATATCCAGAAGTTTCAAGGTTGCAGTTCTTACAATAGTGCAGAAAATTGATAATATATATATATATATATATATATATATATATATATATATATATAAAAGGCAAGATGTTCGTGTGTGTGTCTGTTTATCTGCCTGTATGTCTGTCTTTTTTTTTTCAGCCCTTTTATTTTAATTTTTGCTTCGAGTTTGGCTCTAAGTAGGTATAATTGTAGTTCTTAGTCTCAGGGTCTCAGGCATGATACCATTTACTCAGAGGACTTATTTAGCCTTCAAAATTCAGTTTACAATGAAAAAAACTTATTTGATATCGATACCAGGAAATCAAAATTTGACTTACATCCATTCATTTTTCTTTCAGTCTACGGTTTCACTTTAACTGGAAACAACTATTGCTTTTTAGTCTTTCATGCCAATGTTCAAAGAGTCTGAGCTTCAGGACCATGGATTAGTTTTACAGCTTTCATTACACCTGAGCAACACCGGACTATACTGCTAGTATATATATAAGAAAAATATGCGAGAAGCTGTAAACATTAGTGTAAATTTATTGTTATTATTATTATTAATATTACTTGCTTTTTTTGTATAATATATTTTTCTGGCCACCGAAAGGTGAATGATTCCCAAAACAGAAGAGGCTTAACAAGCAATTGAAAAAAAAACTTCAACAAACAAACATGCACGCGTATGAACTTTCTGACCACTTATCTATATATACACAGTATTTTAGGCGGTCAGACAGACAAACAGATCTCAGTATATAAAGTCACAAGTTTATTTGCCTGAAGAAAGTCAACTTTGGACTCGAAACACATGTAGCAACACAAATACCATTATGGGCACTTAATATATTTTACAAAAAGTAAGTAATATTAATAATATTAATAACAATAAATCTACACAGCTTCTCACACTTTTTTCTTCTGTACCAATATCTCTCATTAGAACAACTATTTCTGTTTTTAATATATATATATATATATAATGCTTTTTGTTTTTGTGTCTATGTTACCTTGAAACTTCAATTTTTCTAATGCAAATACTAGTAAATAACATGTTACTCAAAGGACAAATTACCCATTCTAAATGGAACAATACATGCAATGAAAAAATATATTAATAAATAAATAATATAATTTTATTATCAATTAACTTTATTTGGTTTTTCTTTTATGAGAAAACATTGTCCTGATGATCTATTTATTTTGTTTTTATATGTTTAAGTATTTTGACCTCTTATCTGTGTACATGTCCACTCAGTAATCATTTTGAAACAGCTGAATCCATTTGCAATATATCTTCTGTGTCATTTGCCATCCCATAATGATTAAGATTATAGCCAAAGCATACAAGAATATAATTCTATGATAACAAAAGATTCTTATTTTAATTCTGTGATACAAGAGTACCGGCAACCTCAAATTGCCATTAGTGTCATTCCAAACAAATTATTAGAAGACTGGTTCAAAAAAGCATGTTCACTGACTTGCCTGTTCATTAAGAGGTTCATCCATTAAGGTCACCATTAACTCTTTTTGCATATTTATGGCTACATGATACATGAACATTTTACAGAAAATGTTTACAATTCTCTATTATTAAAGTCATCATTCATGTTCTCTTTTCTAATCAGTTTTTTTATTGATGACACTGGTAACTGTGATGATCTGCTCATATTCTTAACTGTTTATCATGTGAATTTTATGTTTTCATTTGAAGTTTTTCTACTGTTAGTTTAGTCACATATAAAGTTTACTATGAGTTTAGCATAAATGCAGAAGTTTTGAAGTAGTCTATGAACTATGAATAGCATATATTAAAATGTACTGTGTGTAGTATATATATATATATATATATATATATATATATATATATATATATATCATGGACTCTCCCGTCGATTTCGATGTATTAGTATCAGTTAGACTACCACACAAAGAATTGTTTAGAGTGGTGAAGGCTTGTGTAGCACCATCCACACTTTTTGGAACTGCTGATAACAAACAATCGGTGCAGAAGTTTGTCACGGATCGCATGAACAGCAGACCTCAGATATTTAACCCATAACTGGAGGGAAGGGATGGATTAATACCTTTCCCAAGGGTAGCAGTGCATAAGCGAATGCATTCGACTGGAAATCGAACTCAGCTCACCAAATTCTCTTTCCAAGCCGATATCCGCTACACCACAACGCACATCCATCATATATATATATATATATATATATATATATATATATATATGGTTCATAATCGTACATACATAAATGTATGTATACATACCAACATTATATATATGAGATGAGAATGTAATAAATACATTCATCAAAGTTTTATATATATATATATATATATATATATATATATTAAACAGTATAGCAGTCTGTCTACTTTCCTCCCGTCTGCCGTCCGTAATTTGATTCTCATGGGTCTCTCACTGGCTATCTTGGTGTGACCAAAATTCAAAGACCCTCGTGTCAAGTTGGGAATCTGTTTTGTTTGAAATATTCTTAAAGTAACTCTTTTTTTTTCTGCCTAATTTTAAATTTATGCTTTTCATGTTTAATTGGTTTTCTATAATTTTTGATTTTAGCAGAAATCTCTTGACTGGACTTTTACTAAGTTAAAACTTAGTAATCTACCACCATGTTTGTTTGTTTTTTTTTATTGGAGTAGATAGATCTATCTATCGCCCGGTTTACACTCCACCCACGTCTATTGAACAGGTTAAGAGGCTCATCCCTTGTTCCCTGTTTAGGATGTGGTTTCGGGCTTTCTCTTTTCCAATCTTCTCACTTTTCCTTATTTTTTTTTTTCAATTGGAGTAGATAGATCTATCTATCGCCCGGTTTACACTCCACCCACGTCTATTGAACAGGTTAAGAGGCTCATCCCTTGTTCCCTGTTTAGGATGTGGTTTCCGGCTTTCTCTTTTCCAATCTTCTCACTTTGTTGTTTTTTTTTTTTCAATTGGAGTAGATAGATCTATCTATCACCCGGTTTACACTCCACCCACGTCTATTGAACAGGTTAAGAGGCTCATCCCTTGTTTCCTGTTTAGGATGTGGTTTCCGTCTTTCTCTTTTCCAATCTTTTCACTATTACATAGCCCCCTGCACATCAGTGGCATTACCGCCTTGTTCGAGGTGATACGATTAAAAAAAAAAAAAATATATATATATATATATATATATATATCACATCAGAGATCTGAGTTAATGACAGAATGCAGGCATGCAAAAAGTATGTTTTAAACCTGTACAAGCCTGGCTGAGGGTGCCGATGCATTTCCCTCCCCTTCTGGGAGTCGTTGACATCTAAAGGTCCTACTCTCTTTTGGCAGGTGTGAGTATAAAGAGGTCTACCTTTCCTTCTTTGGAAATTCCAACAATTGAGTATATAAGGAAGCATCTTGGTATTTTAATGCCTGTGAAGACTAGTGTGGTTGAAACCTAGGTCGCAAGTAAGTTGTATGTAATCCGTTCTAAAGTATGTGTGTGTGTGTGTGTCTGAGCATCTGTGTTAGAAGCATACACACACACACACACATACATTACACAATAATGAAAATACTTTATTATCTCAATTTAACAGATATTTTCATCAAAATTATACAAAAATATCTTGAAATACTAAAAAGTAAATTTATTCAATAAAAATCACCATTGACTTCAACCCTGGCCCCCAGATGACTTCAGAATTTCCTGCATCTCTTCTGGATAGTCTCATTGCATAAGTTGGTGAATGCTGCCATAATCCTTGCTTTTAGTTCATCTTTGGTGTTTCAAGGAATTTTGTTTTTAACTCAACTGTGCTATGCACATAATAATCAAGGAGGTGGACAGATTTAAGGGGTGATGTGGTCGCAGAAATTGTCCGACAGCTATGACTGAGTTCTCTTGCTTGTGTAGCATGGTGCAGAGTCCTGTTGCCGGGCACACTCTTGACTCAAGGAAGCATTATCTCCTCAAAGCATTTGATGTAGGCCTCTGTGTTGAGTCTGAGGCACTGTGGGAAGATGAATGGGGGCACAATAGTGATCATGTCAGACATGATTACCATTAAACTCCTCCAAATCCTATCAAATCCTTTGCACTATCCTTAGATTAAAACCTAAATTCTCTGAAATGTTTGTATTTGAGCTTCTGGCTTGAATGCTAAGCAGCACAGCATGCCGTTTCCAAATTTCAGGCGTGGTGAATTGTGTCACTGTGCACGTTTCTCACAGATGGTGCCCAACTGGCCTTACTATACTGTGCAGTCAACAAAATCAAAGATAAACAACGTGCATACCCAAAATTAAAAAATATAAAATAGTGACAATTTACCTATCGCACCCTATATGCATATAGTTAGGTTTTGGTTATAATTAAATTAGACCAATACATAGTTGTATTAAAATGTGTTCAATACAGTTATATTGTAGAACATTTTAATATTGTTCATTTGGAAATGAGTTATTTTCGCAATCTAGGTTTCAAACTTTTGGTATCTTCAGCCGATTTACAATAACTGATTTTACCATTTTACAAACACTTGAAAAGGGATTTTTTGGAACGTGCAACTAGAATTTTCAAGCAACCAAAAAATTTTCAAAATTAGGAGTAGTTATTTAAGGATCTTATAACACTTTCGTCCATGCTTGTTTGATCCTAGTAGATATTTATGGGTATGATTGCATTTGGACATAATTTCTGGTCATTCATTTAGTAATCTTTTTCTATTGTATGGCTTGGTTATTTTCACTATAATTCAAGTTATATCAAGGTCTTTTCCAGATTTCAATTTTAATTACCACATGTGGCTAGCCATTTTGGTACAGTATTTGAGGTTTTCCTGTTTAAACGTAGATTTACGTTTACGTAATTAGTAGGAAGAGAAAAGAGTAATCAGGAGAACAGTAGATAGTGACTGAAATTGCATTTAAAGTTTTTAAAATTAAAGGGAGCTGGAAAGTATAGAGCTAGAAGGGAGTTCAACAAGCAAGAAGTGTGAGAAAAGAAACTGTTTGCATAGAATTTATAGCTACATCCAGCCAGCTCAACTGTGAACTGATGAGATCTTGACGGCAGTCTGATACAATGCTTAAATTCATAAAGTCTAGGTACTATAGTGAAGAGCTGATCCGAACAATTATCATGAAAATATTTAAAAAAAAAGAACTCTTATATATATATATATATATATATATATATATATATGCATGCACACATATGCAAAAATGAAAACTTTATGACTAAATAAACTTCATATATACACACACACTACCGGCCATAATTATTAGGGCACCCCAGTTTTTTTAAAGAAATGATGTATTTCATACTATTTTTAGTATTTATTGACAAGTGGATAATTCTAAATGAAAATAGAATGGTTCTTTTGTTATCATTACTTTGCAAAATTTGACAAGGCAAATAACGACAATTTACCCATCGCACCCTCTGTGTGTGTGTGTGTGTGTGTGTGTGTGTGTGTGTGTGTGTGTGTGTGTGTGTGTATATATACACACACTACCAGCCATAATTATTAGGCCACCCCAGTTTTTTAAAAGAAATGATGTATTTCATACTATTTTTTAGTATTTATTGCCAAGTGAATAATTGTAAATAAAAATAGAATGGTTCTTTTGTTATTATTTTTTTGCCAAATTTTACAAGGCAAGGAAGCAAAGATGAACTCATTCGAATCACCCTAATTTTTTTTCATTCTTTCATTGATGAAACTGCAAGATAGGTAATTATTAAATATTTATAAATTCATTTGATACACATATTATTGTGCAATATTAACAAAAGAACCATTCTATTTTCATTTACAATTAGTTACTTGGCAATAAATACTAAAAAATAGTATGAAATACATCATTTTTTTAAAGCACTAATAATTATGCCTGGTAGTGTATGTGTATGTAAGTGTGCATGTGTGTGAGAGTGGTCACATGTGTGTGAATGTGCATGTGTATGTGTGATTGTGCATGCAGGTGTACGTGTGAATGTGCTTATGGATTTGTGTGATTGTGCATATGTGTATGCATGAGTGTGAATACGTATGTGTGCATGTGTGTGCGAGTGTATGCATATGTGTGCATGTGCATGTGTGAGTGTGCATGTGTATATGTGAGTGTGTATGCATATGTGTACATTTGTATATGTGAGTAATTGTGTGAGTGTGCATGTGTATGTGTAAGTCTGTGTCTGCATATGTATATGTGAGGGTGTTGGTTTGTGCATGTTTATGTGTGAGTGTGCATGTGTGCCTGACCTGTTTATTAGCATAATTGATAAACTGGCCTTTTGCTTATTCCCTGAATCTGCGTTTAATTGGATTTCTTTTCAGATTTAAATTTTTCAGTCCAATCGTAGCCAATCCCTCTTCAACTTTCATTAACTTGACTGATGCCCAAGTACCAAAAAGCATTTGCCTGAATTCTATTCCGTCTGTGAATGCTGGCACTCTTCAGTTTCAGTCTGCAAAATTCTTTAAAATTCCTTTTACACAATTTGCAATTGAAACTTTTTCGACAGTAGTCAAAAGTATTTTCTCAATTTTTTGCCCATTGTGGTGTGGAGTAACTATCTCTCATCCATCGGGTCCCCAGGCGGTGGATCGGGGAATGACCTCCAGATATTAGAGGTTAGCTGTGAATATTCAATAAGCAGTCCCAGATCAACTAGCAGGCTACTCTGAGGGTGTGTGTGGAGTATGTCCTGGTGAGGTGTACTTCCTAGAAATGCATACAGATGCCCGTTTGTAAGAGGTAGTCTCAGGCGAGTGTTTGGCACCTTGTAATCAAACTGACTCAAACCCCGGTTGAGCGGGGTCTGTTGACCTTGGTTGGTGACTCACATAGTGTCGAGCACGAATAAATAGCATTTGGACGCTAGTGGAGATGACAACTCTGTGGATTTAAACTATCCTGCTATTTCCTTGGGTAGCAGTAGTTCACGTGGCACCCAACGTAAGAGTGGTAGCGGTTCAGAGAACAGCGTGGTTGTGCGGATGACCATCTACTTGACAACGGACAAGCACATCATTCCAGTTAGTGGCGAACTATGGCGAGATGGTGACTCGACAAATGCCCGTCCCTTTGGAGGGGTTGGCGTTAGGAAGGGCATCCAGCCGTGAAAATTTGCCTCAATTTCATATGTCACATCAAATCCAGATATAGTTAGTAATAACCGGGGCTGGAACTAATAGTGAAGGTGTTATTCGTGGTAGGGTGGGCCAATCTGTTGTGGGTCCCATCAGACTGTAAATGAACATCAGATCTGGATGGCATGGCAGAACTTCTAACCCTCGGACACGAGGAAAAAGGGAAGTAAAACCGGACAGAAGAAGAGAAATTAATTAATATTTATCTAATTCCTTATAACTCTATCGATGATATTGGTATAGATAATCTGGGATGATAATGTAATGGATATATGTTTTGGTCAATCAAATGTTGCCTTATAGACATAGGGAGTTCAATCTCTGGTAATTAAAAAAAACAGGTGAAGAGGCTCACCCCTTGTTTCCTGTTTAGGATGCAGTTTCCGGCTTTCTCTTTTCCATTCTTTTTACCCTTACGTAGCCCCCTGCGCATCAGTGGCGTTATCGCCTTGCTTGGGGTGATATGATTAAAAAAAAAAGAATCCATATACTCTGTTTCACTGATAACAAACAAGAAATGGCATCACAGGGACAAAAATTGAACAACTATCAACTTCTACAAGATATCTGTGCTGAGAACAAAATAGAAATAACTTTCTTTTCTTCACTGTTTTCCGATTGGTGAGCTAATGTGAAAATCTATTTTTTGACCAATAGGAAAAAAGATTGTCTCTGTGCTGAGAAAAAGATCAAGGCAAATTTCATGAGCAAGTGTGAAAATATTAACCAATGAAAGGAGAGCGATTTTCAGAAAACAACAAATTGTACTTTCAATGATCTGTATCATGTTTCTTCCCATCCAAAAATGAGTTTGTGTTGGGAGCTGACCATGTGATCTAAGATGGTTATTTGTACATGTTTCCCAGTTGATGCAGGCAGAGGATGAGGAAGCACCAGACAGTCCATGCTGAACAAAATGTAGCAAGAAAATAATCAGATTGCCCCCAGTGATCTACATTTGCACTCTCTCACTTTCTCTCTCATGCTGCTTTCTTTATCTCTTCTTCTTCCTCCTCACCTACTTGCCATCTACAATAGAAAGAGCGGAACAAGACATTACTACTACCCTGTTGATACATCACATTGACTTATCTTTATATGTTCAAATCACGTTTCATTATAACTAACAAACTCTTAATTCTTTAAACTCTTTGCTACTATTTCTCTTAGAACATTTTCACAGTTTAATAATTACATACAATTAGTTATGCTGTTCGATAAATAAATTTTCATTTATTTATACACACGAAACAGTTTTATTCTTTCAACCTTCTGATCTGGAGTAAATTATGGGGAGTTTGATTATATTTGGCATAAGCCCAGTTTAATAAACATGCTTGAGCTCCTTACTTCATATCCCCTTGCAGCTGAAATAATGGACAACTGAAGATGACCAGAGAATACTTAGCTGAAATGTTGTCACTAATAATATTTTGAACAAAGATGAAAATAATAGTTTGAATAAACAACTCAAAAATATTTATGTATGTATTCATTGCCTATAAACAATATGCATGGATCTGTTTCCTGTAAATTATATATTACAATATGTATGCATTGATTGCCTATAAATTATATATATCAATATGTATGGATCTGTTGTTTATAAATTGTCAACAAACATTTTTCAAAAACTGATTTTAATTTTCTTTTTTCTTTTACTATAATCTCAAGTCTCTAAAATCGAATTCACTTTTCATCTTCCTCAGAGATGAAGAGAAGTCTTGAAGCAACTGAGATGTGATTAAACTGATCAATAGTCAGAATATCATAAACAGATTATGTGATAAATGATGAAGTTTTAAGGAAACTGCTATTATCAATAAAAAAGAATTAAAATCTTTTGACATATTGAGGAAAGAAGGCTCAGAAAATTTAATACTCTCAGAGCACATTGAAAGAAGAGAAAGAAACAAGAAACCTGCTTGACAAATTTGAACAAACGGAGAACAGAAAAAGTACCAGAAGAAGCATATATTGTTGAAAACAATGAGAGATAAGAAGCTGTGGAGAACCATTAACACCCATGTTCTTTCTCTAGCTTTTTAAATATGTGTGGGTGATTTTTGGTCAGACTTAATATAAAAACTGCTATGAGATAGATTTGTTTTACTGGCGTTCAGTTCTAAATATTTTCTTTTGGGTAAATTTTTATGAGAGTTGCTGAAGAAATATGACACAAATACGCAAGGCTAAATGAAGAAAGGGGGCAGCTGTCAAGACAATTTTATGAGGAATTTTATGAGTGTGTTTAAAGCACTGAGTCACAGAGAAGCAAAATATTAACCAAACTCTTAAAGGGGAGAATTACAAAGAACAATGATCCATTTTGATTTAAGAAAAGAAACTATTTTTTTTAATCGTTTCACCCCAAGCAAGGTGGTACTTCTACTGATGTGCAGGGGACTACATAAGAGAGAAAGATTAGATAGGAGGAGAGTAAAGAGAAAGATGAACTAGTTACAAGGTGTGTCAGAGAAGGGAGAAAGAGAAGGATGGGAATACAAGTGTGATGACAGTTGCAAAGGTAGAGAGAAAGGAAAAGATATACAGGATGATGTAGAAAGAACTGGAGTCAAGTGATTAAGAGATGGATATTGACATTGCATTTAAATTCCTAAAGGTTGTAGCTGTCAGGAAAGCAAGAATATGGAAGAGAGTTCCACAGGCGGAAAGTGTGAGGGAAGAAGCTGCTGGAGTAGAATTGTCGGCTGCATTTGGTTGATCTAACTGTGAATGGGTGTGACTCAGTTGCCAGTCTGGTTGCACGAGTAAACTAATGTGGCAGGAGCACCATTGACTTAAGTTCATCAGAGCAGAAACCATGGAAATATTTGTAGAACAAGCAGAGGGAAGCCACCTCTTGTCGGTGAGAAAGTGGCTGGAGTCGAGTCACCAAGTCAGTACCTATCACATTACTGATTCTCCTTTGGAGACTGTTGAGAACATAAAGATGAACAGCAAGGATGCCTGACCATATATGACAGCAGTATTCCATGCATGGACAGATGGTTGATTTGTATATGTCCAAGATGGATTCAGGCAGTCAGAATGCAGCCTATTGCTCAATGTGATAATTCACCATCTGTCCGAAACATATCCAGCCATACTGATTATTTCAAGAACTACCTGTGCAATTTTGGTATAACTGGTAACCAATCAAAGGAGACTTTACTGTGCATATCTTGACATATACTCTTCCATGAGGTTACTTAGGTAGTAGTGAGCTTGCATACTATATGATTCTTGTATTCATATTGACCAAGTGAACAGATTGTTCATGTCTTCTGCAGAGAAAATTGCATTATTGTTATGGCACCCTCCTACAAGGAATGAACTCTTCCTCTTGCTATATACCTGCGTGACTTCCAAGCAGTTAAAGAGTAGCAGTTGAGGGCAGTCAACAAGAGCAGTAATGGGCAGTCAAGTACAGCAGTTAACAGAAACAGTTAATGACAGCAACCAGTCAGACAATAATAATTATCAGTCAGACAATAATAATTATCAGTCAGACAATAATAATTATCTTCAGACTTACTTATTTCTATATTATAATTACTTACTTATAATTACTTACTTATAATTAATACTTCCTTTGAATATCTTGTTTCTTGTTTATACTAATAGACTGTTTTGAACCTAAATTCTTGTTCCGTGCCTTACTTCTGGCACAAACCGGTCACTACACTTTGCGGCAAAGTTTCGCCACAACTACGCAACAAATTGGCGACGAAGATCCACAACAAGAACCTTCTTCGGATTTTGTCGGGAATCTCAATAATCAAATCAAGTTGTATTGGTTTTACTACTCCTTGCACAATAACAGAAAATCGTTAGCTTTTTTCTTTTGCAATCCTCTTACATTTAACACAACCTCTTGATATTTCAAATTTTTCTCTAATGAGAAGTTCCAGTAACTCTTTACACTTTTGATTCATAAGACTTTCTTTATATATTCGAACTACAAAGCTTTCTCTTTCTGTGAATAAAAGATGAGTTTATTCTTAAGCGTGACTCTCGTCTTTGTGTTTAATGTGACTCTCGTCTTCGTGTTTAAGTGTGACTCTCGTCTTCGTGTTTAAGCGTGACTCTTGTCTTCGTGTTTCAGTGTGACTCTCCTCTTTCTACAAGAGTGAAAGCATTTTTAATATAAAATATTAGTATTTCTGAATGTTGGCCATAAAATTTATTTATCAATCAGTCAATTATTTACAATAAGCAGCGTAACAATACCTTCGAACTAACTTATTTCTGTATTACTTATTATTAACACTTCCTTTGAATATCTTGTTTCTTGTTTCTTCTAATAGACTGTTTTGAACCTAAATTCTTGTTCCGTGCCTTACTTCTGGCACAAACCGGTCACTACACTTTGCGGCAAAGTTTCGTCACAACTACGCAACAAATTGGCGACGAAGATCCACAACAAGAACCTTCTTCGGATTTTGTCGGGAATCTCAATAATCAAATCAAGTTGTATTGGTTTTACTACTCCTTGCCCAATAACAGAAAATCGTTAGCTTTTTTCTTTTGCAATCCTCTTACATTTAACACAACCTCTTGATATTTCAAATTTTTCTCTAATGAGAAGTTCCAGTAACTCTTTACACTTTTGATTCATAAGACTTTCTTTATATATTCAAACTACGAAGCTTTCTCTTTCTGTGAATAAAAGATGAGTTTATTCTTAAGCATGACTTTCCTCTTCATGTTTAAGTGTGACTTTCCTCTTCATGTTTAAGTGTGACTCTCCTCTTCATGTTTCAGTGTCACTCTCCTCTTCATGTTTAAGCGTGACTCTCCTCTTCGTGTTTAAGCATGACTCTCCTCATCATGTTTAAGCCTGACTCTCCTCTTCATGTTTAAGTATGACTCTCCTCTTCATGTTTCAGTGTCACTCTCCTCTTCATGCTTAAGCGTGACTCTCCTCTTCATGTTTAAGCGTGACTCTCCTCTTTGTGTTTAAGCCTGACTCTCTTCATGTTTAAGCATGACTCTCCTCTTCATGTTTAAGCATGACTCTCCTCTTTCTACAAGAGTGAAAGCTTTTTTAATATAAACCATTAGTATTTCTGAATGTTAGCTGTAAAATTTATTTATCAATCAGTCAATTATTTACAATAAGCAGCGTAACAATACCTTCGAACTTACTTATTTCTATTTACTTATTATTAACACTTCCTTTGAATATCTTGCTTCTTGTTATTAAATACACTGTTTTGAACCTAAATTCTTGTACCATGTCTTCCGGCATAAACTGGTCACTACACTTTGCAGTAAAGTTTCGCCACAACTACACAACAAATTGGTGATGAAGATCCACAACAATTATTTTGGGCTGTCAGTCTCCACACTCTTCCACTAGTGTCCAGATTTTACCTTCTTTGACCTTTTGGCTCTCTGTGACTTATTACTTTGGCTCTCTGTGACTTTTGGATTGCTGTGACTTTTTACTTTATGTCACTTTTAAAGCTCTGTGACTTTTTGCTAAATGTGACTTTTAGCTTTCCTGCAGTTGAAATAACATTAAGAAGAACGTAATCTTGAAAGAAACCTTAGCAGATTGTTTAGAAATATGGACAAGATTATAAATAAGATCTTAAGAGAAGTATTCTCTCATGTTTAATAAGTTCAGTGGGTGAGGATTAAGTTAATTTTTTAAAGCTTATTTCTTAAAATTATGTCCACAACTCTTGAAGCTTGAAGTTGTTTTTTTTATGCTTCATGCTAACCCCATATTTTATGTGTTAAAACAGAAGGCACTGTCAGAGTCAATTTATTTTGACCCCACCAAACTATGAATTTGCCAAAAATCTCTTGCTCCCAGCAATTATTAGGCATGGGGTTATTGTCCTAGTTAGACTATTTTCTTTTATTCATATTAAATGGCAACAGACTTTCTGAACATTCTCCAAATGTTTAATATGGAAATAAACTTTATGTTCTTAAATTTCTTACAAGAATATTTTGATTTTTAAGTGAATATTTTGTGACAAAGTGAAGTAAATTTTAATATTGGTTCATCCAGACTCATTTTCACATCTCCTGAATCTAAACACAGAGCCAAGGAAGACAAAGGAGTAGAACAAGAAAAATATTGCCGTAAAAAACAATGAAAAAGAAATTAGTACAAATAAAGTAATAAATTTATAACACTTATTATTAATTTTCACTAACATTTTTTTGTTTGATTTATGTACATTTTTATTAAATCTCATTAAATACATTTTTATTAAATCTCATTAAATTCTACTGTGGGGATTTTGTAGAATGACGTTGAATTTGTATCGTCTACCATGAGAGCTAATAAATAATAGATAACATTTTAATATTAATATTTTTCGATATTTCTGAGATGAGGTAGTATTTACAGTATTTACATCATTTGGACTATTGTCCTCATCTTTGTTGCCATTTGTGTGATGTTTAATAATAGATCATTCTATTTGTCTATATTTCTGAGATGAGGTAGTATTTACAGTATTTACATTATTCAGACCATTGTCCTCATCTTTGTTGCCATTTGTATGATGTTTAATAATAGATCATTCTATTTGTCTATATTTCTGAGATGAGGTAGTATTTATAGTATTTACATTATTCAGACTATTGTCCTCATCTTTGTTGCCATTTGTACGATGTTTAATAATAGATCATTCTATATGTCTATATTTCTGAGATGAGGTAGTATTTACAGTATTTACCTTATTCGGACAAAATTTATTAAGAGCTACAGAGGACAGGAAATTGTGGAGAGCCATGATCAAGGAAAGAGGGCTAGGAAAATGTGATATTCACAGGACAGACTGAAATCGAAAGAAACAAAGGAAAAAAATAACTTACATAGAGTGCTTAAGAAATGGATGGCAGAGCAAGGTTTCAGAGATAAGAAAAAGACAGAATTTATTAAGAGCTAAAGAGGACAGGAAATTGTGGAAAGCCATGATTGCCAACATCCTGAAGGGATATGTTACACTGAAGCAGAAGAACATAAGTAAAACTTATTAAGAATATCTCATGAAAATAATACTGTCACTATCATTCTGTTCTAGTTTGATATGTCATAAGCACTTTTTCTTCATATGAACATCAGAGATAAGAAAAAGACAAAATTTATTAAGAGCTAAAGAGGACAGGAAATTGTGGAGAGCCATGATTGCCAACATCCTGAAGGGATATGTTACACTGAAGCAGAAGAACATAAGTAAAACTTATTAAGAATATCTCATGAAAATAATACTGTCACTATCATTCTGTTCTAGTTTGATATGTCATAAGCACTTTTTCTTCATATGAACATCCTCCTTGAAAAAAATAGGTGATAGGTTTGGTGTGTAGTAAAAATATAAATATATAAAAATAAATATAATTATTTATAACTGCAAATATTTTTAAATTTCATTTTTATTAATCAAATTTTATAAGTAAATTGCTCAGATGTACTTTTAATCTAAGGGTTTGATATTTACTCTTTTCAGCCAAATTAACTGAACATTTTTTTCATTAATGTATTTAATGACAACACCATTGATTGACCCAATCCTATGAATGATAGAATTGCTTGCATTCGGTAATTAAGGGAAGATCAAGACTCAAAGACTCTATTAACATTGAGACATTCAAACTAAATTAAATTCTTTGACATAGTGAGTGGAAGTTAGGATGGATTACATTTTAAAATGTTATTTTCTAAAGCCCAAAGACCTTAAAGCTACATTTTCAGAAATAAAACTGATGAAAAGAATGGTAAAAAAAAAAAACTTGTTTAAAATCAATATTTGACATTCCATCTCCAAATAAATTCAAAGTATTAAAATTAAGAAATTTAATATATTTTTTTTAAAAGAATTATTTTTTTTTGTGATCTGATTCTGAGGGATGTTAGGTGGGGAATTTCACTGGATAAATCCATGCCTGGGGCAGAGTAAATTTCACTGCATGCATGCAAAATGAGTTTTTGCCACTCAATCCAAATATTTAAACTTGGTATCAAATACCAGAACAAACTGTCCACAAGATCATAATTCAAAACAAAATTCTCCCCAGCTATCTAATTTTTCTGATTTTTTTTTTTTCTTAAGCGGAATAAAAATGCTGGAGGCATACTGTGGTTGTTGATGTTAACACATAATTGAAACTAGCCTGAAATTGAAACTGGTAGTTCAATTCAAATATAAAAATGCTAAAAGGCACAATTCACTCTAACAAAACTTATTTTTTTGTTTCATATCTTTTCATTCTTATTTTGCAACATTGACAGAAGTTGTCACATTCTAGAGATTTGAGGAAATAGAAAGAGAAAATGTCCGTTTTTCTTTAGTTGGTATTAAAAAAAGAAAAAATATCTCTTTTATTCACATAAGAATTCTTCATGAAGAAATAGTTGCCCTTGTATAAAGCATCATGCAATATATTTGGAATTAAAGTTTTATCTTCAACCGTTTCTTGAATACATGCACTTTTTTTTTATCTCAGCTCAAATCACTTAATTTATTCTTTAAAATATCATATGTAGCAAAAGTTCAGAAAAATATTTCCAAATGAAAAAAATTAAAAAAAATAATTTTTAAAAATGATTTTAACTCATCATAAAACACATTCCTTCAATAGAATTTAAGGCTTAAAACTGTTTAGGAGATGAGAGTGTTGTGTCATTTTATAACCAATAGCAGGTAAAAGTTTAAATCATGATTCAGTCAGTTAAGTGTCATACGTGAGACACTTTTGGGTGATCATGTCTCTTTCAAGACATGACTGACTGAGCAGATTATCCCACAGTAAGTTGCCATTACTTTCTGTGGTAGACTGGTTGCCAGCCAATCTGTCCTGTTATTTGACTCTTGGCTAGAGGGGAAGAGATGTACTATATTATTAAGTAGTAATTAGTTGGAGATCAGTTTATTACTTCATGACAATATAAAATTGATCCCCCATTTTATACCCAGTAGAAACCTTAATTATGTTTTCAACTATTATATTCAGTCAGTCAGTTAAGTGCCATGTGTGATAGACCCTTTGGGTGATCATGTCTCAAAAGAGACATAACTGACTTGGCAGAAGATTATTCTGCAGTAGGTTGCCATTACTTTCTGTGGTAGACTGGTTGCCAACCAAGGCTATAGAACCCAATCTGTTCTATTATTTAACCCATAACTGGAGGTAAGAGATGGATTACTACCTTTCCCAAGTGAATGCAAGGAATTCAACTGGAATTCGAAATTGGTTTTCCGATTTGTCATTCAGAGTCGATATCTGTTGCACCTCAATATATATCCCTAGTTAGTCTCTTACTACTTAAAGAAAATTAACATTATAAATTTTTTTAATGTTTTACAGAATCACCAGTTGCTGAACTTGAATCTTAAGCAAGTAAGCTGACTGCAAAGAAAATCATTTCCTACCAAAAACTGTAGGAGCCTCACCTGCAATATTTGTGACTTTTAGGAGAAATAGTGACAGAATAAATTAACTAAATATTTTTGTAAAACTATTATAATATAAACACTGAACTATATTTAGACTAGCAGTATAGCCCGGTATTGCTCGGGTGTAATGAAAGCTTTAAAACTAATCCATGGTCCTGGAGCTCAGACTCTTTGGACATTGGCATGAAAGACTAAAAAGCAATAGTTGTTTCCAGTTAAAGCAAAACCATAGACTGAAAGAAAAATGAATGGATGGAAGTCAAACTTTGATTTCCTGATATCGATATCAAATAAGTTTTGTTCGACATAAACTGAATTTTGAAGGCTAAATAAGTCCTGAATAAATGGTATCATGGCTGAGACTAAGAACTACAATTATACCTACTTAGAGCAAAAACTAAAATAAAAGGGCTGAAAAACATACAGACATACAGGCAGATAAACAGACACACACACACAAACATCTTGCCTTTTATATATATATATATATATATATATATATTATCGATTTTCTGCACTATTGTAAGAACTGCAACCTTGAAACTTCTGAATATCATTTCTTATGTCTTTGTCTATGAGTGTATCAAATTTGATTAAAATCAGACCACTCCTTCTATAACCCGATTGTTTAGATTATCGATTTTCAATATTTATCAGGCGTACCTCGACACAAAACCTAGCTAAAAACACCTGCAGATGCTTATAGTACAACTGTGAAAATTTTCAAGAAAATTGGTTCAGCTGTTTCGGAGTCTATAGGTAACGGATACACACACACACACACACACACACACAGACACACACACACACACACACAAAGTTCCATTTATAAATAAGTTTAGATTTAGATATTTTGAATATCAATTATTTTGTCTTTATCTATTGTTTTCAGCAAAGCATTGTGGCTGATGTATTCTTAATTTTTTTTCTTAAATGTGTAGAATGTCTGTTGCTATTTACACCAAGCTGAAATGTAGAAAAATGCCAGAAGGTTTTATATCACTATGTCTTGGAAACTTTGAAATAAACAAACAGAATCAAATGTATAAACAAAAAATATATGTATATTTATTTAACTTTGATTGGAGCAAGTTCTTTCTAATTCAGGTTGGTAAAAATTTGTTTGGTTGGATAGTTGAGAGTTTATGAGTCTGATTTTGGTAGTAGTCAAGAGGGTGTTTCCCTTTGAAACAAGTTATGGAGATCAAATACTATATTTTCTTGGTCCTCATGAAGAGTGGAAAAATATCTTAAGCATATAACCACTTAGTTTCTTCATGCAACACATGAATTTAATATCCATGTGAAATTAAGTGTGATACTTGATTGGCATCTAGGTCCCACACTTTTACCATTACAACAGTTAAACACAACATTACTTCTACTTGAACAGTTTCTTTTTTTGCACTTTTTGCCTGTGGAACTCCCTTCCATTTACTTGCTTCCTTGATAGCTTCTTCTTCATGCGCCATGTCTCTTTAGAATGAAGGCAATCATAGGATTCCATTGCCTCTGTCCCTTGTCACTTAATATTTTTCCTCTTGGTATCTCTCCCAAACTCTGCTGCACCATCTATTTGCTCAAGCCCATCAAATATGTCACGCACTGCTTTCACCTGTCTCTCTTTCATTCTATCTGTCCTGTGAGTATCAAATTCTCCAAACCATTCTTCCTCATTATATGTCCTAGGAACCTCATCTGCCTCTTCCTGATGTTAAATATAAGTTTTCTTTGGTTTGCATACTAATGTTAATATCAAATAATGGCACACTTGATGTACTACAAGGCTTGTATGATGGAACCAGAATTTCAGAATTGATGTGTATACACATCCTAAATAAAAACAACAAAGTAATCCACAAAGACAACCATGGATAAAATTATTCTTATTATTGATTGGTCAATTGAAAAAAACGATCTGAATACACGCTTGAATCTGATACACTAAAAACTATGATGAATTTGTAAAGTTTAGAATGCAATGATAAAGATCACCTAATGTTGAACCTATAGTAACTTGTAGTAAGTCAGTTAAGTGCCATACGTGAAACACACTTGTGCGATTATGTCTCGAACGAGACATGACTGACTGGACAGAAGATTATCCCACAGTAGGTTGCCATTGCTTTCTGCGGTAGACTGGTTGCCAGCCTAGGCTATAGAACCCAATCTGTCCTGTTATTTAAACCATAACTGGAAGGAAGAGGTGGATTAATACCTTTCCCACGGGTATTTGCACGTAAGTGAATGCAAGGAATTCAAATGGAATTCGAACTCGACTTCCCGATTTCTCGTTCCGAGCCAATATCCACTGCACCACAACGCACATCCTAACTTGTAGTACAAATATCAAAAATGTCTTTCTTCCATCATGAATTTAAATTTGTAGCTTTCGTGCAAGACAAAGTTCAACAGTCCGGGGTTCTAAATAATGACATTCAGCATAAATTTTAAATCTGCTGTTATTTTATTCCTCTCATGATTAACAAAATAAGAAAATATTTTAATCTGAAGATCTTTGTTGCAAAAAGAAGATGAAAATGGTCTCAACTAACAGTTATTATCTTCAGAGACTTAAATTCAATGCAAATATTGTGATATAATCTTGACAACAATCAAATGAATATCAATTGAGAGAGACCATCTTTTAGAATTTCTTGGGACATATAAATAATTCAACATTGTGTCTACACTTTATCCTGGAATAGTATTAATTAACATTTCCCTGAAAATTTTCAACACATTCAGAATATCTCAAAAAAGAAAGAAATTGTTGAGTCACATTTTACGATTTTTGTTTTCAGATGAAGAATTATCAATACCAGTAGTAACTGTAAAAATTCATGGTTTTGCTATTTGAATTTTCTGATTAATCACAATTCTTAAGGTAATGATTGAATACAACTGCAAAAAAAAAAAACAAGGAAATTCTGCTTTTGCCTCATTAAATATCTGAGCATGAAAAACTCAACGAAATATTGCAATAATAATCATAAATATCAATTTACTTAGTAGATAGACTAAACCAATTGGAGTAGATAGACTAAACTATCGCCCGGTTCACACTCCACCCATGTCTAGTGAACAGGTGAAGAGGCTCATCCCTTGTTCCCTGTTTAGGATGTGGTTTCTGGCTATTTCTCTTCCAATCGTTTTACTCTTTTCTTTTCTTTTTTCTTTTTTTTTCAATTAGAGTAGATAGACTAAACTATTGCCCGGTTCATACTCCACCCACGTCTATTGATAGATGAAGAGGCTCATCCCTTGTTCCCTGTTTAGGATGTGGTTTCCGGCTTTCTCTTTTCTAATCTTTTCACTCTTACGTAGCCCCTGCACATCAGTGGCATTACCGCCTTGCTCAGGGTGATATGATTTAAAAAAAAAAAAAAAAAAAGAGGGAAAAAATGAAAACTTTTTTTTTCACATGAGAGTGTTATAAATTCACATGTTGTTGATCTTCTTTCACCTTTTTTATTCTTTCTCTCCTTCTTTTTCTCTATCTATGCTCTCCCTTCTCTTTCTCTTTTTCTAACTGACCTCCTTTTTTATTCTCCATCTTCTTTTCTCTATCCATGCTCTCCTTTCTCTTTCTCCCTTTCTCACTGACCTTCTATCTCTTTTTTCTCCCTCTCTCTATTTTCTCTATCCATGCTCTCCCTTGTTTTTCTCCCTTTCTCACTGACCTTCTATCTCTTTTTTTTATTCTCCCTCTCTCTATTTTCTCTATTCATGCTCTCCCTTGTTTTTCTCACTGACCTTCTATCTCTTTTTTATTCTCCCTCTCTCTATTTTCTCTATCCATGCTCTCCCTTCTTTTTCTCCCTTTCTCACTGACCTTCTATCTCTTTTTTATTCTCCCTCTCTCTATTTTTTCTATCTATGCTCTCCCTTTTCTTTCTCACTTCCTCACTGACCTTCTTTCTCCTTTTTTATTCCCCCCTCTCTTTTTTCTCCATTCATGCTCTCCTTTGTCTTTCTCACTTTCTCACTGACCTTCTTTCTCCTTTTTTATTCCCCCCTCTCTTTTTTTCTCCATTCATGCTCTCCCTTCTCTTTCTCACTTTCTCACTCTCTCTTTCTATTTTTCTCCATTATGCTCTCCTTTCTCTTTCCCACTTTCTCATTGACCTTCTATCTGCTTTTTTATTTTCCCTCTCTCTATTTTTCTCTATCTATGCTCTCTCAACTTCTTCTCACTTACTCATTGTTTATGTATCTAATTTTTTAAAATTTATCGCTCATTTGGCATACTGAACTTTGTAGCAAACAGAATGAAAACAGTGAATAAGTTACCTTCAGTGTTTGTGGAAATGAGTGGCAGGATACGTTTTATGAGAGATAGTGAAAAGATAAAATTTACTATACTGGGGCCCCCGCAATGTCATATTTTCAATGTTAAAAAAAATTCAAATCAACGACTATAATATTTTGAGATTTAAAAAAAAAATATTTACACTTGACAAAATCTAAGAAATAATACCTTCAATTAATTTGTGAATCAATATTCATAAATTCCAAATTAGAATCATTTTAAACATTCTCAGGGTGTTGAATTTTACTTAGCTTTGTTTGTAAGCCATAAGAAGTAAAACAGAGTTAGGAAGATTGTGTTGCACCAGTATTCTTTATTGAAACAGCCTACTTTGAAATGTTTAAATCTTTGATTTTTGTTGCAAGTTGAAAATACACCCAGTCTTTTAAACAAGAGCAGAGGTTTATCCCTTGTTTCCTGTTTTCTTTCTTTTAAAGTTTACTTCAGTTCTATACTCCTTACACTTCTCCTTTCTTTTGCTAATATAACTTCACACAGTCACAAACTAGCTTGAGTGGCTCTTTGGCCTTGCATTGGGTGAATATATGTAAAAACAAACCTAATTATGAAGCAGTTCCCAAGTAAAACTTATATTTAGATTGACATAAGGCTTTATAAGTTGGACATCCTGTAAGGATTGAACCCATTACACTAGCAATGTGGCCTGCAAGCTTAAGTAGCTGTTTTAACCATAATATATACTTTCTTAACAAACATGCAATTTTTAAAAAAAATATGTGAATGTTAAACTGCTATTAATTCTAAAACATCATGGATTAAATTTCATCTCATTTTTAAGTGTTGGCATCTGCACGGAAGTTCATTTTTAATAGCATCATTTTAATTAAATGTGTATTAGAGAAAAAAGGTCTATATTTTGTCCTACTATTCTGTTTAATATCCAAGTCTTACACCCATTCAAAATGAAAGAAAAAGAAATGTGTCACAGAGAATTAGAAAAACAAATGCCCAGTTGAGAAAAAAGCTATGTAATTGGAGTAGATAGACTAAACTATCGCCCGGTTCACACTCCACCCACGTCTATTGAACAGGTGAAGAGGCTCATCCCTTGTTTCCTGTTTAGGATGTGGTTTCTGGTTTTTCTCTTTTCCAATCTTTTCACTCTTATGTAACCCCCTGCGCATCAGTGGCGTTTCCGCCTTGCTTGGAGTGATATGATTAAAAAAAAAAAATGTAAATAAAAATAAAGATCACCAATAGATCATAGCAACTCACGGGTAACATTTTTACTCTGTTCACCTTTAATAGATGTCATCTGTGAAATTCAGTTAAATTCACTTGCAGTAAAGAATCAAAGGCTACTAACATGGCTATCTTTAATCAAATAAGTGAATCTATTTTTTCATACAACTGGCAGAATTATATGACAAAGATAGAAATATCTGCTCTGATTATTCAAAGAAAGGAATGTCAAAATTCTCCAAAAAGATTCTATAGAAAAATACTAATACTTTTCAACCAAAGAAGTTTAGAAAATGGCTTCCTTATATCTAAAGCAACGATTTTATTCATATGAATAGACAAGATTTTACAAGTTTGTTTAATTGGAAGAATTACAAAAGTTATTATTAACCATTCATTTTACTTTGCATACCTCTTTTCCGACTCATAAATGCACATATTCACACATGATTTCTCTCAACGCATACATTCATAACTGATTTCTCTTATTTAAAAATATGAGTTGGCACACACAGTTGAACAGACATTAGTTTTTTCTTCTTCATTTAATATTCATCCATTGCTTTATTACATGTGACACATATCTGAACAATAAAACTAGACCTCAATCAGCATACTGTCTCTCAGATTTTTAAATCATTCATCTTTTATAAATCTCTGAATAAGCTTGTTATAAGTGAAACATGTTAGATTAAGGACACTTTTTTCCTACTTGTTCTTTACTTATTCAATTCATCTTTTTGGCTTTTGATCCATATATTCAACATTATATATATATATATATATATATATATATATATATATATATATATATATATATGGTATAGCCCTCCATTCAATCAATCAGTTAACTTCAAGCTGGGGCACAAATTTCTTAAATTAGTAGAGAAGCACTTTCCCAAAAATAACCCTCTGAGCAAAATCTTCAATTAAAATACCTTAAAATTAAGTTATAGCTGTTACAATAATCTAGAAAAAATAATCAAAATGCATAACACCAAAATATTAAAAATACACAGCAAAAATAGATCTGACACTAATACAAGTCCGTCCCATGATAACAACCTCTGTAACTGCAGGAACCCCAACCAATGCCCCATGACCAATAAATGTCTGACGAAATCTCTGATATATATGTGTTCGATTTCATCCATAGAAAATCCTAAAGATGAAAAAATATATATTGAGAATACCATGAACATATTTAAAAAGCGCTTTTACAATCACCTCTCATCCTTCAATAACAAAGAAAAACAAAACATGACATCTCTCTCCAAATACTTTTTGAAATTAAAAGACGAAAATAAAACACCTAAGGTTAAATGGAAAATCCTCAAACAAGCAAGAACAGCAAAATCTATAAAAGAACCATGTTTTCTTTGCCTTCAAGAAAAAATAGAGATCTTTAAATATATAAATAGTAACAAGCTTTTAAATCAGAGGCACGAAACCACAGTAAACTGCAAGCACATTAGGGCCCTAACCCTACAATCATGCTAGGAAATACTAGGAGTTTGATTAGATATTCTTATTATAAAAGATTAAAAATGCTATAGAAAAAATCGATCTAATAAATCCTTACTTTAGTAAGGTCTAGTACCCACAAAAACATCTAAATAAATAAAACGTAAAATTAAAAGAAATAAACAGGCTCCCAAACTATTACTAAAGCCTACAGCAATCACCTTACTTACCATAATAACCTTACTTAAATACAAAAATATTCCGTACTGGAAAAATCAAAATTAAACAAAACAAATGGCTCCCAAACTCAAAAAAGAATCAAAATTACTATATTCAAAATTAAGATTAAATATACTATCTCAGAATAATTATATCATACGCAAAAATAAACTGTAAGCACATTAAAGACTGAAATCAATCTAATAAATCCTTAAAGTAAGGCCTAATACCCACAAAAATATCTAAATAAATAAAATAAAAAATTAAAAGAAATAAACAGGATTCCAAACGATAATTTATGAAAAATAAAAAAGAAAAAGAAAAAACCGATCCTCTAAACTCAAAATTAAGATTTTGAGATACAACTTTATATAAAAAACTGATAAGATACAAATTTGCATTTACTTCCTAAAAAATACAAGTTTAGATTTTTTGGAAATGACTTCACCTAAATACAATAATACAGCAAACTTGAAAAAAAAAACCCTATCCTGCTAAAATAAAAATATAAAAAACAAAAATAAAATACAAAAATATTCCATACTGAAAAAATCAAAATTTAAAAGAAAAAACACCCCACCCCTATCATGTCTATCTAAGGAACCCCGAGGGGAAAGCCTCACCACAAAATGAAAGAGAATACATAAAATCTGCCTGGTAACAACAGACACTAATTAATCAAACACTAGCCAACCACTACGACATTCTAAAAATTCTTAATGTCAACAAACAAGATAAGTTCCCCAATCACCAAAAAAAACCCACACAAACACACAAACTTGACTAAGTAATCAAACCCCTCCACACACCATGTTCTTTGAAATTCTAACCAAAAGATATGACTGATAAAAACGATAAAAACCTACATTCCAACAGATAATGCCATTAATCAACAATTTCGCACTTACACACCAAGTCCTTCAAAAGTCTAACGGTCAAAACGGAAGACACATTCCCTTCATTATCAATGACCCCAACCAACCCCACAACAACAATGAACCAAATATAAACAGTGGATGATTCCAGTTCTTGCTTATTCCTCCTGATGAAACGTTGGACACCCAACGTTGAAACAAACATATGATTGTAGAGGACATATATAGAAAAAATTATGTACATGTTCTAAAACATAATTTATAATATATATATATATATTAAATCCCCAAAAAAGGAAGAGCATATAGGTAAAATCCCAAAAAACAGATCCTA
This sequence comes from Ascarosepion bandense, assembly GCA_037127315.1. Taxonomy (NCBI): domain Eukaryota; kingdom Metazoa; phylum Mollusca; class Cephalopoda; order Sepiida; family Sepiidae; genus Ascarosepion; species Ascarosepion bandense. Next base: position 1,402,186 of record JBBBDQ010000720.1, read on the forward strand.
TTAGTATTGATTTTATTAATATTAAAAATTATCCAGGTGTGGGGGGGGACTCAATGTAAATAGTATTATCTAATTACAGAACCAAATATGTATATTATATCAAAAAATTCCGAATTCTGCTTACATTGAAAAGCAATTTTGGTAAGAAAATTCTTGCTTCTTCAGCAATGATCAAAAACAAAAATTTATTAATTCAAATATGGTACAAAAATTCAGATACCGGAAGGAGCCTACAAAAAATTCATACACAGGAAGTTTAGAAAAAACAAAGGGAGTGGAGATTAAGAAAGAAAAAAAATTTATTTAAAATTTGTCGTCCAGACATAAAAAACAGAGGGGCAGAGACAGAGATTCATGACTTGATATTAGTAAAAGACTTTTAGATTATGTCTGTATTAAAGAATCAAAAATCAAAATTTAACTGTGTAACAGGAATAGAAGTGGTGGGAGGAAAAGAAAAAGAAAGGACAAATGGGGTAGATATGGGGAAGTTAACAAAGAAATAAGTACATAAAAATATTCAATAGCCAAGGTGGCAAGGCTTCAGATGGTGAAAAGAAGGGATAGTTATCTATATAAAAAGAAAAGGAAACAGAAGGAAAGTATAGAGACAATATATTTTATATTTAGCTCTGTTAAAAATTTAACAAAAATATTTTGTTTAAAATAATAATATGGTTAGGCTATTGTAAATGGTTTAAAATCTACGAATAGAATTAAAAGAAAACTGCAGTAATATTATAATATTATAATAATATTATTATAATATTATAATAATATTATTATAATATTATAATAATATTATAATAGGTCTAAAATGAGTAATGGCTAAATAATATATATAAACATAAATACATATATACACATGCACACATATCCTTATCACCTTAAATATTTTTTCCTACTTGTTCTTTACTTATATATATATATATATATATATATATATATATATTAATCTTTGTTAATTTCCATAATATGTTTACATTTGTTGGCATTACAATACATTTCAGAGCGTAGATGGTTATTATGATGAATTCGAAAATTGTGTTATAGGCTTGATTTGACTTTGTTTAAACTAATTATCATTCATGGTCGAGAGGTCTAAGATGTGCCAAATCACATGGTGGCTTCCCCTATGGGAATAGGGGTCGCAGGTTTGAATCCTGCCGAATGACACACATTTTCTTAACAAAAATTTATCGTAAATAATCACACTGGTAGAAATAAATATATAATATTGTTTGATTACAAATAGAATATCTACTTAAATACAAGTATCGATAAAAAATAATGTTAAAACAAATCATTTCAAATTGTCAGTTGTTTATAACCAGTTTCATAAATCTCATTAATTTCTGTAATATATAATAATAATAATAATAGTAACAAAAATAATAATGCTAATACAAGTAATTGTTATACTATATTTTAGTTTGTCTTGAAAAACCCATCGAGGACAAACTCGGGGGTAAAAGAAGGGGAAGTAAAAAAAGAAACAAACGAAGTACATGAGCATACGTCAAATACTCGTAGGAAAGAAAAAAATCCCAAGACGAAACCCTAACACTAAAGTGCTCAATACAATAGTAGAGCAACAAAGAAAGAATAAATCTAAGTAAGATCCAACAAACCTACCTAGGTTTCACCCTACTGCTTGTCAGGGTAAGATGGCTGATGAAATAGATATAAAGCAGCAATATATAGGTATTCAATCACATGACTAAAACAAAGAAGACACCAAAATGCAAGAAAGAAGGTGGGGAAATCACTTTATTGGAAAAAGAAAAAGGGGGAAGGTAGGCTAATTAAGAAGGCAATTGTTGTGTTTACATTTATGTAAAATTTCAGATTTGGAATTGAGTAAATCCTGTACGGGTTAAAACAATGCAATTGCTAGTTTCTCCTCCCCGCAAAAATTACAGAATTTACTTCCAGGGGTTTATACTTTGAGCAACATTTAAGTATTTCCCATTTTAAAATGGGGTCTTTATTCAGTGTCTTCTTAATATCCCATACATAAGTGGCTAGAGTTACAACCTAAGACCTACACAGGTGCCACGCAGGACGCCTTTAAGATTAGATTTTATAATCATACTAGCACTTTCAAAAATGAAAAATATAGCCATTGAACAACTCTAGTTAGTATTGTATTTTTTGTAGTATATTATTAATTTTAAGTTTTATTAAAATTCATAGATTAGAGATATATTAGTACAAATGAGCTACTTTATGATTTCTTTATCCTGTTTCTAGTTGTGGTGCATCTGGTTGCAATATAAGAGTTTGATATATTTAGGGTCCTTTGTGGAAGTAACATATTCTGTTTGATGTCTATTGCATTTCTTACATCTTTCAATTATAATACATGAAAGATTATCTGTGACTACGAATGAATTTTATTAAAAATAAGCAGACATACTGTTTGCGTTAGACACACACACACACACACACATATATATATATATATATATATATATATATATATATATATATATATATATATATACGGCATTGATACAACAGGTTGCACCACCTTCCTGCAGATATTGGTCACATGAAGAAACTTGAGTATCTGGCCCTGACCAACGACAAGCTTCAAGTCAATGCCATTCCTTATACACTGACCTACCAAAAGAGATTTTCAAGTGTGCCAATGTGACACAATTATCTCTCAAGTACAACAGTTTGGACCACCTCGCAGATATTAGTCGCATGAAGAAACTCATATATATATGCAATTAATACATGTAAAAGGTTTTAAATATGTATATTGAATGTATATTTTACACACACACACACACACACACACACATATATATTTTAACAAAACTTGGTTATAAGCAACCAACAATTTGAAATGAATTGTTTGAATATTATTTTTTATTGATAATATATATAGATAGGGGTTGCAGGTTCGAATCCTGCCGAATGGCACACATTTTTGTAATAAAAATTTATCGTAAATAATCAGGCCGGTAGATATAAATATATAATACTGTTTCATTAAAAACAGAATATCTACTTAAATACGAGTATTGATAAAAAATAATGTTCAAACAATTCATTTCATATATATATATATATATATATATATATATAGAGAGAGAGAGAGAGAGAGATTAATTCAAGTGAAATGTTTGTCCCTTAGCCGATTGATGTTACATTCAACATCTTGACTCCAGAGTTTCGTAGATATAGATATTTCCATTTTCTTAAATTCAACTAATCAGATTTTGATATTCTTTATCTAATATAATATATTTAATTCAACCAATCAGATTTTGATATTCCTTATCTTATATAATATATATAATTCAACCAATCAGGTTTTGATATTCCTTATCTTATATAATATATATAATTCAACCAATCAGATTTTGATATTCCTTCTCTTCTCTAGAAATGACTTGTACCTGATATTCAAGGTGTCAAAATTTAGAGAACTCACCATATCGCTGCTTGCTTGTTTACTTCTAATTATTCAAACACTGATTGAGTAATTAAGTTGTGCTTAACACATTCATTTTGTCTGACCTCTCACCAATTCATCATGTTACTTTAGTTGTAGAATACCATCAACAATGTTGGAAATACATTTATATAGTAAATCTATTTGTTATGCATTATTTTTTTTTCATCTGGTTCCTTTATAAACTCTGTTGCAATAAGTAAGAATTACATTTTTGTAATCTCTTTTCTAAGTAAGTATGGAGGGTGTTTTTTATTTGATATTTCACTATAAATTTCAACTTAGAAGACTACTTAAACTGCATAAAGCATTTGATCTAGATTGTTCATAAAGATGATTGGATAAATTTGGGTTAAATCAAAGAATATCTGGTTGAACTAAAGAAAAAAAGTTAGCCAAGACAACTAAAACAAAATAAGTCACGACAATAAAACAGAACAAATCCAAGCAGGTGTTGAAAATTTCTGAGCCTGATTAGAAGCTCTTCCTCCTGTCCTAAAATATGATGTTTGAAGACACAATAAACACTAAATACACAAAAATATCTGTGGTGTGGAGCGACTATCTCCCATCCACCGGGTCCCCAGGCGGTGGATCGGGGAATGACCTCCAGATACTGGAGGTTAGCTGCGAATATTCAATAAGCAGTCCCGGACCAACTAGCAGGCTACTTTGTGAGGTATGCCCTGGTCAGGTGTACTTCCTAGAAATGCATACAGATACCCGTTTGTAAGAGGTAGTCTCAGGTGAGTGTTTGGCGCCTTGTAACCAAACTGACTCAAACCCCGGTTGAGCGGGTTCTGTTGACCTTGGTTGGTGACTCACATTGTGTCAATCACGAATAAATAGCGCTTGGACACTAGTGGAGATGACAACTCTTCAGATTTAGAGGAGTAAACCTCGATAAACTATCCTGATATTTCCTTGAGTAGCAGTAGTTCATGTGGCACCCAACGTAAAAGTGGTAGCGGTTCAGAGAACAGCATGGTTGTGCGGATGACCATCTACTTGACAACGGACAAGCACATCACTTCAGTTAGTGGCGAACTATGGCAAGATGGTGACTTGACAAATACCTGTCCCCTTTGGAGGGGTTGTCGTTAGGAAGGGCATCCAGCCGTGAAAATTTGCTTCAATATCATTGTCATGTCAAATCCAGATATAGTTTGTAATTAACGGGGCCGGAACTAATAGTGAAGGTGTCATTCGTGGTTGGGTGGGTCACTCTGTTGTGGGTCCCATCAGGCCATTAATGAACATCAGACCTGGACAGCATGGCAGAACTTCCAACCCTTGGACACGGGGAAAAAGGGAAGTAAAACCGGATAGAAGAAATAGAAGAATCTCATGGGCAGCTTTTTTAAGAAGACCAGAAATGAAGAGAAATAGCTGTCATCCACCATTTGCACTAAATAATAAATAGTAATAACAATTTGAGAGCGATATTGTTTTTATTGGATGACACAAATTTGTAAAAGATTTCTAAGTTTCAAATCAATTCTTGGATCCCAAATCCACAAGATTTAAAGAAATTCATGTTCATCCATGTGCGAAAGATATTTCTGAAATGAAGGAGAAAAAAATTGTTTTATTGAAAGATGAATGAAATAAAAGAAGATATTTGGAACTGATCAAATGCTAATGCAGCCATAAAAATATAATTCCAAATTTTCGTTTCTTTAAATAATCCTTGCAATATCTTCTTCCTGATGCGTTCAACATGCTCAGCTTATATCTCTGTTGCAGAAATCTATACATCTGTTATTAATGAAAGATACTTAAAGTATGTCGTCATTTTTGTTTGTTTTGTTTTTTTGTTAATGATAAGGCAGCATTAATAATAAAGAAAATACCTGAGAGTGAAAAAAAGAGGATGAGGAGAAAGAGTGAAAAAAGAGGAGGAGGAGAAAGGGTGAAAAAAGAGGAGGAGGAGGAGGAGGAGGAGAAAGAGTGAAAAAAGAGGAGGAGGAGGAGGAGAGAGAGAAAAAGAGGAGGAGGAGAAAGAGTGAAAAAGAGGAGGAGGAGAAAGAAGAGGGAAGGAAAGTTGAAAAAGGGAAATTGTTGGTTCAAAATGAAGAAAAGATTTAAATAAAAATTGAAGTTTCTTATCAATGTTGCCACTCTCATTATCCAGTATGGCGCAATGACAAAAGAGATATGTTAAAAAATTCGATACTACACAGAGTTTTCAAAGATTTCTTTCAACTATATTTATCCAAATAAAGGTAAGCTGTCTAATGGCTATATGAAGCAAAAGATTAATTTTGTTAGAATATACAGGATACAAATCCTATATAATCCATCAAACAACTAAAACACACAAAATAAATTGCACACACCCCAAAAATGATTCAAACAGCAAAAAGCTCTCTTTTTTTCACAAGTCAGTGTGAAAAGCATATTCTGTATCCTGATTGGTCATCAAATCGCAAAATTCAAAAATGTCAGAGAAACAGTTTTCCACAGCTAAAGAAAAACATTCCTCGCCGGAGCCACCCCACGTGACTAAATTCAATATTTAAGGATGGCCTCTAACCGGTCACAATGGTCAGTCAGGGGAAGCAGTTATCTGACACCTCACCACGGTGTAAGGAAGAAACCTCAAATTGACTCGTCACGCCAACCTGGTCACGTCACATATCCATTCTAACTCTTCATCCAATTTTCTCTCTACATTTTCACACATTAAAGAGGACAACATACAACCAATTGCACACATGTGTTAAAGATCACTCCTTTATTTGTTTTGCCTTCTCTTTCTCTCAACATGTCTTTGCCAACTAAAAAGAGGAAGGAACAAAGCTTTTACAATCTGCTGCTACAGAAACATAAACTCTAAACTTCTGCAGACATTTCAAACACATGCAATACTACTAAGAACAATTTCAACCATAAAACAGCATGCATTTTCTCTCAATGAACATTTTTCTTTCATTTAACGAATTTCACTTATATTTTTCTTCTTACACTTTTTCATTCTGTAAATAAATCTTTGTCTTAATATACACACGAAATATTTTATCCTTTCACATTTCAACCTTCTGATATTTAAATTGTGGGGACTTCGGATGTGTTTGACACAAGGCCAATTAACCAAGCATCACTGGAACCCCCTACAAATATTTAATAGTTAACAGAGTTTCCAAAAATTTCTTTGAGCCAGACACATCCAAATGCAATGGCTGAATGATACAGGAGATAACCTTTTGTTGGAGCATTTGTCAGTACACATTGTTTTGAAAGATATCTTTCTGCCTGATCAGTCAGTTAAGTGCCATACGTAATCAATGCTTGGGCAGTCATGTCTCAAAAGAGACATGACTGACTGAGCAGAAGATTATCCCGCAGTAGATTGCCATTGTTTTATGCGGTAGACTGGTTGCCAGCCAAGCCTACAGAACCCAATCTGTCCTGTTATTTGACTCAACTAGAGGGGGAAGAGATGTATTATATTAAGTATTAATTAGTGGGGGAGCAGTTTATTACTTCATAACAATATAAAACTGGTCCCCAAATTTATGCACAGTAGAAGCCTAAATCATGTTTTCAACTATTATATTCATTCAGTTAGTTAAGTGACATATGTGATACACGCTTTGGGCGATCAAGTTTCGAAAGAGACATGACTGACTGGGCAGAAAATTATCCCGCATAAGGTTGTCATTGCTTTCTGCAGTAGACTGGTTGTCAGCCAAGGCTATAGAACCCAATCTATCCTGTTATTTAACCCATGACTGGAGGGAAGAGACAGATTAGTACCTTTCCCAAGGGTATTGGAATGTAAGTGAATGCAAGGAATTCAACTGGAATTCGAACTTGGCTCCCCGATTTCTCATTCTGAGCCAATATCCACTGCACCACAATGCACAGAAATGTAAGCTGTTCAATATATGAGAAAAACTCCCAGCTCCCCAAATAAATCCAATGTCCAGCATTTGCCGAAAGATAAAGTGATCTAGAAAATACAAAAAATACTATTCCACCATGGGATGGTTTCTTTAGTGGATCTTTACACAATGAAAAGCTGCATGTTGCCTGTTAGGATGTATGCCTTTAGCATAGTAGTCATCAGCATTAATGTGTCATCAGCATTAATGTGTCATCTGCATTAATGTGTCATCTGCATATTGTGTTCAAATTATGACATTGTTATATTCACTTTCACACAAAGGCCAGAAGACCAGATCTGGTCATTGTAAACAGCGAAAAGAAAACCTGTCAGATTACGGATATCATTTATCACAGTCAACCACAGAGAAAGAAAGTAAAAAAACTCAGAAAATATCTTAAGCTTTTGAAGGAACAGAAACAGTTGAGGAATGAAAGATGATATATTGGTATAACTGGAAGATTCAGAAAACCTTGCAAAGATTTTTGAAGAACTGAATCACTATCAAGATGGTAGCATTACTAATACCTTACTGTCATTAACGAAAGCCCCTAGTTACTACTTGCTAGAAAACATTAGTTTACAAAAAATTTATGAGCAGGACAACTCTGAATTAAAACCGGTTGGATGTAGGACAAGCACATAAAGACACCAGATAAAGACCTACTTGCTATAGAATCTGCAACAACATTTAGTATGGTGAGGTTGCAGCCCAATGATCCCCAGGGGAGTCTAATGGCACTAAAGAGTTGTATAGGTCCAGACCATTTCAACATTCCCTCAAGAATCCAGTGGCAAAGTGTGGGTAAAAAATGGCTAGTGGATGACCTGTTGGACAAGTTTCAATCTCTTTTTTATGTTTCGTGACACCAGTTATATTGTAGTCGTATAGAGATTTAACTGAACTCCCTACAGTTTACAAGTTTTATCCAGAACAGGTTGGAATGTGTGGATTTGTGTGGAATAGTGTAAGAATAAAATATACATTTTTCATGTTAAAATAAAAATTTATTAAAAGGAAAGAATAACACAAGTTGTAGAAGTTAATGTGCAATTAGAAACATTATTAAGCAATTAAGGGTGGAGTTTGTATTCACTGATAAAGTTATGGGTATCAAGAGTTGTAGAAAATGTTCATAGTAAGTAGTAATGTAGGTATTTAAAATGTATGCAGAAGTTTAGATTTCATGGTTGTGTAGTAGCAGAATGCAAAGCTTTTGTTCCTTCCTCTTTTTAGTAAGTCGTGACAGGTTGAGAGAAAGAGAAGGCAAAACAAATAAAGAAGTTGTACTTAACACGTCTATTTTGTTGTTGCTGTTGTCCTCTTTAGCAGAGTGGCATGAGAATGAAGAAAAGGACGTTGGAAAAAGAGGTCAAATGAAACTGTGGCGTGACCTACATCCGGGTTGGCGTGGAGTGAAAAAGAAGAAAAGAAAATTGGCAGTGAGGGCGAGTCAGCTTGAAGTTTCTTCTTTACATGGTGAGATGCTGTCAGATACTGCTTCCATCTGACTGGCTTTGACAGGTTAGCATCATGGTTTAAATAGTGAAACTTCTCATGATGCCAGCTCCAGCGAGCCTTTTTACATCTAGGTGTGAAAATACATCATATATGAATTCGCTGTTTTAAATCCAATCAGGATTTAGAATTTGCTTTTTGCACTGACTTGTGAATTTTTCTTAGTTGGGTTTTTTCACAATGCTTTTAGTTCTTAATTTCTTATTCCTACAATACACAGAGTGTAACTGCTGTTGGCGAAGAAACTGAAATTGGTGTCCCAAGTTCAAATTCTGATGCGTCTGTTACATTCACTTCATATTCATGCTCTTAGAAAAAACATGCACATATCTTCCTCCAGTTATTTGGGTTAAATAACATGACAGAGATTAGGCACTTTTGCATTGGATAGTAAATAGTTGAAGAGAAAGAAAATACAAATTCTGAACACTGAACAAAGTTCCCATATAATTCTAATTTATGCAACCTCAAATGGACAAAATAACATCCTCTAGTTAATGAATGATCCTAAATTAAAGAAATTCTCAAATTACAAAAAAGTCTTATTTATAATTTGAAATTATTTAATTATTTATATAAAAGTATAGCTTCCCTATATCTTATCTATAAATATTGTTATGCCCATAAAAATATATAAATGCATAAAAAATTAAATATACTGTCACTGTGTTGTGTCCATAAAAAATAAATAGAAATTAATTATAGTGTCACAAAATAATTATAATAAAATAATTATCCAAGTATAGGGTAGGTATGGATGGAATAATATTCCGTATCCAAAGAAACACTATTCTTAAAAAAGTGCTCAATACAAATATTTATTTAGAAATTATAACATAAATATGTTATGATATCACTACAAAAGTAGCTATTTTGTAGTGATATAATGATATATATTGTAGTGATATTATAACATATTTATGTTATAATTTCTAAATAAATATAATGAAATAATTATAATGATTATAATTATCACTAACTCACTCTCTTTGAGAATCAACCTCACTTTTCTCCTCTACATGCACAAACATGTGGCATTCTCTCTGACAAACATGTAGTCAATGCAGGCAGGGCTGTCAACATGTGCACCACTAAAAATCTTGACGTTTTTCCTTTTTTCAGGCCATAATAGAAACATTATTCTTTTAGCACTCAAAAATTAAAGGTAAAAAACTCTAGACACTTTTGGTATTTTCCAACTAAATTATCAGGACACTCATTAAACACATTTATAAAAAACATAAGAAAGATTATATCTTTTTTTTTTTTTAATTGTATCACCCTGGGCTATGTAATAGTGAAAAGATTGGAAAAGAGAAAGCCGGAAACCACATCCTAACAGGGAACAAGGGATGAGCCTCTTAACCTGTTCAATAGACGTGGGTGGAGTTTCAACCGAGCGATAGTTCTACTTTACCTTTTCATTTTATAATTGTCTCACTCCAAGCAAGGCAGAACTGCCACTGGTGTGCAGGGGGTTACATAATAGGAGAGTGAAGAGAAACGAGAACAGGTCACAGTAGGTGTCGGAGAGTGGGTAAGAGAAGGATGGATACATTGGTGTGTAGAGAGTTGCATGAGAGGAAAGTGTAAAGTGAGAAAACAGATGAGAGTCAAGGAACTAAGAGATGACAGTTGACGTTACATTTAAACTTTTGGTGATTGCAGCTGTTAGGGAACCAAGAATACAGAAGGGAGTTTCATAGGCGGGAAGTGTGAGAAAAGAAGCTGGTAGAGTAGAAGTTGTTGTTACACTTCATTGTTTTCACAGTAAAAAGGTGGGACTGTAGTAACTCAAGTAAATTTGTGCAAAGTGGAGCACCAAGGAGCTAAGCTCAACTTATTCCTTATCTATTCTGTCGAATTCTGATCCATAACACTTATTTGGCCCCAAACTCACATTTTTCTTCCACATTACTGTCTCACATGTCCAACACAACATAACAACCTGTCTCACATGTCTCCAACACAACATAACAACCTGTCTCACATGTCTCCAACACAACATAACAACCTGTCTCACATGTCTCCAACACAACATAACAACAAGATAATGAATAATACTAATATTTTGTTTCCATATCTTACTGTTTCTCATTTTACGTGTATTTTTGTGGAAATAAATTCTAGAGGGTTTATAATCATTTACTTAGTTATTACTCCCACAAAATATATATATATATATATATATATATATATATATATATATACTAGCAGTATAGCCCGGCGTTGCTCAGGTATAACGAAAGCTTTAAAACTAATCAATATTCCTGGAGCTCAGACTCTTTGGACGTTGGTACAAAAGACTAAAAAGCAATAGTTGTTTCCAGTTAAAGTGAAACCGTACACTGAAAGAAAAATGAATGGATGTAAGTCAAATTTTGATTTCCTGGTATCGATATCAAATAAGTTTTTTTCATTGTAAACTGAATTTTGAAGGCTAAATAAGTCCTGTGAGTAAATGGTATCATGGCTGAGACTAAGAACTACAATTATACCTACTTAGAGTCAAACCTGAAGCAAAAACTAAAATAAAAGAGCTGAAAAAAATACAAACATACTGGCAGATAAACAGACACACACACAAACATCTTGCCTTTTATATATATATATATATATATATATATATATATATATATATATTATTGATTTTCTGCACTATTGTAAGAACTGCAACCTTGAAACTTCTGAATGTCATTTCTTATATCTTTGTCTATGAGTGTATCAAATTTGATTAAAATCGGACTACTCCTTCTTTAACCCGATTTTTTCGATTACCGATTTTCGATATTTATCAGGGGTGCCTTGGCAGAAAACCTAGCTAAGAACACTCGCAGATGCTTATAGTATAACTGTGTAAATTTTCAAGGAAATCGGTTCAGCCATTTCGGAGTTTATAGGTAATGGACACACTCACACACAGACACACACACACACAGAGACAAAGTTACATTTATAAATAAGTTTAGATTAGATAGATTTCACAAATGTTCTGATAAATGTTCTTTTTTGGTATTTCAACTTCATGAAATTAATCACACTCTTTTCCAATCTTTTCACTCCTATGTAGCCCCCTGCACAACAGTGGCGTTACCGCCTTGCTCGGGGTGATATGATTAAAAAAAAAAACAAAAAAAAAAAACTAGTAGGTTAGCAGATAAGTCTCACTATTTTTTAGTTGAAATGACTAGATATAACCATAATTTCTATGCTAACAGTTTATTATCTTATAATTCTTACTTATAGAACTCTCTGCAGGCTTTTCGCTTTCCAGTCAACTTTGATTTTCAGAAATTTAAATGTAATGTAAATTGATATCTTTTGTCTTATTAATTCTTGTGCATTTATTGTTTGCTCTCCTTAATAAAGTTTTCTTTTTCTCATATTCTTTCACACTCAGTAACCCTTGCATCTTAGTGGCTTTATAGCCTTGCTTGGAGTGAAATGATTAAAAAATATACATAATTTTTAAAATTATTTATCAGTCACACAAAAATTAAGCAAAATCTAAAATAAAAAAATTAAAAGAAATTTTATTTTATGAGATCTGATTCTATCATCTTTATTAAATCAAATTTAACATTTGTTGATAAAATTCATTTTTGGAATTGAAGCCAAGTTTGGGATAAAATTTATCTTTTTATAAATATAAACATTTAATCAGTCCATTTATATATTTCATTTTGGTGTTATCTATCTCTGTCTATACCTTTATTTTGAAAGTCTTTCTTAGAAAGAAATGTTTAGTTCCACTCTGTCTCAGTCTATCAAGAAAAGTAGATAAACATACATTTTCTAGGCATTAAGTGTCAAAAAATATTCATAAAAAGAAATATTTCTATAAAATTAACCTATAAATTTATGGTGACATTTTATTACTATGAAATTAGTAACTGATCATTTAACCAAGAGTTGAACCTTTAAACAAAATTAATACAATATTATTAACTGATGACAAACATAATATTTACTGGTTTTTCAGGTAAAATAAAATTACAATATTTTTCATGCTCTGATGGACATAATTTTTTCATCTGGCCAGCACTGGTAATCTTTTTAAAAGATTTCTATGTACCTTCTGTAATATGACAAACACCCAACGCCTACTACAGGGTCATATAAACATTTGCCATCACCAATAGATTTTATGACGGCATCAGACATAAATAAAATTGTAGTCCAAATTTAATTTAATTTCTGCAATATTGCTTCAAACACCCTTGTTTGGTGTTCCAATATTTGTAGCATTTGTTGTTTTTGCAGCAACTGTTTTACCACTAGTTATAGGTTCTCCATATTGTATGTCTATTTCCAATCCTTGGTTGACATGGGTTCAAAAATCCTCTCCAAATATAAGAATTCTTATTTTTTCCAAATGTGAGTTCCAAATATTCAACGCCATTGTTACAAAGTTTGTATAACATTCACAGTTGCCATTTTATTAAGACTGCAAGGAAAATACTTGAAACAAAAGTTTGAGCAAAGAAGATATTAATTCCATTAGAACACAGTTGGAACAAGCATATGACTAAAAAGTACTTTACAACCCACTGTTTGGCCCCATTTCATGACATGTTCTACTCATAGCAGATGGGTGAGTCCATGTTTCACTAATAAGGTTAGTTAGTCTTTCTATACAACATTGTTACAATTACATATATGCAGGTTGCGATTGGTAAATTGTCGCCATTTTACACTTTTAATTTCACGCATGCACATTTTTTGTTTCCAATTTTGTCAACTGCACAGTTAGCAGGGCACCATCTGTGAGAAAAAGAGCACCATGATGCAATTGGCTCTGCCAGAAATTTGGGAATAGTATGCTGTACTATTTGGAATTCACACTGGAAGCTCCAGTGCTAACATTTTAGAGTGTTTGGGTATCAATACAAGGGCAGTGGATTTGAAAAGAGTTGGCTGAGCCTAATGGTGATTACTAAGATACAGCAGCTTGGAAAATTCACTCTGATCGTACTGATGAGAAAGGAATTTGATCGTACTGATGAGAAAGGAACTCTAATTTTTTGTTGGGGACTTCAGACTCAACACAGAGGTCTATATCAAATGACTTGAGGAGGTAGTGCTGCCCTGGGTCAAGAGAGTGGCTGCTGAAAGACCTTATGTCTGGCCACAGAACTCTGCACCATGCCACATAAACAAGAAGACCCAGTCAGGGCTGTCAAACAATTTCTGCGATCACATCCCCCCTTACATCTGCCATCCGTATATAGCAGTCTCCTTGATTATTAAGTGTGGGGAACAGTTGAGTGAGAGATCAACAAAATTCTTTGTAACACCAAAGATGAACTGAAAACAACTTAAAGAGACTGTCCAGAAGAGTTGCAGGAGATTTCGAAGTTGTCTGGAGGCTAGGGTTGATGCCAATGGCGATTTTATTGGATAAATTTACTCTTTAGAATTTCAAGATATTTTTGAAAAATTTTTGTTAAATATATCTTTTAAAATGAGACATCAGTGTTATTTTCATTTTTGAGTAATTTGGGTGACAGTTTATCCAGCACATCTTGTATTACATACATGAGAGGGTATGAACTATTCTGAGATAGAAATAGTACAAATATCTGGTTTGATTTTTCATTGAGTCCAAAAAAGTATTATTTAAGTAAAATTAATAGTAAAAATATCTGGTTTGATTTTTCATTGAGTCCAAAAAAGTATTAAGTAAAATTAAGGAAATAATCAAGAAATAACAATAATCAATTATCTAAGAATTTAAATGAAATTCTTTTTTCTGACATTTTTGATATTTCTAAAATATATATATATTTTTTAATAATCATATTGCCCCAAGCAAGGCATTTTATTGCCACTGTTTTGCAGGGGGTTACATAGGAGGAAAGTTATGAGAAAGAGTGACAGGTTATAGGGGGTGTCAGGAAGTGGGTAAGAGAAGGATGAGAATACTGATGAGAGTGGAGTGAACGGAGAAAGGAGCATAAGAGAAAGTTATGAGAAAGAGTGACAGGTTATAAGGGGTGTCCGGAAGTGGGTAAGAGAAGGATGAGAATACTGATGGGAGTAGAGAGAATGGAGAAAGGAGCATGAGAGAAGGGTGTAGGTTAGTGAGATAGGAGATGAATATTGACTTTACATTTAATTTCTTGGAGATTATAGCTGTCGAGAAAGCAAGTAAATGAAAGGAAATTCCACAGGTGGGAAGTGTGAGAAAAGAAGCTGCTGGAGTAGAATTTACAATTTATCAGTTTCACAGTAAAAGGGTGGGACCTAGTTGCTAATCTTGTTGCTCGAGTAAATTTGTATATAGGGGGCATCAGTGAGCTAACTTCATCAGAGCAGAAGCCGTGAAAGTATTTGTAGAAGAGACACAGGGAAGCCACATTGTGCTGATGAGAAAGTGGCTGTATCTGAGCTACCAAGTTGAGATCTATCACATTACAGATTCTTCGCTGGATTTTGTCAAGGACCCCTAGATGGATAGCAGGAGCACCCGACCAGATATAGCAGCAGTATTCAATGCAGGGGCGGATGGTAGATTTATATATATGCAGGATGGACTCAAACGGGAAAAACTTGCTGGCCCTACGCAGAGAATCGAGTTTCTTAGCAGCGGATTTAGCTATGGATTCTATATAATCTTGAGGTCTATTGTGAGAGTTAAGCCAAGGAGGCTTAATATTCACAACGATAGAAAGGATTCAGAAACAGTTGGATTATATATCCAGTCAACAGTATGGTGTTTGGGGTGATCACTAGTGATGGCAAAGTTATGCCCTCATTGATGATATTACAGGGTCTCAGACTCAACTCGGATGCCTACATCAAGTGCTTTGAGAGGGTAGTGCTCCCCAGGACGAAGAGGGTGGCTGCTGGAAGACTCTGTGTCTGGCAACAGGACCCTGTAGATTTTGTGTGGATTTTGTCAAGGACACCATGGTGGATAGCAGGAGCACCCAACCAGATATGGCAGCAGTATTCAATGCACGGACAGATGCCAAGTCATGATCTATCACATTACAGATTCTCCGTTGGATTTTGTCAAGGACAGCTAGGTGGATAGCAGGAGCACCTGACCAGATATATATATATAAAAATTTTCATAATTATAATATGAAAATCTAAAATAAGTTTTTATTTTTAATTGATGAAATGTTCAGACGAATATCCCTATCCTGATGCTGGTAGAAAATATGCGGTCATAAGCTCAGTATGTGCTGTTTACTAAGATTTGAATGATTTAAACGATTGTGCTGTACCCACCTTGAAAATAAGCATAAAAAGTCTGAGCTTTTGCCTAGGTTCAAGCACAAATCTCAGAAGAACCTATTGTATCAGTTGATTTTTTCCCTCACTTACAAGCTACACTGCAAGAAATGATATCAATAGCCACAAAAATATATTGAAAAAAATCGGATAATTAAGGAAATTGTAAGTAAGTCAAGATAGTTTTCATTTTATTCTCTCAAGAAAAAAATTCTGAAAAAAAAAAAAATTGTAGGAACCTAAAATATGATTTTAAAAAATCAGGAAATGTTTTTTAGTTTTAAATAAAATCTTGGTCTTTGGCCAAGTAACTGCTTCTTAAGGTTTGACTCACCTTTGGGAAAGTAATTGCCATTTAAGTACTTGCCCTAATGGATGTGCTTAGCGGTACAATAGATATCAGCTTGGAACAAGAAATCAGAAGGCCGAGTTTGAATTCCAGTTGTATTCATTGCATTCACTTATGTGCAAATACACTTGGGTAAGGTATTAACCTATCTCTTCCCTCCAGCTATGGGTCAAGTAACAAGACAGATTGAGTTCTATAGCTTTGGTTGGTAACCAGTCTACCGCAGAAAGTAATGGCAACCTATTGCCGGAAAAAAATCTTCTGGTCATCTGGAGTGCAGTGGATATCATCTTGGAATGAGAAATTGGAAAGGTGAGTTTGAATTCCATTTGAATTCATTGCATTCACTTACGCACAAATGCCCTTGGGAAAGGTATTGATTCATTTCTTTCTGCCAGTTATGGGTTAAATAACAGAACAGATTGGGTTCTTTAACCTTGGTTGGCAACCAGTCTACCACAGAAAGTATTGGCAATCTACTGTGAAAAAATCTTTTGCCCAGTCACACATGTCTCTTTTAAGCATCTATCATGTATGGCACTTAACTGACAATATAATACTTGAAAACATGATTAAGGCTTCTACTGGGCATAAAGTGGGGGTTCAGTTTATTACTTCATAACAATATGAAACTTAGTGGGGGACCAGTTTATTACTTCATAACAATATAAAACTGATCCCCCCTAATTACTACTTAATAATATAATACATCTCTTCCACCTCTAGCTATGAGTCAAATAACAGGACAGATTTGGTTCTATAGCCTTGGTTGGCAACCAGTCTAGTGCAGAAAGTAATAGCAACCTACTGTGGAAAAATCTTCTGCCCAGTAAATCATGTATTTTTCAAGACATGATCGCCCAAGTGTCTATCATGTATGGCACTTAACTGATTCACTTGCCCTCACAAAAGTCACATTATAATTAACCAGTCTTGCTGTAACAACAAAACAAAAGAGAAAACAAACTTGTACAACCACAAACATAATTCTTTTTTTAATTTAATTGGTCATCTTTTAAGTAAGTAAAAAAGGTTTTCTGAATTAATTTTTGTGGAAATTTGCTTGCTAAATTTCACTTGCTTTTATTGTTGACACCAGCCTTAACTAACCTGAATGATACTAAATATTTAAAATTCTATCTGTAAAAAATATCCTACAACAAATTAAGAATCTTGTGCTAGTCTCTGGAGAACAACATTCTCTGAAAGATTGAAAAACGGAAAAAGAAAATCTTGAAATAAAACTCTTATAAATGCAAGGAATCCTTTGCTTTATAGCAAAATTCATCAACGTTTCTATCATTTGCTAATTCTAGTCTTTTTGATTTTGAGCAAATAGCTTTAGGCTGCAAATTTTCACTACTGCTTGAACGAGACATATCTTCTAAATTTACTGATCTGCTTGTCATGTCAAAACTTCATTGTTTTATGCCCGAAGTTGGTGTGATGTGTGTGTGGGGAGATGAAAATTGAAACTTCTGATAATATATAGCCTGTCTCAAAAGTTAGAAAGGAATTTTAAAATCTAATAAAGTTTCTGTTTTTTGTTTTATTTATTCATTTTTCAAAATGAGATTTACGAAATAGAAAGAAATTTTAAGTGTGTATGCAAATCTAACAAGAAAAGATTATTAAGAAAAGCAATATTGAATTTTTAAACTCTTTTCTAATATTTTGGGTGTTCAATGGATAACAGGACTTATTCATTCAGAGTAAGTGAAAAATTTATAGATTCAAATTCAACCTTTAGTTTGTTTTTAGAGACAAGTTATATGAATCATTTGCTCAGGCCATAGTGGTTAATGAGTTAGTAAACAAAACATTTCTGACTTGCCTAGTGTGAACACACACACACAACTGCATCTTTTTTTTTTAAATGTTAATAGGTGGATAGAACTTGACTATATTTGTACACATGCTTATATAGTGCATTTTCTTGTGTTTATTTTCATTACTATTTTCTGATTATGTACATGCATCTATATAGATGTTTATATATATATCTAAACTTATTTATAAATGGAACTTTGTCTGTGTGTGTGTGTGTGTGTGTGTGTGCGTGTGTGTGTGTGTGTGTCCGTTACCTATAAACTTCAAAACGGCTGAACCGATTTTCTTGAAAATTTACACAGTTTTACTATAAGTGTCTGCGAGTGTTCTTAGCTTAGTTTTGTGTCAACGTACCCCCGATAAATATCGATAATCGAAAATATCGGGTTATAGAAGGAGTGGGCTGATTTTAATCAAATTTGATACAATCATAGACAAAGACATAAGAAACGATATTCAGAAGTTTGAAGGTTGCAGTTCTTAGAATAGGGCAGAAAATCAATAATATATATATATATATATATATAAATGGCAAGATGTTTGTATGTGTGTCTGTTTATCTGCCTGTATGTTTGTATTTTTTCAGCCCCTTTATTTTAGTTTTTGCTTCGGGTTTGGCTCTAAGTAGGTATAATTGTAGTTCTTAGTCTTAGCCATGATGCCATTTACTCAGAGGACTTATTTAGCCTTCAAAATTCAGTTTATGACAAAAAAAACTTATTTGATATTGATACCATGAAATCAAAATTTGACTTACATCCATTAATTTTTCTTTCAGTCTACAGTTTCGCTTTAACTGGAAACAATTATTGCTTTTTAGTCTTTCGTGCCAATGTCTAAAGAGTCTGAGCTCCAGGACCATGGATTAGTTTTAAAGCTTTCATTACACCTGAGCAACGCCGGGCTATACTGCTAGTATATGTATATTTACTTGTGGTTTTTTTCTTTTTCATTAATACTACTGCTACTATTTTTCTTCTTCATATATGTACCTTGTCCTTTCAGGACATGGGCAATCATGGACTTCCACATCTCCCTATTCCTGGTGGCTCTGAGCACACTTTCTCCTGTAACACCACCCAACCCCCGTTCTGTCATCCACCTGCTCAGGCCCTTTAAATATAGTACCCGCTGTTTTCCTCTGTGTTTATTCCCTCTATCTGGCCTGTTAGTATCAGATTCTCCAAGCCCTCCTTCCTAATTACATGTCCCAGGAACTTTAGTCGTCTCTTCCTGATGGTCAATATTAATTTCCTTTTTGCTTTCATCCCTTTTAAAATCTCATCATTGCTCACATGTTCGATCCATGATATCCGCAGCATCTTTCTGTTGAACCACATTTCAATTGCTTCAAGTTTTTCCTTCATCTTTGATGATATTGTCCAGCATTTACTGCCATATTGAAGAACCGACATCACATAGCAATCCAGTACTCTCTTCTTTGTTTCTAGTGAAATTGTCTTGTTTCTTAATACTTTACTCAACTTCTGGAATGCTTCCTTTGCCATACTAATTTGCTTTCGAATCTCTGTGTCGTACTTTCTTTCTTCTGTTAGAACACTTCTCAGGTATTTGAATTTTTGTACCTGCTTGATTTTGGTATCCCCCACCTGTATTTGGCATTTTCAGCTGCTCTTTTTGCTGATGACCAGGGATTCGGTTTTCTTGCACTTTATTTGATGTCCTATCTTGTCACTCTCTTCAGCTATTATGTCGTCGTCATCGAAAATATATCCGTTACTTTCATTTCCCCATTTTTATTCTCATCATTGCTGTTATTGTTTAATATTCTTCAGGATATGTATTCTGGTATTTACACTTTTATTAACACTTTTTTTATAAGACAAAGTGGAAAAGAGATTTTTCTACTTATATTTGGTTTCATCTGATACGAGTGAGAGACAGACCCATAAGAGGGAAAAGAATGAGGAAGAGGCAATCACTTTTTATATATCTCTCACTCGTATCAGATGAAACCAAATATAAGTAGAAAAAGCGAAACCGTAGACTGAAAGAAAAATTAATGGATGTAAGTCAAATTTTGATTTCATGGTATCAATATCAAATAAGTTTTTTTGTCGTAAACTGAATTTTGAAGGCTAAATAAGTCCTCTGAGTAAATGGCATCATGGCTAAGACTAAGAACTACAATTATACCTACTTAGAGCCAAACCCAAAGCAAAAACTAAAATAAAGGGGCTGAAAAAATACAAACATACAGGCAGATAAACAGACACACATACAAACATCTTGCCATTTATATATATATATATATATATATTATTGATTTTCTGCCCTATTCTAAGAACTGCAACCTTCAAACTTCTGAATATCGTTTCTTATGTCTTTGTCTATGATTGTATCAAATTTGATTAAAATCAGCCCACTCCTTCTATAACCCGATATTTTCGATTATCGATATTTATCGGGGGTACGTTGACACAAAACTAAGCTAAGAACACTCGCAGACACTTATAGTAAAACTGTGTAAATTTTCAAGAAAATCGGTTCAGCCGTTTTGAAGTTTATAGGTAACGGACACACACACACACACACACACACACAGAGACAGACCCATAAGAGGGAAAAGAATGAGGAAGAGGCAATCACTTTTTATATATTGACTGTCAACTCAAGATTTAACAATGCTTAATTGTATCCCTGGCAACAATTTTAGGTACCTTTCTAGGCACAAAATAAATAATAGGCAAAATATCGTAAACTGAATTTTGAAGGCTAAATAAGTCCTCTGAGTAAATGGCATCATGGCTAAGACTAAGAACTACAATTATACCTACTTAGAGCCAAACCCAAAGCAAAAACTAAAATAAAGGGGCTGAAAAAATACAAACATACAGGCAGATAAACAGACACACATACAAACATCTTGCCATTTATATATATATATATATATATATTATTGATTTTCTGCCCTATTCTAAGAACTGCAACCTTCAAACTTCTGAATATCGTTTCTTATGTCTTTGTCTATGATTGTATCAAATTTGATTAAAATCAGCCCACTCCTTCTATAACCCGATATTTTCGATTATCGATATTTATCGGGGGTACGTTGACACAAAACTAAGCTAAGAACACTCGCAGACACTTATAGTAAAACTGTGTAAATTTTCAAGAAAATCGGTTCAGCTGTTTTGAAGTTTATAGGTAACGGACACACACACACACACACACACACACACACACACACACACAATATTCTCTAAGCTCTCCTTCCTCACTACATATCCTAGAAACTTCAGCCGTGCTTTTTCTGATGTTAAGTATCAGTTTCTTTTTCATGTCCATCCTCTCCCAAACCTCATCGTTGCTCACATGTTCTGTCCATGGCATCCTCAACATCCTTCTGTAGAACCACATTTCAATTGTTTCAAGTCTAACCTTCATTTTGATGAGATTGTTCGGCATTCACTGCCACATTGCAGGGCAGACATTATATTACAGAATTTCAAATTTTCACATTTATCATCCTAATTTGTTCTTTTTGAATTCTAATTTACTTTAAACTTTTTTTTTTTAATCATATCACCCCTAAGCAAGGCGATAACGCCACTGATGCGCAGGGGGCTATGTAAGGGTAAAAAGAATAGAAAAGAGAAAGCTAGAAACCACATCCTAAACAGGAAAAAAGGGATGAGCCTCTTCACCTGTTCAATAGATGTGGGTGGAGTGTGAACCAGGCGATAGTTTAGTTTAGTCTATCTACTCCAATTGAAAAAAATAAATAAATAAATAAAGAAAAGAGTGAAAAGATTGGAAAAGAGAAAACCGGAAACCGCATCCTAAACAGGAAACAAGAGATGAGCCTCTTCACCTGTTCAATAGATGTGGGTGGAGTGTGAACTGGGCGATAGTTTAGCAAATTTAGAAACTTTAGCAAATGTTCCCATTGCTCTGAACAGATGTAAACCAGGACATATCCGTTGAATCTTTTCAAATTCCAATCTTTTTGAAAAAAATTATGAAAATGTTGGCGAAACTCAAATCTTTTTTTATTTAAAATAGATAAACATTATGAACTGACAAAAACTTCCTTTTCATGTTCATCCTCTCTAAAATGTTCTGTCAATGGTATCCTCAGCATCCTTCTGTAGAACCACATTTCAGTTACTTCAAGTCTTCCCTTCATCTTTAATGAGATTGTCCAGCATTCACTGTTATACTGAAGGACAGAGATCATATAACAGTGTAGCATTCTTTTCCTTGTTTCCAATAAAATTTTCACTAATCCTATATCTTTTGAAGATGTACTATGCTGGATTAATGCTTTTGCTAGATTACTGGTGATTATGTTAGGATACACTGGAATCAACATCTAAGTTCATTTGTTCTTTAAAACGTGCTGTAAATCAGGAACTGTTGGTGAATAAAGGAAAGAAGCAATTTGTCTATTTATTGGAAGCATGACTGTGGTTAAACATTGGCAGGCTATAATAAAACTACGCAAAAGAAAAGTTGAAATGACTTATCAATGTTTACAAATTATCAAGAACAGCTGATGCAGTGGCTAGTACCACCAAACTGTAATGGCAGGTTTGCATGGTGACCTGGAAAATCTGAAATTACTTTCATGGAAATTAGTCTTGGATTACTGATTGCTGATGTCCAACTTGAAAGTTCATAGTTTAGGATTGGTTTATTTTTTTTTTTTTTGGTTCTAACCATTTTTTTCTGTTTTTTCAGCAGACTATAACATAAAGATGTGCGTTGTGGTGCAGTGGATATCGGCTCGGAATGAGAAATCGGGAAGCTGAGTTCAAATTTTAGTTCAATTCCTTGCATTCACTTACGTGCAAATACCCTAGGGAAAGGTATTAGTCTGTCTCTTCCCTCCAGTTATGGGTTAAATAATTGGACAGATTGGGTTCTATAGCCTTGGTTAGCAACCAGTCTACCACAGAAAGCAATGGCAACCTCCTGCGGGATAATCTTCTGCCCAGTCAGTCATGTCTCTTTCGAGACATGATCGCCCAAGCGTGTATCACATATGGCACTTAACTGACTGATGAACATAAACTGTTCAGTACATTCTGATCATTTTTTGGCCATTGTGAATAAATTTTATGGGTTAATAAAGTTGTGTCTGTAGGTATGAATCATGCTCCTTTGGCAGATTGGAATATTGTGTCATCAAACAATAAAAATAATCACTTATTACAAAAAAACACCTAAAAATTCTACCATGGACACAACCAATGAAACAACAGAAAACAGAAAACTTCAACAAGCCTATGTTGTCTATGAATTTAAATGCCACTTGAAGAATGTTTCTCTAATAATAATAATAAAAATTCAAACAATGCACACATTGGTTAAAAAATAACTACATTATCATGCCAGTTAATTTGATATTTATCCAGTAATAAGTTAATTAACTTTCATATCACAAGCCAACACAAAAATAAAACATAACATGAGAAATACTTATCTATAATACAAGAATACCATATTATTCAAATTCATATCATATTATATGAAAAAATTATTATGAATATTAGAGGACATAAACATAAGAATGAACAATCCTGCATCAATGAAATTTAATGCAATTTTGAATCAAAACATATTAAACATATTTTGCAACTTAAAATAATAAAAGAAAAATGACATAAACTGTTAGTTGAAGATGTGATATTTGGAAAACACACATACACACATATTACATCTACAGATACATGATTCAAAAACACCATAAACACAATGTAGAGAAACAACATTATTAATCAACTAAAACATACATGCACACACACATATATATTAGATTGTTACAAAAATAATGGCTGCTCGAAAGGTTGTATTTTGAAAAGCCATTTTAACACAGTATTCACGGTATATATTAAGGTGAATTTTGGTATACATAATAATTAATGTGGGCTCTGTAATAATTTTTAACTTATTTTCAGACAGAAATATTCTTGAAGCATAGAAGCCCTTAGTAATAAACATGACAAAACATTATCTTTATTTACTTTTCTTGTAAGAGTTCAAACTTGGGCACAGTGCCTTCCAAACTCCCAAAATATCGACAGAGCATGAGGAGATGGGTCCACAAGGGATTGGACAGTATGAAAAAACTTCCGGAAATTTCGTATTGGTGATGAGAGCCTTGAAGATGAAGAAGGTAGAGGACGATCATGCAGTCTTGATAAGGAATGACTGCAAGCATTTGTTGAACAAAACCCACATCACAATGTCAGAGAAATGTCTAAGATGCTTAGTGTCAGCACTGCAACAGTTTCACGCCATTTGCAGAGTATTGGCAAGGTGAAAGAAAATGAAAATCAATGAAACTCAAAAACTCAGGCATTTTGAAGTGTGCTTGATGCTCTTTCTGCGTGCCACCAATGATCCATTTCTTGATGATGAAAAGCGGATCATTTATAACAATTTGATCATGATGAGTCCCCCAAACATTTTCCAAAGCCAAAGTTGCATAAGCAAAAGATTATAGTGAGTGTCTGGGGGTCTGCAATTAGTGTTATTCCCTACAGCTTTCTGGAAGTCAATCAGAGCATTAATGCAGAGCTTTACTGCAATAAACTTGCTAAAATGCATGTATGCTTGCAAAAAATGAGACCTGCATTGGTGAAATGACATGGCCCAATTCTGCGCTACAATAATGTGCGGCCAGATGTTGCAAGATTAACGTTGCAAAAACTCACAAACTTGGGATACAAGAATTTACCATATCCTCCATCTTTCAAATACTGATTATCATTTTTTAAGCACATTTTTAAATGTTAAAACTTTTAGGTCCAAACCAAAGGTGGAATCATCTTTCAATGATTTCATTGCATCACAGCCAAGTACATTTTATTAACAAGGAATAAATAATCTCATCGATCAATGGCAGAGGTGCATAAATGCTCAAGGCTCATATTTTGACTAATTTCAACATTTCTACAGTTAATTTTTTAAGAATAAATTATGTTTCTGAAATTGGACATTATTTTTGTCACAACCTAATAATATACATTAGTTTTGTATAAAATAACATTTAATAAAGGCTTAGGGCCATATCACGTTGAATACACTGGTTCTCGCTCGATCACCAAAGTTAAGAAACGTTGAGCCTGGTCAGTACTTAGATGGGTGACCGCTTGGGAATACCAGGTGCTGTTAGCATTTAGTGATGGATGCGCATTGTGGTGCAGTGGATATCGGCTCAGAAAGAGAAATTGGTGAGCCGAGTTCGAATTTCAGTTGAATACCCTGCGTTTATTTAAGCACTGGTACCCTTGGGAAAAATATTAATCCATTGCTTCCCTCCAATTATGGGTTAAATAACAAGGTAGGACTTGGGGACCCTGCCCTTAAAAACAAAAATCCCAATGAATCTTGATATTCGAAAAAGAAAAAAGTATTACTAGACACAAAACTTATATAAACAACAATAAATTGTTGAAAGAAAAAGGTGTTACCAGCAATAAATAAATAAAATTTAGTTGGCCATAAATGACCTGCCGAGGTTGATATGCCATAAAAACAAAACAACCAACCAACATTTAATAAATCTAAACTTATTTATAAATGGAACTTTGTCTGTGTGTGTGAGTGTGTGTCCATTACCTATAGACTCCAAAACGGCTGAACCGATTTTCATGAAAATTTACACAGTTGTACTATAAGCATTTGTGAGTGTTCTCAGCTAGGTTTTGTGTCGAGGTACCCCCAATAAATATCGAAAATAAATAATAGGAAAAATTGGGTTATAGAAGGAGTGGTCCGATTTTAATCAAATTTGATACACTCATAGACAACGACATAAGAAACAATATCCATAAGTTTCAAGGTTGCAGTTCTTACAATAGTGCAGGAAATTTATAATATATATATATATATATATATATATATAAAGCAAGATGTTTGTGTGTGTGTCTGTTTATCTGTCTGTATGTCCTTTATACAAATCCACAATTTTTATCCGATTCTCACCAAACCTAACACAAATATTCTTTAGGCTGAGTCTGAGCTCTAGGACCATGGATTAGTTTTAAAGCTTTCATTACACCCGAGCAATGCCAGGCCATACTGCTAGTGATGTATAATTCAAAAACTTATTTTACGTATGAATTATATATTATAAATAATTTAGTGTTTGGTACAAAGTTATTTTTTAAAATTATCATTATGAAGCACTAAGGATTACAGACTATTGGCATATTTAGTGGCTGAAGTAGTTTCATATTCCCACTGGCTGGCACAGGACTTAGCTATTAGCCAATGCGGGTTTACTGAGACATGGTAATTGCCTTCCCCGCCCCGTGATGTAAGTAGAGCTATGTTTCCCCTCATTTTAGATGAGACGAGTTGCTCAGCACCAGGGATTTTAATCCCACG
The DNA here is from genome assembly GCA_037127315.1 of Ascarosepion bandense. Lineage (NCBI taxonomy): Eukaryota > Metazoa > Mollusca > Cephalopoda > Sepiida > Sepiidae > Ascarosepion > Ascarosepion bandense. The sequence goes on from JBBBDQ010000720.1 coordinate 1,428,845, forward strand.
GCAGTAGCTTCTTTATTGCACTTGTTGTGTCGGTGAAATATTGATGCCAGTGTGATGATAGTGGCAGAGCTGGGCAAAAAAACAATTTTTGTCCTTGGGTCATATGCATTATATATATGCTGCTCCACACATAAAATGCCCTTGTGTCATACCAAGCCTTCATGGGGAAGCCAGGTAAATATACCTGGCACAGGAGGTAACCATGAGCCAATAAGGGTTTAGTGAGGCATGGTTATTGTCCCCCTGTGATGTATGAAGAGTTATGTTTCTCCTCATTTTATAGGGAAGATGTTGCTTAACCCTGAGATTCCAGCCTTGCAGCAGCATTTTCCTTTGCACTAAAAAGGTTGCACCATCATAATACTGATATTGCTTCGGTAAAATATTCATGCTGGGTAAAATATACCTTGATGAACAGATTCATTTTCTTATCATAATTGATTCTATATTTACTTGATGTGTTAATGGTTATTGCAGTTATCAAGCTTTGAATAAGAATCGTGAAGTTTGGGCTGTTGCTTTGGATATCTCGAAAGCAGTTGACAGGGTTTGGCAGACTGGTCTTCTTCTCAAGTTTGAAGGGTTAAGGTATTTCTGGATGAATTTTTGATATGATTCAATCTTTTTTATTGAATCATAAAAATGAAAGTTGTCTTGAATGACCACTCTTCTAGATTTTTTTGCATTAATGCAGGCATCTCCCAAGTTATATCCTTAGATCTAACTTGTTCCTAATTTTCATCAATGACCTGCTTGATGACATCAGTTCACAACTTGGTATCTATTGAAAATGATGCATCCATTTATTCCTTTAGTATTTGTCTATATTTCTGAAATTAAGTAGTATTTACAGTATTTACATTATTTGGACTATTGTCCCCATCTTTGTTGTACGATGTTTAATAATAGATCATTCTATTTGTCTGTATTTCTGAGATAAGGTAGTATTTACAGTATTTACATTATTCGGACTATTGGCCTCATCTTTGTTGCCATTTGTATGATGTCTAATAATAGATCATTCTATTTGTCTATATTTCTGAAATGAGGTAGTATTTACAGTATTTACATTATTTGAACTATTGTCCTCTTCTTTGTTGCCATTTGTACAGCGTTTTGCTGTTGTACATTCTGGCTTTCTTCAGGTGCTAAGAATTTCAAACCGAAACCTTTATTACAATCACTGGTGTATATCATCCTTATTCTTTGGGTAAAGCCTCAATTGGAAGTCATGACTTATCTTCATCTAATCCCACAAGTTACTTGTTCACCACTGGTATTGAACTCACAACTAACCAACGTCTGTATCCACTGGGCCATGTGTCCAATCGAGGTTTTACACAAAGAATGAGAATGATATACCCCAGTGGTTGTAATAAAGGGTTTGGTTCAAAATTCCTAGCACCTGTAGAAGGTTGGAGCATACAGTGGCCAAAATGTTGTACAAATGGCAACAAAGATGAGAGCAATAGTCCGAATAATGTAAACACTGTCCATTTATTCCTGTATTAATAATAAGTCTGATAGGTTTGATAAGCTTACATTGGTAACTGATTTTTAAAAAAAATTGATCTACATTCTGTTGTTAACTGGGGCAAGAAATGGCTTGTTTTTTAATGCCTCCAAAATGAGACTGCTCCTTTTTAATCATCTTAGAGAACCTTTTTTGCCTTCTATTAGCATGGCTGATGCTTACCTCTAAAAGAGTATCTCCTTGCACCTTCTCATGCTAATGTCTTATACTGACATGAAGTTGATTATATTGAGTCAATTACTTGGTATGCTGCCAGGAAATTTGGTCCCCTGTGACAATTTTTCTCATCGGATTCTATCTTACATATTTATAACTCTACCATTCCTCCTTGCTTTGAATATTGCTGCCACATCTGGTCTGGTGCTCCATCAATATATTTATAGAGTCTTGATAAAAGAATCTGCAATGTTATTGGTCCTGATCTGGCATCTCAGTATTAGTCACTTTCCCATCATTATAATGTAGCTTCTTCTCTCTATGTTTTTTATATATACTTTCATGATAAGATCCCAAGTAGGCATATACGCTGATGACACCACCGTTTACTCTCGCCTTGATCAAAAATCTGCTGAGGCTAACCTTGCTGCCGAGCTTGAGAAGGACCTTCAATATGTAGTGGACTGGGGTAAGAAATGGCTTGTAAATTTTAATGCTTTCAAAACAAAGCTGCTACCTATTAGCCATCATAGACAATCACTCATACCCCTCCCATTAGCATGGATCAGGTTAGCCTCCCTGAGAGTAAAACCCTGCACCTCCTTGGCCTCACACTCTCAGTAGACCTCAAGTGGAATGACTATATCAAATCCATTGCTAAATCTGCTGCTAAGAAGGTCGGTTCACTGTGCAGGGCCAGGAAGTTTTTCCTGTCTGAGTTCATCCTGCACATATATAAATCTACCATCTGCCCATGTATTGAATACTTCTGCCACATCTGGTCGGGTGCCCCTTCACCTTGAGGTGAATACCTTGCACATTCCAAAATATAGAGGCCAAAACCTTGCCTGTTGATGTTTGCATCTTTGGTCATTTTGGACGGCTTTCACCAGCTGCTGTCCACTAAGCTGACTGCCAGTTTGACTTCTGAGTGAAGTGGTGGATCCATGTTTCATCCTTGTCACATATTTACACAAAAAAATTTTCTTGTTGTGTTGAAACAATTGTAAACAATGCTCTGAATCATCAGTGCATTGTTGATTTTGATCGACTGTGAGCAAATGTGACACCTACTTTGAACACAGCTTTCTCATTGACAAATGTTCGTGCAAAATGGTGAATACATTGCCTTCTGGTATGTTCAACTCCTTTGATATCTCATGCAACTTCAATTTATGGTCGGCCAAAACAAGTTTGTGGAAGTTTTTTGATGTTGTCTGGGACAGCTGTTGATTTTAGGCGACCTGAGCATTCAGCATCATTTGTGTCTGTGTTTGCAGTCAGCATGCCACCTCTTAACCATTGTTTCTGATGGAGCAGAGTCCAAATAACACTTATCAAGCCTTTGCTTTGCTTGAACAGTATTTTTCCCATCAACACACGAAATTGAGATTTTTTTCATTCTTTTGAAAACAGTAACTTCACTTAAATGACTGTAATTTATAAACTAATAATCTGATTGGGCCCAAATTTTGTCTCATGCTATTTGAAGGTTAGTACTTCATAAAAATTACAAGGATTTTCTATTAGTGGTGCCATCTATACATCAGGCCCGGGACTTATTGGGTTATGTGTTATTTTCATGGTAATTGTTCTGAGAAGCTTTTAATCTTTGATCCCTAGGTTTTATGAATTTAATTGCAGTACTAGATTGATGGCAAGATCTCATCATTTTAGAGTTCAATGGTTAACCGTAAGTTCTATGTTAAGAGTTTCTTCTCTCACATTTCTTGCTTGTAAAACTGTTTTCTGACTTCTTGCTTCCCAGGCAACTTTGATTTTCAAAAATTTAAATGTAATATCAGTCGTTATCTCCTCTCTTCTTAATTTCTGTTCTTATATTGCTCTATATTTGTTGTGGAGTAGTTTTCGCACTGAAGGTTATAATCGTGCTATGTCGGTTGCTAATCGACTTAACGCACTCAAAATGTTAGGAACTTGGTAATCTTCCACTGAAAGCTGACTCCTTAGTATTTGGCTAACTGCCGACTAATATCAACTGCCTAGTAGTTCTACTGAACTCCAATAGAACTCTAAAGAACTCTCTAGAACTTCTAAGAACTCCTATGAACTTCTCAAGAACTTCTCGAGTTAACTTCCTGTTCACGCTTATTAATATAGGAGGGAGAGTCCATTATCTGAGGAATAGATGTGTTTCACCATAACAATATTGTTAATTATATTTTCTTTTTCTTCTATTCTTTTACACTTAGAAACTTCCTTGTTTCTTAATGGCTCTAATGGCTTACTTAGGAGGAAATGGTTTTTAAAAAAAGAGTCCCATTAGACCAAGAACAAGAATGGAGTATTAGTGCCATATCGAGGCTGGTGGTCCCTAGTCTCCAATTTTCAACCTTGATAGAGTACCAAATTATTTACTTAGCCTTGTTGGGGAGGATATATCTTCCTCCTTGAATCCACTTTTTCAGTGATTTTAACATCAGAAGTCGGTTGCCACTATATTGATATTTCTATGGCAAATGTTCAGATGAGCTCAATTCTTTAGTTCCACCAGTTCAGACCTTTACATCTAAGACCGGCCATCTTTCCTTTGCCTTCTAGTTGTAAGGAGAAAGTCCCACTAAGAAATTTTCTGCAAGAAATTCTGCTTTGTAGAATAGACTTCCAAATGAATGATTCCCCAAATGTTACAATCTTAACCCCTTCAAGTTAGGCATCAGCTGTTATCTATCCTCCCTATCCTTACATTTCTCACATCCTACTTTCTACTCATACATTCATATCACATACCTCATAAAAATAACAGATTTAAAATTGATTGTGTGGTATGTAGTAATCATAGAATCACTTTGAGTGGCTTGTGAGCCTTGTATTGTTGCTTATCTTGCATTGGGTGAATGTGGGTCAAATTTAAAAAAATATTGAGATAAATTTGTAATGTCCCGAGTTTTACAGCAAGCTCTGATGAGTCATTTTACTTAGTTTATATGATGGCAAGAAAGAATTTAGATGGTAAGGTATTTGTGTAAAGCCTTAAACAGCTTGTCCCTAAAATAACAAGAAGATTTCAAAATCAAATAAGATGTATTTCTTAACAACTTTGATTTATTTATTTTTCTAAATGAAGTTTGTAATTTAATTCCATTTTACGTTGAAGGCAGATTAGTTTTCAGATGACTTTCTTAGTCTCATAGCTTCACAACAAACAAGGTTAAAATGTAACAAAACTATTTGCTTTAAAAATGTTCAGAATCTATCCGAATATTTCAAACCCTACAGCCAAATAATTCATGTCAGAGAATAAAACTATTATTGTAAAAGAGGATGACACTTTTATCAAGAGACTTTCAGTTTGAGATTATGAATACAGACTTAAGATTCATTTAATAAATCTGCAGATGAGACATAATGGTATCCAGTTAAGCAGTAAACATTACCTTTAACTTTAATTTTATTTTTAGATAGACTTTGTGAGATAAGTTGAATCCTTGAATGAAGGTGTTCCCAATTTAGGGTAAATTTGCTCATTTGAAATTTTTATTTATTTATTTTAATTATATTTTTATAAAAATCTGAAATTGAGAAAAAATAAAATTCTGAAAATTGGTTTATTCTGTGAAAAAAATATTGGCATTACTACAAAAATGCGCTTCCCCCCCAAATAATAATCCTTTTTATCCTATATCCTCTATCCTTTATCAGTTAAACACTCCAGATCATGAAACCAAAAAAAAAAAAATTAATTTTCTAAATTTCACAATGTAAATTGATTCTTCTGCATAGACCCGAAATATGTTCATACATGTGCTCAATGGCTCCTACTCAAGCATTTATGGAATTAAATCATATTCTTACTTACCTTTTATTTTAAACTAGCAGTATAGCCCAGCATTGCTCGGGTGTAATGGAAGCATTAAAACTAATCCATGGTCCTGGAGATCAGACTCTTTGGTACAAAAGACTAAAAAGCAATAGTTGTTTCCAGTTAAAGCGAAACCGTAGACTTAAAGAAAAATGAATGAATGGAAGTCAAATTTTGATTTCCTGGTCTCGATATCAAATAAGTTTTTTCATCGTAATCTGAATTTTGAAGGCTAAATAAGTCCTCTGAGTAAATGGCATCATGGTTGAGACTAAGAACTACAATTATATCTACTTAGAGCCAAACCTGAAGCAAAAACTAAAATAAAAGGGCTGAAAAAAAAATAGACATACAGGCAGATAAACAGACACACATACACAAACATCTTGCCTTTTATATATATATATTATCGATTTTTTGCACTATCTGCAACCTTGAAACTTCTGAATATCACTTCTTATGTCTTTGTCTATGAGTGTATCAAATTTGATTAAAATTGGACCACTCCTTCTATAACCCGATTTTTTTGATTATCGATTTTCGATATTTATTGGGGGTACCTTGACACAAAACCTAGCTGAGAACACTCACAAATGCTTATAGTACAACTGTGTAAATTTTCAAGAAAATCAGTTCAGCCATTTCAAAGTCTATAGGTAACGGACACACGCACACACAGACACACACACACATACACACACACAGACAAAGTTCCATTTAAAAATAAGTTTAGATTTAGATTAGATGTTGAAATTATGCTTACATATTAAATCTACCATCTGCCTGTGTATTGAAGACTGCTCCCACATCTGGTTGGGTGCCTCTGCTATTCTCCTTGGGGTTCTTGACAAAATACAATGGAGAATCTGTAATGTGATCAATACCGACTTGGCAGCTCAGCTGCAGTCACTCTCTCACCAGCATGATGTGGCTTCTTTGTGCCTCTTCTATAAATACTTTCACGGCTTTTACTCTGATGAACTTAGAATACTGGTGCCCCCTAGGTATGAATTTACATGAGATATTAGATTAGCAACAAGATCCCACTCTTTTATAGTGAAACAGATAAAATGTAACCACTATTTCTACTCTAACAGCTTTTTTTCTCGCACTTCCCGCCTGTAGAATTCCCTTCCATATACTTGCTTCCCCGACAGCTACAATTTCCAGGAATTTGAATGTAAAGTCAATAGACACCTCTTATCACACTAACTTGCATCCATTCTCTTCCCATCTACCCAACCCTCACTCTCGGTATTCTCATCTGTCTATCACCCTCCTTCCAACATTTCCTATAACTAAACACTCTTTCTCATCACTTTCCCCCATGTAACCCCCTGCACAATAGTGGCAGTGGAATGCCTTGCTTGGGGTGAAATGATTAAAAAATAAAAAATATCAAATAATTTTAAGTTCAAAGGAAAAAAATATTAAGAAAAATTTTTCTTAACCTTCACAAATTTTCTATTCTGGGACTTATTCTGATTTTGAATTTTCAATACAACTTTAACTGTATCAAAATTTTCAAATACAAAATTTTCAATACAAATTTTCAAATACAAAATTTTCAAAATTTTAAACATTTTAAAAAATTTCATAATCATTTTCAAAATTTTCAAAAATTTCAAATACAAAATTTTCAATACAACTTTAACTGTATCAAAATGTCTTACATTTTTTTATTTGCTTTGATGTGCAATGATTTTCTGTATGACTAAGTTTTTCCACATTTGAAACCCTTTTTATTTTTGAATGGTCAATACACCTTAAAATGAAGTCCTCCAAAACCGTAACATAGGTTCAGTGCAGTAATAATTTTTCCTTATTTTTTTTAACTTTTGGTTGCACTCTCTGCACTTGTACAGTATCCCTCCCTTCAATTTGTTTCCATATCATGTCTTAAATTTAGAATTCATTGGCATTCTTCTGCTACTATCTGTAACATTCATTTTGGGTCCTGCTCAAGTTTTGTTAGAATGCAAGAATGAATTTCTGCATCTTTACTCAAAGTTAAGCATTGCGCAAAAATTAAACATTTAAATAAAAAATAAATTCTTACCTTCACTATTGACAATACCAATACAAGTAACAAAATCATCATCATAATTTTTGTGAGGTTTAAGTATTGCCAACATGTATGAAATAGGGAGCTTCTTTCACTAAAAATTTTAGACAAAATTACTAAATTTTCTTCAAATGGCTTTTCAGATAAAACATAATTATAATATTTTTTGTGTTCTGATGGACAAAATTTCTTTAAGAGTAAACTTTTTTTCATCTGGCCAACACTGGCAATATTTTTGAAAATTTCTTTGTACCTTCTGTAATACGACAAAAATGAAACACCTTCTTCAGGATTATATAAAAAATTGCCAATGGAGTTTGTGACTGCATCAAGTGTGAATGAAACTGGAATACAAGTTTCATTTGGTGTATGGTTACGTCTTGAAGGCTGTCACAATGCGTTTAGTAAAATAAAGGAAGGTAAAGAAGTTGTTGGGTATTACCTATGTATTATACATTAATATTTCGAGATCAAAATCTCATCTTCAGAATGGCAGGAGAGCTTGTGTTTGAGCGAGTTCATGCCTTTCAATGAATGGTCATTCCTGGCTGCTGCTGCTGCTGCCATTAATTGTAGTGTGTGTGTGTGTGTGTGTGTGTGTGTGTACGTCAGTATGTTAGAGCATGTATGTGTGTGTTTATGGTAGGTATATGTGTGATTGATAGTTGGGACCTTTTTACAGTCTGATGATATCAGTCTGCTTTAATATGTTTCATTTCATACTTTAATAGTTTCATTTGATTTTTGCAACATTGCTTTAAACATCCTTGTCTTGTATTCCAATATTTGTAGCATTTGCTGTTGTTGTTTGTGCTGTTGCTGCTGCTGATGATGATCTTGTTATAGTTGTTAGAACAACTGTTGCTGTGGTTGTTGTAGCAACTGTTTTACTTTTACTATGATTTCTAAGTTATCCATATTGCAAGGTTATTTTTAAATGTTGGATGATGTAAGTTTAAAACTCCTTACAATGACAGAATTATTATCTTTTAACCCTTTGTTGCATATTGGTTACAATTTTAACCAATATGCAACAAAGGGTTCAAACATGAGTTTCAAATCTTTGTCACCATTGTAAAAATGCACATAGTTATGATTAATAATGCTGTACGCAAACACTGGAACAAAAGGTTGAGTGAAGAATAAGTCTAATCATATGACCGACATGGATTAATAATGCAATAATAGACAACAGTTCAGTGTAACAATGTGCAAAACTCAAATGCTATGATTTGTGAACCACTATGTGATGGCTATTCTTTGTTATTTTAGAATATTAAAAGTGTTGTATATCAATAACAGACAAACACGCATATATATAAAAATATGAAGTGATATTTTTATTAATGACGGTGAACCGTGTAGCCTAGGGAACAGAGAGTGTTGAGAGAGCGCGCCTCTAAGGGTTGACAGGTTGACGGGAGTGTCTCTCTTCACCGGCCGATCTCTGTCTGGTCTCGTCTGTCTCTCTGTCTGGTCTCGTGAAATCCGTGCGCCGAGGTCTTTTTATAATCTCCAAACCGGGACTTCCGGCTTTGCCTCGCCCACGCATGCCCACGTAATTCTCAGAGACACCTGTTCTGTTTGCCTCTTGTAGCCATTTCCGCTACTGCCGGAAATAAGGTCAAACAAACATCCGTTCCTTTCAACGACCGGAAACGCCCCCCCCCCCCGCTTGCATCAGCTTCCTCGGGCGGGCCCAGATTGTTATATTACAAAAGTATATTTGTATTTCCAGAGCTTTATTCAAAAACTTATGTAGTTTCTTCAGACTTGTAAGATAGTTCACTAATCTGTTTCCTCCAGCCAAGTCAAGCACTGCGAAAACATGTGTCTCTTGTTTACTACTACAGTCTCAGTTTTCTCTATCTCCTCTTCAAATTTGCATAGGGGGAAAGACATTCCTTTGAAAGTATCTAACTTTTTAAATATCAGCCAGTTAAGTGCTATACGTGATACATGCTTGGGCGATCATGTCTCAAAAGAGACATGACTGACTGGGCAGATGATTATCTTGCAGTAGGCTGCCATTACTTTCTGCGGTAGACTGGTTGCCAGCCAAGGCTATAGAACCCAATTTGTACTGTTATTTGCCTTATAGATAGAGGGGGAAGAGATGTATTATATTATTAAGTAGTAATTAGTGGGGGATCACTTCATAACAATAGAAAACCGATCGCTCAATGTATGCCCAGTAGAAGCCTTAATCATGTTTTCAACTGTTATATTCAGTCAGTCAGTTAAGTGCCATATGTGATACACACTTTGGGTGATTATGTCTCGAAAGAGACATGACTGATTGAGCAGAAGATCATCCTGCAGTAGGTTGCCATTACTTTGTGGTAGAATGGTTGCCAGCAAAGACTGGAGGGAAGAGACAGATTAATACCTTTCCTAAGGGCATTTGTGTGTAAGAGAATGCAAGGAAGTTAACTGGAATTCAAACTCGGCTCCCCGACTTTTTAAATATTTGAATTGTAAAGTCACTATTTTTTTTTTAGGAATATTTTACATGTGAGACACGTCTGAATCTGTTTTTGTCCAGGAGATAAGCCATTTTCTCTGATGTTACATTTTATTTTATTTAAAGACTACAATTTCACTCTTTTGTTATATATAATACATCACAGTTAATACTATTCAAGTATTACAATAGTAAATTCATGTATTGAAATTTTAGTCATTATGAAGCATTAGTTTAAAACCAGTGAATCTCAACTTTTTTACCCATAGACCCCTTTGTCTCCTGTTCTGCAGAGATATTGTTGGAGAGAAATATCCTGGTCTTACCCCACAATGGGTATGGCCCGGGTCATAAAAGACCACGGCGGGAACGAACTACAGGATAGTGCTAGAGAGCGTTAGAAAGATAGTGTGTTCGTGACTATACGAGAGTCTACGTCATTACATGCGAGTGATCAAGATTATCCGTCATTATACGAGAGTCAACACTTAGACGTGAGTTAGACGTCACTAGATGAAAGTTTTCTTCTCAAGATGGACGCATACGTCCTATACAGAGACATTGCCTTCATAAGTGTTATTCATGTTAACTGTTCGTGGGTATACTGGTATTTGGTTTATTGTACTAACGTATAATAAATCTCTATTTATATATACTCAGTGTTAAGAGTTATTTTTTGCACTATTCTTTCTCACTCTATTCCCTCCACCCCCGGGATACAACACCTCCAAATTTTTTTTGGAGGACCCCAAAACCAGTGCTTCTCAACCAGGGTTCACATTGACCTTTCTGTTTGTTCTTGTCACTGACAAAAGGAAATATAAAAGAAATATGAGATGCAAAGCAGATAGTGAATGATAGTCAATAGAAATAAGAAAAAAAGAAATCTTATTTATAAAAAGATCATCCAACCTGAACTGAGGCTTTATTGCCAGGAAAGCATTGTTAGTAACCTTAAATTTACGACATTATATTATAGAAGGAGTGGTTCGATTTTAATCAAATTTGATACACTCATAGACAAAGACATAAGATATTCAGAAGTTTCAAGGTTGCAGTTCTTACAACAGTGCAGAAAATTGATAATATATATATATAAAAGGCAAGATGTTTGTGTGTGTGCCTGTTTATCTGGCTGTATGTCTACATTTTTTCCAGCCTTTTTATTTTAGTTTTTGCTTCAACTTTGGCTCTAAGTAGGTATAATTGTAGTTCTTACTCTCAGCCATGATACCATTTACTCAGAGGACTTATTTAGCCTTCAAAATTCAGTTTACGACAAAAAAACTTATTTGATATCAATACCAGGTAATCAAAATTTGACTTATATCTATTCATTTTTTTTTCAGTCTACGGTTTCACTTTAACTGGAAATAACTATTGCTTTTTAGTCTTTCGTGCCAACGTCCAAAGAGACTGATCTCCAGGACCATGGATTAGTTTTAAAGCTTTCATTTTTGAACAGGTGAAGAGGCTCATCCCTTGTTTCCTGTTTAGGATGTGGTTCCCGGCTTTCTTTTTTACTCCCCCCCCCACCACCCAATCTTCTTTCACTTTTTTTTCTTTTCTCTTTTTTTTCTCTCAATTGAAGTAGATAGATTTAACTATCGCCCGGTTCACACTCCACCCACGTCTTTTGAACAGGTGAAGAGGCTCATCCCTTGTTTCCTGTTTAGGATGTGGTTCCCGGCTTTCTTTTTTCCAATCATTTTACTCTTAAGTAGCCCCATGCACATCAGTGGCGTCAACACCTTGCTTGGGGTGATATGATTAAAAAAACAAAAAAAAAAAACACCCGAGCAATGCCAGGCTATACTGCTAGTATGAAAGAAAGAAAATAGAAAAGAAAAGAAAAGAAAAGAAAAGAAAACCATTGAGACTGTTGGAAGACTTTAATAATAGAACTTGGAATTATTTTCCTTTTTTTTCAGTTTTTATTGATTATACAGGTTGAGAATAAAAGCTTCAATCATAACATCACAGTAATTAATAAATAATGCTATCTTTGGTGTTTAGTCGTACTCAACTCAAGGCCAAACATAAACACACATGCAAAAAGAAAAAAAAAATTTAAATATGTAATAACCCTTTATAAAGTGAACTGTTTGATGCTTTATCAAAAATTATTCCGAACTCATATTGCTTATATTGTTAACGGATATTTCAGCCGATCTGGTTTGGACTTTTCAAAATGATGTCAGACTTAATTTGAATTATTTTCTTAAAACTTGTTCAGTATCAAAAGCTTTTCTTTTCACCTATGGTCTTTTATGAATGACAGAAAAATGGTCAGCATTTCAAATTTGAAAAGAATATTTGTCTAATAAGAAATGTATGTGTGTTGTGGTGCAGTGGATATCGGCTCGGAACAAGAAATCGGGGAACCGAGTTTGAATTCCAGCTGAATTCATTGCATTCATTTACGTGCAAATACCTTTGGGAAAGGTATTAATCCGTCTCTTCCCCCCAGTTATGGGTTAAATAACAGGACAGATTAGGTTCTATAGCCTTGGTCAGCAACCAGTCTACCGCAGAAAGCAATGGCAACCTACTGCTGGATAATCTTCTGCCTAGTCAGTTATGTCTCTTTCGAGACATGATCGTCCAAGCGTGTATCACATATGACACTTAACTGACTTATTATAATAGTTGAAAACATGATTAAGGCTTCTACAGGACATAAAATGGGGGATCAGTTTTATATTGTTATGAAGTAATAAACTGATCCCTTACTAATTACTACTTAATAATATAATACATCTCTTCTTCCTCCAGCTATGAATCAAATAACAGGACAGATTGGGTTCTATAGCCTTGGTCGGCAACCAGTCTACCGCAGAAAGCAATGGCAACCTACTGCGGGATAATCTTCTGCCCAGTCAGTCATGTCTCTTTCGAGACATGATCGCCCAAGTGTGTATTGTGCATGGCACTTAACTGACTAATACCACATATAAACAATGTTAAGTAATTCCAGGTGATGACAAAAGTTGCTTTTATATAAAAGATACTTAAAATGAAACAATCTACTGAATGTGTGTCTATATATAATTATTAACCTGTTCAAGTCTAGGGTTAACTGTTATCGTTCCCACAAACTGCACTGTAACTCTAACTTGAGTGGCCCTTGATCCTTGTACAGGGTGAACATTATTGCCAAAAAAAAAAAAAAAGAAGAAAATATTGAAATGGAAGAATATAATGAATAAATTTCTATATATTAGAACAATCTTACACAACTGAATGACAAAGTGGGAAAATATTCTGTAGCATATTTTGCCCACTACATGGACTGCGTCAGACTAATGTAAAGTTTTTATTGATGGAATTATATGTGCAGCAAGAGGGGGAAATTTAAATGTGTGTATTAGTTATAATGATGTCCCAAGAGTAAGTGCTGAAGATGTTTGACTAATAAATTAAACAATTTTAAAATAATAATTTCAGTTTTAAAATTTAAAAATAATTTTTTTGATTTTAGAAATATTACATTAATCTAATGAGGTTTTTTTTACTTTGCATTCAATAATTATTAATATCATCAAATAAATATAAATCTAAACTTATTTATAAATGGAACTTTGTGTGTGTGTGTGTGTGTGTGTGTGTTACCTATAAACTCCAAAACAGCTGAACCAATTTTCATGAAAATTTACACAGTTATAAGCATCTGTGAGTGTTCTTAGGTAGGTTTTGTGTTGAGGTACCCCCGATAAATATAAAAAATCGATAATCAAAAAAATTGGGTTATAGAAGGAGTGGTCCGATTTTAATCAAATTTGATACACTCATAGACAAAGACATAAGAAACAATATTCAGAAGTTTCAAGGTTGCACTTCTTACAATAGTGCAGAAAATTTGATATCGATAACAGGAAATCAAAATTTGACTTACATCCATTTATTTTTCTTTCAGTCTACGGTTTCACTTTAACTGGAAACAACTATTGCTTTTTAGTCTTTTGTGCCAACATCCAAAGATTCTGAGCTCCAGGACCATGGATTAGTTTTAAAGCTTTCATTACACCTGAGCAACGCCGGGCTATACTGCTAGTATAAATATAAGTTAAAGCTTAAAATATGAAATAAACTTGGGGTCCAATGGCAAAGTCAACAGAGAATATATATATATGAGTTGAATATATGGATTGAAATCTGACAAGATGAATATAATAAGTAAAGAACGGGTAGGAAGAAGTGTCCTTAATCTAACATGTTTGACTTTAAAAAATTTCTTCAGAGATTTGTTTAGATGAATGACTTTAAAAATGTTTTAAAATCCAAAGTGCAAAAGAAACTTATTACAGTGAAACATATAAGATTAAAAACACTTTTTTTCCTGCCTGTTCTTTACTTATTCTATTCATATACCTTTTAGGCATGGTTGTTTTCAGTATTCCGTTTATATATATATATATATATATATATATATATATATATTATAAATTATATTTTAGAACATGTACAAATTTTTTTTTTTTTTTTTATAGATATCCACTACAAATTGCACATTTTCTTTCCACATTGGACTTACAATGTCTCATCAGGTGGTGTGGAAAGGAATGGAAGGCCTCTTTTCTTATATTTGGCAAGTTGTGTGTGAGATGTTGGTGGGGGTTGATAAGGGAAAAAGTCTTGTAAATTGTCTGTTTGAATTTTGAAAAAAGTGTGCTGGGTAGGAGAAATAGTTGATTAATGAAAGTGTCCAGAATTTTGTAGACAGATTTAACATTAGAAAATGGTGTATAGGTTTTATGGCTGCCTGGCTAGCCTTTATTCTTTGAGTTTATTAGAGGGGGAGAGTAAGGAGGTGTAAAGGGTGGGAAGGGATGGGATTGAACCTATCCTTAATGTTTATTTGTACAACTATAGAATATTTTTGTATTTAAGCACAGTTTAAAAGTGTGTCGATAAACTTTTAAACCAGAGGCACGAAATCACAGTAAACTGCAAACACATTAAAGAACTAACCTTACAATCATGCTAAAAAATACTGCAAAAGCCCAAACTAGGATCCCCTAAATACAATAAATCATTATAGTACTAAGAACACTCTTACATCAAATTTTACCTATTACACACCATAAACTATAATCTAATTTAAAGTTTTATAGAAAAAAAGTAATTTCCTGAATTCAAAATTAAGGTTAAATATACAAAATTAGATTAATTATAAAAACTGTGCTTAACTACAAAAATGTTCTATAGTTGTACAAATAAACATTAAGTATAGGTTCAATCCCATCCCTTCCCACCCTTTACACCTCCTTACTCTCTCCCTCTAATAAACTCAAAGAATAAAGGCTAGCCAGGTGGCCATAAAACCTATTCACCATTTTTTAATGTTAAATCTGTCTACAAAATTCTGGACACTTTCATTAATCAACTATTTCCCCTACCCACCCCACTTTCTTCAAAATTCAAACAGACAATTTACAAGACTTATTCCCTTATCAACCCCTACCAACATCCAACACACAACTTGCCAAATATAAGAAAAGAGGCTTTCCATTCATTTCCACACCACCTGATGAGACATTGTGAGTCCAATGTCAAAACAAAATGTACAATTTGCAGTGGATATCTGTAAAAAAAAAAATTGTATATGTTTTAAAATATAATTTATAATAAATATTCACAGCTCTATATTATATATCGAGCACTGTTTTAAATTAATGTTTTGGACATTGTAAATTTTTCATGGTTCCTTATTCACTTGGATATAAATATATATATGCAGGTTTCATTAGAAATGACAGACAAGATATTATGGTTAATTTTTTTATGTAATTTTTCATAAGATGTTATGATTTTTTTTTTTTTTTAAGAATATTAATTGTATAAAAACTGTACAAATGTTTTCTTTTTACAAACACTTTCAGCAATACTTTTAGCCATTATCAAGGATGGATCTTATTTTACATGTGACTGAATATATGTAGTGTTTATGAATGTGTGTAGAGTCATGTGCATGTATTACATTCCTAACACAGTAAATACATTGTTGCCATGTTTTTAGTTGATATTAAGTGTTGGATTTTTCTTTTTTATTAATAATGCTTGCATTATTTTTTATAATTATGTTATTTTTTTTTTCCATTATTGACTTAAAAAATTAAACTAATTATCTATTATACAAAATTTAAAACTGCTAACCTCATCATGAAAAATAACAATTCATCTGCAAGATCTGAAATACAGTAAACCAATATTATTTACAAATTTACATGTCCTTTGAAAACTGTGTTCTTGATCAATCCAATTTTGTAAATAATTACATTGGACACACTACCACGTAGTTGATGAGAAGATTAAAATTGCACCTCTCAGGCCAGAGTTCAACTCGATCTCATTTAAAAAGACATGGAGATCTCCCAAACGCTATCCATAACATTAAAAAAAGGTAAACAATAAGGGAAGCATTATTAAAAGAAAAATCCAACACTCATTTAATAATATCAACTATAAACGTGGCAACAACGTGCTTATGTTCGGAATATAAAACATACTCTACATGACTCTACACACATGCATAAACATTACACATATTCAGTCATATGTAAAATAAGATCCATCCTTGATAATGGCTAAAAGTATAGACAAAAGAATCTGGAAAAAACAAAACTTTGTATATAATTTATGTTCTGAAAAGAAAAAAAAATTATAAAATCACCTGAAAAATTACATAAAAACTTAATCATAATACCTTGTCTGTCATTTTTGATTAATGAGACCTGCATAAAAAAGAGATTGCTGCCCAAATACTATACGCTCTCACACCCTGATTGAGCACTCTGGAAGAATGGGAGACTTTGAAAAACAGTAGCTACTCTGGCATGTATGCATCGCTCATTCACTAATGAATTAGATCACTCTGGCTATTGGGCATGTATAATGACAATATACATGCTATAAAGTCTGCCTTCTTCTACTGTGCGTCCATGGCCCAGAGGTAGAACTGCCGACTGACGCCACTTCAGTCAGGTTTTAATTCTGGGTTAAAAGCAATCAGAGTCTAATCATACTGATGAGCTGTGATACAGCGAAACAGAGCTGTCTGCGGATGACTATATATATATATATATATATATATAGGATTAATGCAAATATAAAATTTGTCACTTAGATTAATCAGCTGAGTGACAAATTTTTATTTTTGTATTAATTCTATTAATATTCTAGATCTGATATTGAGCACTTAATTTCAAAGACTGCTTTTCTTAAATGCCTTTTCTCTCAGTATCTGACAGTGTTTCTGGCTTCATACTATCTGATGCTTGGGATCAAAATTGTTTTTTTTTTAGTAGTTTACTTGTAGAAAGCCATTTTAGGCAAGCAGATTTTTTTTGTTGTGAAGTGCTCGATATCAAGGGAAGAATACAGCATTAATAGAATTAATTTGTAGAAGTTTGTCACTTTTTTGTTTTTATAATAATTTTCACACCAAGCAAGGCAGAGATGCCACTGGTGCGCAGGGGGTTACAGGGAGGGAGACAAAAAGGTACAGGGGATGTCGAAGAAAACATAAGAGATGGATGGAAATCAAGGAGATAAAAGATAGCTATTAATGTTGCATTTAAACTTTTGGAGAATGTAGCAATCAAAGAATCAAGCAAATGAAAGGGAGTTCTACAAATGGGAAGTGCAAGAAAAGAAAGGCAATTACATTTAACTAGTTCAATGGTAAAAAGATGGGACCTTAATGCCAACCTAGTAGTACAAGTACATGTGGTCAAGGTACCAAAGGAAAAAAATCTTATCAGAGCAGTTGCAATCAAAATACTTTTAGAAAAAACAGAGGGAAGCCACATCCTGTCAGTGAGAAAGTGACTGAAGGTAGGCTGCCAAGTCAAGATCTATTATATTGCAGATCCTCCTCTAGATTTTGTCGAGAACCTCAAGATGAATGAAGGGAGCACCCGACCAGATATAGCAACAGTATTCAATGCACGGACCAATGGTGAATTTATAAACGAGCAAAATGGATTCTGACACGAAAAAACTTCCTGGCCCGACACAGTGAACCAACCTTCCTAGCAATAGATGCAGCTATGGATTCGATGTAGTCATTCCATTTGAGGTCATTTGAGAGAGTGAGGCCAAGGAGGTGCAGTTCATTGCTCTTTAGAAGACTAATCTTATCCATTAGGTTAAGCAATGTCAAGCTTAGTCAGTATCTAAATAGGGGACTGTTTGGGAATACCAGGTGCTGTAGTCTCAGATGTATAGTGAGCATAATGAATAAAGACTTGGAATAAGTAATTGCGGAACTGAGTTTTACTTCCAGTTAAGTTTGTTACATTCATTTATGCCTTAGGAATGGTATATCCCCCAGCTATGGGTTAAATAGCAGGATAGACCAGATCCAGTAGCCATGGCTGGCAGTTAATCTACCACAGAAAGTAATGCTGTTTGCTGTGAGAATTCTTCTGCCAAGTTTATTATCAATCAAAGAGAGACATGATCCCCCAATTGAAATAAATAAAAATAGAGTTGAATCTAGTTTCTATAATGATGCAGTCAAAATAAAATTCTTGTGTTCAGCTGCTTAACATGAATTATGTTTTGTTAATTGCCTAAAATATTTCTGATATACAAAAATTTATCTATGTTATTTTCCCATTTGATTCTATGAAACGAGATTCTTTTTTATATTTTAATTTAAAATATGAAAACCAAATTAAATAGGTTATGAAAGCATTAGAAAAAATAATAGGTTTTGGATGTCCTTGGTAGATAGATAATTAAATATGCATAAAATAAAAAAGATATTTTACATTTTTGAAGAAAATGGTAAATAAATTAAAGATAATTTACAGCTTTTCTTTGTTATTAGAGAAATATAACCAAAAATTATGGCATTGCTGATTGAAATTTTGATTATCAATATATTTTTGGTTATCAGTAACCAAAAATATATTGATAACCAAAATTTCAATCAGCAATGTCATAATTTTCAGAGGGCTTAAGTAGTTTTGCCTAGTTAGATTAAGTGATTAATTAATTATATTAATTAGATTAAGTAACATTCAAATATTCAATTATTTACATTAGAATGTTGGTTTACTGTCACATCATGTTGAAATAGTTGTTCCTGGATGAAATTAAGCAGCTTCGAGCCTGGTCAGTATCTCAGTGGGTGACTGCTTAGTAATAACAGGTGCTATAAGCTTGAATGTACAGATGATATAATGGATAATGGCTCAGAATTGTTAATCGAGAACCAAGTTTCAATTCACATTGGGTTCATTTTATTTACTTAGGTGCAAATACATTTGGAAAAAGTCTGAATCCACCACTTCTCATCACCAGCTATGGGTTAATTAGTAAGACAAAACCATTATTATCTTAAAAGAAAAAACCTAAAAATTACAATCTATAAATATTTCCTGATTTTAAATCTGTAACGGGTTGATAAGCCATAGCAAATGAATGAATCTGTCAATATTGTCACTTAAAAAAATTAAGCCAAAAGAATCAATGAATTTATTTTTTGATAAGAATCTGAAATATGAGGATAAATAAATTAAAAAAAATATGCTCTCCAGTAGGGATTCCCCCTTTTGTAGGTTAAATGACCATTTTATCTGGTGGGTTTTATCACTCAACTACAGTTCAACAAGGTTCTATTTTGCCCTTTAAGAAAAAGCACACTTCCTCATACAGATAATTTTTCTCAAAACCCAGCTCAGTTTAATACTGAAATGTAAACAAAGCAATTCTAAAGAATTAATGGATTTATTTCTAATCTAACATTTTTATTACTTCAAATGTTATAATGGATACTCTATTTGAAACAGAAGCTCTGTTTTTGTTTCTACTTTAAACAGTGTATGTTATGTCTATCAGTCTGTGTATTTGAGAAATCTTAAAGAGAATGGGCTATCCAGTAGGGATTGAATCAGAAAAAAGGGCAAAAGGTCATGATTTATTATTATCAAGTTTTGACTAGCTTCCTTGATCTTAATTTTTTGCATTGCAACTTTATTCTTTATTCAGTCAGTCAGTATAGCAATAAACAACACAGATTGAAAATAAAGCAAATTAAGTGAAAAGAAAATCCAAGTCTAAAATTGTTTGGAATAATAGGTGGCAACATGAAGCTTACTTGGGCTACTCAAATGTCCCTGGGTTGACATTAAACAATGCTGCCTGTCTACTAGAGTGGCTACCTAATCCCTGCTGCAGATACCTGCTCAGGCACACTTGGGTTTTACTCTCACAGAGACGACTTGTGGTTGATACTGTAACTATGCTGAGTGGACCTTACAGTTTCTAGGAGAGAGCACAGTGTCTGGCATGATCAACAGTTTGAACAAAAGGGCAATTCACTCACCATCTCAGTCACAATGACTTGTAACATTAATGGCTTCCACTTGAACAAGCCTTGAGTCAACCCATGATATAGTTTTACAGGTGCTTTCCAATAGTGCTATGTGCAGAAATAGTCTCCCTAATGTTGATATCTCCTATTTGCTCACCTAACTACCTGATTAATCTAGTAGCTAATGCCCCCTTAAGTTCTTTACCTTCCTTTATTTTACTAAACGCATTGTGACAGTCTTCAAAACCTAACCATAATCCTAATATATATATATATATATATATATATATATCCGAGTGAATACAGAACGAAGAAAGAATTCTTACAACGTCCAAAAACATTAATTTAAAATAATGCTCGATATATAATATATAGAGCTGTGAATATTTATTATAAATTGTATTTTGGAACATGTACATAATTTTTCTATGTGTATCCACGACAAAGGTGCGTTTGTTTCGATATTGAAATTTCAATCTGATGAGACATTGAAGTTTCAATGTCAAAACAAGCATGCCTTTGTCGTGGATGTGTGTAGAGGAGTTGTGTGCATGTTCTAAAGTGTAATTTATTATAAATATATATGGTACACACACACACACACACACATATATAAATATGGTACACTGTCTTTTCCTCATCTTGACGAGACTGTCCAGCATTTGCTGCCATATTGAAATACAGATATCATATATCAATCCAGTCATTCAGTTAAGTGCCATACGAGATGCATGCTTTGGGCGATCATGCCTTGAGGGAGACATGGCTGGCTGGGCGGAGATTTTCCCGCGGTGGGTTGCCATTGATTTCTTCGGTAGACTGGTTGCCAGCCAACCAGCATTCTCTTTTGCAATCTTTTACTCTTTTCCATTCTTTTACTTTTTTTTACAATTGGAGTAGATAGTTTAGTCTATCGCCCGGTTCACACTCCACCCACGTCTATTGAACAGGTGAAGAGGCTCCCTTGTTTCCTGTTTAGGATGTGGTTTCCGGCTTTCTCTTTTCCAATCTTTTCACTCTTACGTAGCCCCCTGCACATCAGTGGCATTACCGTCTTGCTCGGGGTGATATGATTAAAAAAACAAACAAACTTTCAAGCTGTTACATAAAATCCAACAGGGTCTACAATTATTTATCATATTGTTAAATTGACTCAAAATTTCGGAATCATTTGTCTTTGTTTAGGTTTGTTTGTTATATTGATAGAAGTTAAATATTTACCTGTTTTATAAGGTGCATCACTAGGTAAGTAAATAATTTGATTCACTAATCATCTATTTTATAGTTTACGGCTCTTTTATAACATATGCCTCAAGCTCTTCCTTAAATTAATCCAGTCCTGACAAAATAACATTATTTAAGAAAATAAAAACAATATTGCTTTGTCATATCACTCATACATAAAAACAAACAAAAAATATGTGGTGATCCGTAAGACCAAATGATGCATTTCCATGTTAGATTTGATCTTTCATAAAATTTAATCAGTAAGAGTTGGCTAAACATAAAGAAAGATCAAATCTACATTATTCTTTATAAAGATGGTCTGTTTAATTAGAGTCTCTCCCCCCTGCCCCTTGGGTCAAAATGGGTATAAATTTGATGTTTTAGCCAATACAGACAGGCTAAAAGAACACTTCAAATAATAATACTAATTAATATTACTGATTTTTTAAATTATGGTAAAAATAATAATGATATCAAAAGTATTTTTTCACTTTCCCATGTTACTTTTATTAGTTAACAGATTCATAAATAGTATGAAGGAAGTTTGAAAATTGATCAGTTTTACTTCAAATAGGGCAGAAAAAGTTTTGTTTTGAAAATTACATATTTTACTAATTTTGTGAAGGAAAATTTCAGTAAATAAAGCAAAGGAAGTAGGGACAAGTGAATGAAAAGAAAGTAGGAGGTCAGTGAATGAAAGGAATAAATAAATGAATGAAAGTAGGAGGTAAATAATTAAAAGTAGGAGGCAAATGAATGAAAAGAATTGGCAAATGAATGATAATAGGAGGCAAGTGAATGAAAAGAATTGGCAAATGAATGAAAGTAGGAGGTCAGTGAATGAAAGGAATAAACAAATGAAAGTAGGAGGTAAATAATTAAAAGTAGGAGGCAAATGAATGAAAAGAATTGGCAAATGAATGATAATAAGAGGCAAATGAATGAAAAGAATTTGCAAAATAACGATAATAGGAGGTAAATGAATGAAAGTAGGAGGCAAATGAATGAAAGTAGGAGGTCAGTGAATGAAAGGAATAGACAAATGAATGAAAGACAAATGAAAGAAAAATAATAAAAATGCCACTTTCAGCAAAAGTGGAACTGGTACAAAGCAAATTTAATGAAAATCTCCAAGAAGCAAAGTTCTTGGAAAGTGAACTGAATTTTTCAGCTGTTTCAGTATTAAGTTTCTCCTGCATCATTTGTTAGTGCAAATATTTGCATTATATATATATATATATATATATAACAAAGATTGTGTTTCACAAAGAAAAAAGTCAACTAGTGCTTTACTGGAGGGTAGCTCTTTTAAGGCAAGCTGTCGTTGGAAGTAAACAACTGAAATAAAATGTTAAAACATTTATCTTCTCAACTTCAATTTTCACAGATGATATTCACTCATCAGGGAGTTAAATAGATGAACTATCAAATCAAACCAGGGAAGATAAGATTTTGAAATTTTTAGTGTGTGTGTGTATGTGTGTGAATAAAGACAAGAGGAAAACTTATCTTAGCTGACACATTTCATCCTCTGGCAGACTTTATCAAGGCAAATATAAGAATTTCATTTTGCAACAAGTATTAATAAACAGATATATAAATGTTAATTTTTTAGAATTTTTTAAATTAAGAAAACTCAGCCTGACTGAAATGTCTAGCGTAAATTATTAAATGTAATTTAATATTGAATAAATGCAAGTGAATCAATGTTTTTTTTTGTTGAATATTTTATAATGTAATTATTATTAACATTATTATTTTATAATTATAATTAATTATATAATTATATAATATTAATATAATAATATAATTATAATTAATTATATAATTATATAATATTAATATAATAATGTAATTATAATTAATTATATAATTATATAATATTATTATTTTATAATGTAATTATTATTAACATTATTTTAGTTTGAGAAATTAATTTATATATATTAAATAATATGGAAAGTTTTGAATTTAACTGATTTCTTCCAAATTTTTTATAATCATGTATGTTAGCATTAGCCTCCTTCAACGTTTACCTTGACTTTCAGTTAGCTTAAAATACATTTTTGCCTTAATAAAGTCCATCAGAGGACGAAACACATAGGCTACCTTCTGCCTTTATTGCCATTTTATATATAATTTTTAGTTATATTTGAAGTTTTAAGTACATGTGAACGGCCTGCATACGGACAGGTAATGATTTCAGTAGATTTACAAAGATAGAAAGAGGCGTTAGACAAGGATGTGTCTTTTCACCAGATTTGTTCAACTTGTACAGTGAGAACATTTTGAGGACCCTAGATGACATGCCAGAATGTGTTATTGGAGGCCACAACTTGAACAACATAAGATATGCAGATGACATAGTGCTGATTGCAGAGCTCCTACAGAAGGTAGCGGTGGAGAGTGACAAAAAAAAAAAAAAGGACTAGAAATAAACTTTAAGAAAACTGAATGCATGGTCATCAGCAAAAGGTGCAACCCAAAATGCCAAATACAGGTGGGGGACACCTGAATCAAGCAAGTACAAAAAATTTAAATACCTAGGAAGTGTTCTAACAGGAGATGGAAAGTCCGAAGGCAAATTGGCATGGCAAAGGACGCATTCCAGAAGCTGAGTAAAGTACTAAGACACAGGAAAATTTCACTAGAAACAAAGAAAAGAGTGCTGGATTGCTATGTGATGTCAGTTCTTCAATACGGCAGTGAATGCTGGACAAAACTGGAAGCAGCGGAAATGTGGTTCTATAGAAGGATGCTGTTGATATCGTGGACTGAGCATGCAAGCAACGATGAGGTGTTGGAAAGAATGGCAACAAAAAGGAAATTAATGGTGAGCATCAGGAAGAGACAACTGAAGTTCCTGGGACATGCAATGAGGAAGGAGAGCTTGGAGAACCTGATACTGACAGGCCAGATAGAAGGAAAGAGAGACAGAGGAAGGCAGCGGATGACATATTTGCAGGGCCTGATCAGGTGGATGACGAAACGGGGGTTGCCAGGAGTAACAGGAGCAAACATATTAAGAGCCCCAAGGGATAGGGAGACGTGGAGAACCATGATCGCCTACATCCTGAAAGGACAGGGCACACAGAAGAAGTTTAGTGAAGCTCATCTATACCAAGAGCAGTCAGAACATCTGTCTAATAAGCTGTCATGTTTCTCTCTGCAGCCACCATTTTTTTATCCATCAATGTATCTTTAGTTTGTCTGTAAAAAAAAAACTTTTACCAATTCTCTTCCATTACTTAAATTATTTATATCACATATTTTAAAAGATTTCCTAAATTTATTCACTTTCAGTGTTTAGTTTTTTTTTTTTTTTTTTATAAGCGTTTCACCCCAAGCAAGGCATGTCACTGCCACTACTGCGCAGGGGGCTACGTAGAGTGGAGAAAGGCTGATTAAATATAGAAAATGTCAGAGGGTGGGTGATAGGCGGGTAAGGATACTGAGAATGAGGGTTTGGTAGATGAGAGTGTTCTGAGAATAGTTGGGAGTTAGTGTGATAGGAGGTGTCTATTGACCCTACATTTAAACACCTGGAGATTGTAGCTGTCGGGAAAGCAGAGTTGTGGAAGGGAGTTCCACGGGCGGGAAGCGTGAGAAAAGAAGCTGTTGGAGTAGAATTTACGGTTACATCTTATTTGTTTAACTGTAAAAGGGTGAGACCTAGTTGCTAATCTAGTATCTCGTGTAAATTCGTGCTTAGGCGGCACCAGTGATCTAAGCTCATCGGAGCAGAAGCCATGAAAGTACTTGTAGAAGAGGCACAGGGAAGCTACATCACGCCGGTGAGAGAGCGGCTGCAGCTGGTCTGCCAAGTCCTAAAGAAAAACAAAACGAAGACCTCATGCAGAATATTTTAAAATCAAAACAAAACTTTCATTGACTCACAATTTCTGTACATTATCATTTGTTAAAAATATTATTTTAAGAACATTTTCATGAAAGTCAAAGTATGATAAATTTTATTTTTTGAAAAAAAAAGTTTTCTTTTAATATTTGGCCTTGAGCTGAGACACATAACAAAAGGGTTTAGGGATGCTAAAAAAGAAAAATAATATTTTAAACTGCCTTCCATCTTGGTGAAATTCTTTTTCTGCTGGGTTGTATATGAATTCATTCAATTACTTAGATGATTTTATTGAACTATTAAGCAAAACCACAGATGATAGAAGATTTATGGGAAATAATTTGGACATTTTTGTATGATTATGTCAAAAAAAAAAAATTCAGTCTGACAAAAAGAAATAGTTTATTTTGTTATATAGGGTGTGTTAGAAATACCTTCCATATAATTTTAACAGAGTGGCAATTATATCTCTGTCTGTTCAAAGTCTTATCATTATGTGAGGGGTATAATAAACTTGCTTTTAATAATTCAACACAAGAGATAACATTCATATTGCTTCCAATTCAACAAAACTATTAAAATAACTTGAAATGCAGGTATGCCTTGGTGGTGATCTGAAACTCTGCTTATTTTAGAGGGAGGATTTCTCCCTATTTTTTTTGTTTCAATTAAGAATCTATCATCATTAAATGTTAGTTATTTTATGTTTCAGTTAAAAACTAACATAAAAGTATAAATTATTCTAGATATTATTCAGACAATTGCCTTCATCTTTGTTGTCTTTAACACAAATTTTGGCTTGTGCATTTTTGGGCTTCTGTTGAATTTGGCCGTTAGATATATCAACCAAAATAGGGCATTACAACAAATATAAAAACAGCAGTTTGAAGAAGAAAAACATTTAATCTCAGAACTTGAAGAAAATGAAAGCAGAATATTTTGATTTCTTAGGCAAATATAATTTCATGTTTGGAGCTCTTTATCTGCAAGAGATAAAAATAAATGATGCTATGTTTTTGTTTTCTTTAAATAATTATGGTATATTTTTAAGAGTAAATTTCTCAAGGCAGATTTGTGATTCATGAAAGAAAGAATTGAATAATAAAAATGTAGGGATGTTGTAGAAAATGAATGAAAATGTCAAAATGCCAGGTAACCTCAGCAATTTAGAAATATCACCAAGAAACCCAGAAAAATTTAAACATCACAAAAAAATATACAAAAATGAAACAAAACCATAATGGCATTTAATTGACAACACCAAGGAGTTTTTTTTTGTTTTTTTTTTCAGCACTTTTCTGGAATTAGGTGAAAGGAATGGTAAGCAGTATTTTCAAATTGAAAGAGAGTTTCTTTTTTTTTTTTTTTTAATTTTTAAAAAATATTTTTTATAATTTTCTTGCAGTTTAGAAGTTGGAACACTGACAAATGTTTACATCTCATTTTTGGGGAGGGCCTAACTGTTGAAAAAGTCAGCATTTCATGTGCTAGGCTTGAACACTACCATCAAAGAGAAACTTGGAACTATCCAGTTACCATGACAGGATTATAGAACTGGAAAAGTTACACTCAATCCATAATTATCTCAAGAAGAATTTCTTTTTTTTTTTTTTTCACTTAGACTGGTTCTGATTTGATACAGGATTTAACAGTAAATCTTTATTGAACTTTGTAAGGTGTAGTACCTCATGGAAAGAAATAGGAAGATTGTGTTGTACAGAACTTTCAAGTGAAAAGGCCTGCTTGCCTAGAAAAACCTGCATCTGAAATCTTGACTTTTTTTAATTAGGCCTGAACTTTGGGTACTGGTGTTAGATCGCAGTATAGAGGTATACAGCAACCATAAGGTTTGGTGACAAACACTGTTTGTCTTAACAGAGAACATTTGGTTGGAAGTCTTACACAGATGTTTTAACATGTAATATAATCAATACAAGAGTTTTTACACAAAACGAAAATCATTTTCACCTGCTCATAGTTGAAAATACACCTAGGATAAGTCAATTTTTATAATTGTCTTCAATGTTCACTGTTTATATCTTATATAAAAGGTTTATCTGAAAATCATCTAGCTATTTAATATTTACATTATCCTATTTAGGACAGTGGCAACATAGCCCTCTTCAAAGTACTCCTGTTAGGATGGACCTCACACACTTATCCAAGTCTTTTCACATGGGTCATTCAATAAATAAGGTGAATTTTTCGGTATAAAAACTAACACAGATAGAAGTTTTTGTTTTTTTTTAATTTTTTGCCTTTACTTCTTTTTCAAAGGGATTTAATTTTTTTTTGCAGATTGACAAAAATTTTTGAGAGTTTGAGATTAACAAAGATAGCCGACCAAAAAGCATGCTCCAGGATTGAACAGAAGTCAGTTATCAAGTTTTTGGTTGCTGAAGGGTGCAAACCAGTTGAAATTCATAGGAGAATGTGTATGGTGTCACATGTTTCAGCCAAAAAAAAAATGTCTACAAGTAGGCTAAATTGTTTAAAGAAGGACGGAGCAGTGTTGAGGATGAAGACAACGCAAGGCCTCACACAGCAGCCAAAATGGTGCAGACCATCAATGAGCTGGACTGGGAATTGCTCCCTCATCCCCCTTACAGCCCAGATCTTGCCCCTTCAGACGTTCACCCGTTCGGTCTCTTGAAAGCGTTTACAAGAGGCATGAAGTTTGAAAGTGACGACGAAGTCAAAAGTGTTGTGAGTGATTGGCTGAGACAAAGATTTTTACATTGAGGGAATACGGAAGCTTATGCACAGATGGAAAAAGTGTGTGACACTGCTGGGAGACCATTGAAAAATAAAAAGATAAGTAAGCTTCTATCTGTATTAGAAGTCCTTATATTGAAAAATTCACCTTATTTATTGAATGACCCTCGTATACTTCAAAACAAAGGTCTGACTTTGGGATTAGAATCAATTGCCTTATTGTTTCTGCCTTAACCATAATCATGGCCTAAATGTTCTCGGTTTCAACAACAATATCCAGAGGTCAAAGGGAGCTAAATCAGAAATATAGCAAGGATGGCTTACAAACTCTCACTATTGACTGAATTACCCCACAGGAGAGTGCCTGTTCATACATGCATGGTAAAATCTCCTTGGATTAAATATCAAGTTACATCATGTTCATGCAACCAATTCTGAAGATATTCAAAATAGCTGAATACTTTTCATATAGACCCTGTATTTTGAATGTGCCACATCAATAATCGCATCTCTGAGATTAGATGCATTACACAAAGAAAATTGTTTTGAAAAACTCAGGTTTATTTCTTGCAATAGTTTTTTTTTTTTATTTATTTAAACATTTTGAATTGTTCTAATTTTTTAAAATTAATTTGTTGATTAGATTGAAAATCAAGATGAGATAGAGAAATGCTACATAAACCGAGAAGAATTAATAATTAATAAACCTAAAATTATTTTATATGAGAAAAATAAACCATTGTCTGCATTATGCATATAAAATGCATTTCATTATTGAAAATGTACTCGGCCATATTCATAAAACATAAAGGGTGAACAAAAGTAGTAAAAAAATGCCACAAGGCAGGACAATACAGAGTGACTCAGTAAGAGGATTTCTTTGGAATTATGTCCATCAAAATCACAGAAATAGAAAACTTAAATTTAACCAAGTCATCAGGCAAGCAAAAGGCCAATTTTTTCATTTCAACTTAAAAAAAACAAAATGAACCAAAAAAAAGTGGAGTTGTATTTATTCATGGCAAAGAAATAATTTCCAACATTTTTTTTTTGTTAAAAATTGATGTATTTTGTAAAATCGTTTTTTAAAAACAAATTTTGTATTTCTAGTCATCTGGACATTTAAAGAGAGCATTTTTTTAAAATTTTTACTCAGGAAGATATCAGTTCAGTGTTTTTAAACCAATTTAGTTGAAAAAAAAAAAATGAAGCAATAATTGAAGTGTTGAAACAGCAAAGAAAATAAAGTCTGACATATACTGACATACATACAAATATGCTTATGTACATATAAATGCACACAACAAACAAAACAATGGCTCAGAAAAAAAAAAAATCAACAAAATATACATTTTGAAATTACAGCAAAGGATTCTGGGAAATGATCTTCTCAAAAAAAAAAATAATAATTGCAAATTAAAAAAAAAATTGGCAGTTTCTTTTATCCATTTGAAAATTAACTTTATAATTTTAATTTTTTCAATTATTTTTTTACTTGGAGTTCATATTTTAGATATAGTAATTTAAAAAAAATTACTAAGGGCATTAATAATTACAAGACCACAAGAGCAAATATCAAGAAATCACAGAGATAAAATTTTAAGAGCAGAGGGTATGGATAAATTGAAGCAGTTTCCAATTATCTCCCTTAATCATAGGAAGAGGAAGTAGTTTATGCTAAATGCGTATGCTCTTGAAGGTCCTGTAAAGAAGCCAAAATTTTATAGACAATTACATTTTTTTTTTTTTAATTAGACTGCTTTTTTATTTATTTTTTTAACAGCCATTTTTTCTACTGTCCTGATAATATTATTAATGCTTTGAAAAATTAAAAAGCATTCTCTAAATATGAGACCAGGAAAAATGGTTTTGTTTTTAAATTGAGCAATAGAATTTCCAAAAGATATAATTGAGAAATAATATTGGGCCTTTGGCACTGTCAGTTTAGAATAATACAAATTAACAAGACAAACTAGCAGAGAAGAACCAATTCCAATATCTTAAACAAATGGTTGTCATGCAGGAGAGTTGGGACTAGAATCAGGTTAGGAATGGATTTCTGGAGAACAAATAAACAAGAAAACACTTTGATCTGAAAAGCAAAATGCTATTTTGTTCCTCTGGTACAGGTGCACTTTGCCAAGAGTAAGGAATGTTAAAATGACTATTAGTAAAAGTGTTTGATAGGACCGATCATAGGGAGTTTGCCGATTTGATAAATTTTGATCTTTAAGCAATGATTTAAAATCTCTAATTTTTAGACCTTTGAGTTAGGCTGAATGAAACAAGTTAGAAAGTGAAAAAGAAAAAGGTTTTCTTTCTAAATTAGATTTGTGGATTTAGTTTGTAATAAAGAGAAAATATACAATATGTATAGCGTCTAAAATGCTAAAAACAAGCATTTAGTAAAAGAAAGAACTTTTATGGTGATTCAATAAATGCTCCTAGTTTTAAATGTTGGCACAATGCTTTTTTATTTAATTAAAGTAATAATTTTGAAAAAAAAATGATAAAGATGCTAAAATTCTGATAAATACATGCATACAAATCAATGATTGATTTTATATGTAATTTCTATAGCAGCCTTTTATATATGAGATGGCAAGTTTCTAACTACAGCTGCAGTATTAAAATGGCTTCATTTTTATTGGGTAATATTTTATCAGAAATAAGGCTGAATTTCTAATCTCTCTTTGGGTACTTACAAAAGTTACCCAACTCTTTCCTTCTTAAAAAAAAAAAAAAAAAAAAAAAAAAAAAAAAAAAAAAAAAACATAATGATGTCTTCAAATTTCACAGTATTCTAAGGAAGAAGTGCAAGTTATTTCCAACATCTTGTTTTCTATCTGTTATGGGAAAACACACCTATTCCTCAAATAATAAAAGTTAACAGGAAGTTCTTGAGAAGTTCTTAAGAGTTCTTGGGAAGTTCATAGGAGTTCTTAGAAGTTCTAGAGAGTTCTATTGGAGTTCAGTAGAACTACTAGGCAGTTGATATTAGTTGGCAGTTAGCCAAATACTAAGGAGAGCTTTCAGTAGAAGATTACCAAGTTACTAACATTTTGGGTGCATTAAGTCGATTAGCAACTGACATAGCACGATTATAACCTTCAGTGTGAAAACTACTCCACAACACTATCACAATGTTCAAGGTTGGAATATCCTCCAATCTTTAAACTAAATTCAAGATTTGGGCCAAATAAGTAAGGATGTCCAATATGTCCTAGGCAACGTGATACCTGTTCGAGTCTCCTTGAAGGATACTCTTTAATTTCTGAGCCATAGCACTTTTTATTTTAATGGAAATTTACTAAGAACAAATTCATGTTGTTGTTCTGAAGGATGCAAATTGATGTACACAAAAAAGGTCTTATGTAAAATGAGAATAACAAATTGAAATAAAGATTGAAAAATAAACAATTTTTGAGTTTTATCTTTACATTTCATTTGCTTCCCTCCAAAATGTAACAGAAAATGAATAATGATACCATCAAATCTTTAGTATATCTGCCAAGATTATTTTTATTTTTAATCTGGCACAAGGCCAAAATAGTGAGCACATTGTGTATCAAGTATACTATACTTGTAAACTGGTTTGCAAGGTAAGTATGCTAACCCTGGTTTAATAATAGGTACCTAATCATCAAAGCGGTCAATATCTCAAAATTAAAAACTATTTGATAAAATATATTAAAGTATAAATTTTATTTAAAATATTATTTTTTTCTTTAAAGTTTTATTTGTTTACTTATTCTACCAGATTCCATTCACTCATTTTTCAATTATTCTCCTGTTTAAGACATGCAAGTTTCAAATTGCAAACAATAACGTCATCGGAAGAAGGAACCATGCTTAAAATGCTAATAAATAGGGAGAGTTGAATTGATTTCAGGTTTGAGAGCAACAGAAAGGATATGTGTTGGTTTTCAATTGCACAAGGAAATTTGAACCCAAGAAAGGTTATCAGAAAATCCTGCTGTTGCTCTCATCAAACAGATATTTCGCTTATCAAGTGGTGATAACGAAAGGACATGATCAAAGAGAAGATGCAAAGCTCCCACTCTGCTGTAAGGGTTTAAACACATCGGAGTAAATCCTCTAAAAAATAAATAAAATTTATATTAAAAAAAAACAAAAAAACACATGACCTGTTCAATAGAGACACTAATTTGTGGTTCTTTTTCCTTTGTATCTTCAGCTTTTGATATTTTTATGATTGATTTCATTGATGATGGAGTCATTAGGGCAAAGCTACCTTAAACAGTGTTTATCTGTTAGCCCAGTCCATCATTTTATGAATGTTTTAATCTTGTATATTAATGATCAAAGAAGAAGATTTCATGAATGGAAGTGGAGAAGCATTGCTTCTTTTACGATATGACAAGCAATCTTAGACATTTTTTTTTTTAATTAAACTTTTTTTTTTTAGGGAAGAGGTAGAAGTATGAAATACAAAGTGGATCATCATTAAAAAGGGCAGAGAAAAAAATTCTATCAAGAGTAGTGAACTGTCTTTTTTTTTTTTTTTTAAGGGGGAGCAAAAATGAAGGGTCGGGGCAATTGAGACACGGAAAAAATGGTTAGACCTTATAGGATGGAAAAAAAGCCTGCAAACTTTGAATGCTGCTGTAGGAATACCTCTGAGCTTAAATCTAGACATTTACCAAGAGCCAAATGTACATTTATTAACAGAAGCAAATCTCCATGATCCACAAACATCATGACATATATATCTTTATCTTAAACTCAGGTTCACAAAAAGTTTATAACTCACATTAAAAATTGAGCCAGTATTGTTTTTTTTATTGTTTTTGTATTTAAATCTTTTTTCATATATATTTATATTTTTTAATATTTACATCTTTCTGGAAAATTCCAGCAATTTTGTAAATTTTGGGATCAAAATCAGTTTATTCATTATTAATTAAAGAGGCAATTATTAACCAGTTTGTAAAAAAAAAATTAAGAGTCATTTTTTAAGTCTTTACTCATTGCATTGAGTTAATACAGGCTTAAGCCCCTTAAAATCACAAATGAGAATCCTCAGAAATTTATGCAAAATTACACTGAGCATTAATCCAAATAAAGTTGCCAGTTAAAATGACAACTTAAAGCTTAAATTTCAAATAAAAACCTTTTTTTAAAAATCCATTTGAGACTGTTTTGTTTCTTTGAAATTTGGTCAATGTTTAAATCAATGTGTGATAAACATTTCCAAAATGACTTTTGATAAAATTAAAAAAAATAGCACTTAATTTTTCTCACTGAAAACAATGAATATAAATAGTTCAAAACAGTAGCAAAAATAACCTCTTTTTTTTTTTTATGTCACTTTTAAAAGCCATAAACATCCTATATTTTCATTAATCATAGATGTCTTTAAAAAAAAAAAAAATGAGGAAAAAATTTTGCATGTAAACTGATGTTTTAGAAGTATCCATGAAAATTTTCAATGAGTACAAAAAAAAAAAAAATTTCCTCTCATTTTTTGTTGCCGATATTTGTTTTCCAAGATTTTAAATGTTATTAATTTTTTAAAGGCATTTTTGCAATATGAAATGTTCAAAACAGAGGTTATTTTGGCAATAGAATTTTTCGATTTTTTTTCATCTCCTTGTTTACTAGTCATATATAAATAGGCTTTGAGACTTCCATACAGCTGCGATTCGTAGACTGACTAGTAGAGACACCAGGATTTTGGCTGACAGCCACGTGGTACGGAGGTGGAGGCTCGTTGAACTCTCTGGACATTGTAGACAGTGGTGTGGCATTTGATACCTCACTGTCCAAATGGGGATCGGATCTCCAGTGAATGTTCAGTTTTGGGAACTTCCAGGTCATCCCAACCCCAATAAAGAATAGCAGAGCGCCAGCCAGACATAGCCATGTCGCCCACAATAGCGTCGTGTATTCTGCCTTGGAAAAGACGATGATAATGCCACTGGTGGTAGTCAAACCTGACAAGAAAAAAGAAAGAAGGCAATTAAAAAAAAAACAAAAAAACAAAAGATAATTGTTAAAAAAAAATTAATGATAAAATATTGCAATATTTATTGTGAATTTGGGTGAGAATGGGTTTCATATAAAGAAACAGTCTGCAAGGGACCTTTGACTTACATGAATCTAAACTTATTTATAAATGTGTTTGTGTGTGTATCCATTACCTATAGATTCTGAAATGGCTGAACTGATTTTCTTGAAAATTTACACAGTTGCACTATAAGTGTCTGTGAGTGTTCTTAGCTAGGTTTTGTGTCAAGGTACCCCCGATAAATATCGAAAAAAATTGGCTTATAGAAGGAGTAATCTGATTTTAATGAAATTTGATACACTCATAGACAAAGACATAAGAAACGATATTCAGAAGTTTCATGGTTGTAGTTCTTACAATAGTGCAGAAAATCGATAATATATGTATAAAAAACGCAAGATGTTTGTGTGTGTGTGTGTGTGTGTGTTTATCTGCCTGTATTTTTTTCAGCCCCTTTTATTTTAGTTTTTGCTTCAGGTTTGGTTCTAAGTAGGTATAATTGTAGTTCTTAGTCTCAGCCATGATACCATTTACTCACAGGACTTATTTAGCCTTCAAAATTCAGTTTACAACAAAAAAAAAAACTTATTTGATATCGATACCAGGAAATCAAAATTTGACTTCCATCCATTCATTTTTCTTTCAGTCTACGGTTTCGCTTTAACTGGAAACAACTATTGCTTTTTAGTCTTTCGTGCCAATGTCCAAAGAGTTTGAGCTTCAGGACCATGAATTAGTTTTAAAGCTTTCATTACACCCAGGCAACGCCAGGTTATACTGCTAGTACTTTATAATTAGGAAGAGTTTGTCTTGTAATGAAGTGGGGTATGTCAGTTAAATGATAACAAGATTTGAATGTTTTCTATTTAAATTTACATTTTATTCACTCCAATATTTCAGTAGTTACTCTCAGCCAGTGTGTGAGTATGGATCATAAAGCATGGACCTTACATTCTCCATCCAAAATGTGTGAGAGACTGTCGTTTATATAACCATCCATATTACAAAATCTTTCCCATGATTACCAAGCCAGATGCAGCTGTGAAGTCACGTATCTATTACTTTCTGCAGTAGACTGGCTGCCAACCAAGGCTACAGAACCCAATTTGTTCTGCTATTCAACCCATAGCTGGAGAGAGAAGAAATGGATTAATACCTTTCCTAAGGGTATTTTTGTGAAATTTGAATGAGATAAATTCAACTGGAATTTGAACTTGGATCATTCAAATTTGTCACAAATACTCTTGGGAAAGGGTATTTGTGTATATAGTAGCAATGCTTGAAAATGCATTTGAGTTTACTAACATTTAACACATTTTTACTATTTACTATCTTTGTTGACAAAAAATCATCCTATCTATAAGTTTTCTAAGTAAAATACCTCTCAGTTAATTGCCATATGTGATACACGCTTAGATGATCATGTCTCAAGGAGACATTACTGATTGGGCAGAATATTTTCCCCGCAGTAGGTAGCCATTATTTTCTGGTTTTCTTGCTAACCAAGGCTAAAGAACCCAAACTGTCCTGCTATTTAACCCATAGGGAGGGAAAAGAAATGAATTAAATATATGTTACAATAAAACCTAGTGAGTAAATTTTGTCTTGCAAGTATTTGAAGTTTGTGTGTGGCCTTTATATTAAATTTGGTCACATTTGTTATATAGTTAAAAAACAGTGTGTGTATGTGTGTTTGTTTGCATAGTTAATTTCACAGCTTCTAACTGGAGAATATAATTATTATCTAATCTTTAAGCATCTGACATCTTAATTCAGAATCAAGGGTCTAGAGGGGTTTCTCTGTTGATTGAACACAAAGGCTCATTAATTATTAATATAACCTGAATCTTTGGAATCTTTCAATTTATGGCATTGCAGATGTTAAAAGTTTGTCCGCTAGTAATGGCCATTTGGCTCAATTGGGATTAACAGCAGGTAATCTGAACTGAAGGTAAAAGATTCAAATGAAACGGTGTTGGTCGTCTGGCAATAAATGTGTAAAAATCCTGGCTGCCATTTAGATTTATCTAGGGAAACAGTTTTCTTGGCTTGTATGTTACTAACAAAGATGAAACACCATTGGCAATTTTCCTTGCAGTATAGGCATTTACCTGCTATGCTCCTTAAGTGAATCTATGCTAGATAAATGGTATTTTCTATAAAATGCCAACAATATTGGTTTCTCTCCCAATGTTCTGACCTTGGTACCTACTTAGCTACCTTCAAGTGTTTATTGTATTTAGAAATCTCATTATTTAAACTACAAGGTAGACTGTTCTAATCTCTGGCATTCACATTGGATAAATTTTGTGGTAATTTTCAGAAATCATAATCATTAATACTTGAAAAGGACAATTTATTTCTGTCCAATGTAAATTTCTACATTACCTGACCAAAGGAAACAAGATTTAGATATTTAAAGCCTTAAATCTGACAAATCTCTTTGTAAATTCATTACCTTTTCTTTTCTTAAACTTTGACATCTCTTCCTTAAATCTGATATCTTTAAAGTTTCTCAGAAAGATTAAAGAGTATATTGTGTTAAAAGTGAAATGGTGACAATCCCCGCAATCATAAATTAAATAAAGGAATCAATTTGAAAATTCCATAAAAGTTACCTGGATTGAAAGTTACCTAAAGAAAGCTGGAAAGCACAATGCTCAAAGTTTTGGGACAATGTCAACATTAGTCCAAATGTAAATAAACCTATGTATACAGCTTTAACAATACTCCAAAGAAACTAAGCACCCCCTTAAAAAATTAATAATACAGAAATCTGATCAAAGTTAATATAATGAGAAACTATCCAAAATTTTCACTCAATAAACCTCAACCTTGACTGGCTCTCGAGTTGTGTATTCAGTGAACATTAGCTTAAAAAAAAAACTTTTAGTGCCTTTTGTACGATGTTTTGGTGCTGGGAATTTCAAACCAAACCCTTTATTACAATCACTGGGGTATATGAACTCCATTCCTTGCATAAAGCCTTGATTGGAAGTCATGAGTTATCTCCCTCTAGCCCTGCAAGTTACTTGTTCACCACTGCTGTATCCTGGTATTGAACTCACAACAAGAACACATGGCCCAGTGGATATAGACGTTGCTTAATTCTTGACTTGACTCTTAGAGTTATGAGTTCAATACCAGGCTACAGCAGTGGTGAACAAGTAACTTGCAGGGTTAGAAGGAGATAAAGCCTTGATTGGAAGTCATGAGTTATGCAAGGAATGGAGTTCATATACCTCAGTGATTGTAATAAAGGGTTCAGTTAAAAATTCTTAGCACTTTAAGAAGGCCAAAACATTGTACAAATGGCAACAAAGATGAGGACAATAGTCCGAATAATGTAAATACTGTAAATACTACCTCATTTCAGAAATATAGACAAGTACTTTTGATTCTTGGTTAAAAACTTTCAAGCAAACATTTAATTTGGCATAGCATATGAGATGGATATAAAAGCTTTCACTATTTATCACAAACTCATTTGTATAAATGCATGAGATTATTGTCATAAAAACCATTTTCTTTGTCTTTTCATAACCTTATGCCACCTTGCAGCTAAATTGGGTATTTCATAATGAATGAACAATTTTGGATTTGAGTTAATGAAAACATTAAGGACTTTCCAGTTACTAATTTTATTTTTTACTTCTGACGTGTCCTGGTTAATTGATCATAAACTGACAATCTGGAAAATGTAATTAAATGTAACAAAAATTATGATGAGAGAAATACTAGTTAAAAAATGAGTAATTAATGAGAATGTTTCAACTAAGTAATTTTTAACAGTATCTAATCTAAATCTAATCTAACCTTATTTATAAATGAAACTTTGTGTGTGTGTGTGTGTGTGTCCATTACCGATAGACTCCGAAATGGCTGAACCGATTTTCTTGAAAATTTACACAGTTGTACTATAAGTTTCTGCGAGTGTTCTTAGCTACGTTTTGTGTCGAGGTACCCCCAATAAATATCAAAAATCAATAATTTAAAAAAAATCAGGTTATAGAAGGAGTGGTCTAATTTTAATCAAATTTGATACACTCATAGACAAAGACATAAGAAACGATATTCAGAAGTTCCAAGGTTGCAGTTCTTACAATAGTGCAGAAAATCGATTATATATATATATATATATATATATATATATATATATAAAAGCAACATGTTTGTGTGTGTGTCTGTTTATCTGCCTGTATGTCTATTTTTTCCGCCTTTTTATTTTAGTTTTTGCTTTGGGTTTGGCTCTAAGTAGATATCCTTGTAGTTCTTAGTCTCAGCCATGATACCATTTACTCACAGGACTTATTTAGCCTTCAAAATTCAGTTTACAACAAAAAAAAACTTATTTGATATCAATACCAGGAAATCAAAATTTGACTTCCATACATTCATTTTTCTTTCAGTCTATGTTTTTGCTTTAACTGGAAACAACTATTGCTTTTTAATTTTTCGTGCCAACGTCCAAAGAGTCTGAGCTCCAGGACCATGGATTATTTTTAAAGCTTTCATTATACCAGAGCAACACTGGGCTATACTGCTAGTTATATTTAATACTGTAAGAGCAGACGGAGAGATAAGAAAAAATGACAAGTATTGAAATGGGAATCAA
Source organism: Ascarosepion bandense (assembly GCA_037127315.1). Classification (NCBI taxonomy): domain Eukaryota; kingdom Metazoa; phylum Mollusca; class Cephalopoda; order Sepiida; family Sepiidae; genus Ascarosepion; species Ascarosepion bandense. The sequence continues at coordinate 1,467,655 of JBBBDQ010000720.1, forward strand.
TTTTTATTGTAATTTTATTTATGTTCCAATCCATTCTTTTAGATTCTGGATTATTCTTTTTAAGGTTTGTAAATGAAATACAACTGTTGATGTTAGATGATGGAGACTTTTATATCAACATAATGCCTCTAAATATTGTTTTAAACTGAACATGTAGACATGATTTTATTAAGATTTGGAAAAATAAACAAAAAGCACACTTTAGATTTCTCTGTAGATTATAGAAACGGCTATAAGCATGATGATAGCGTTCCAATGAGAATTCAGAAAACTGTCTTTAGGTTTTTCTATTTGACCAATTCAATTCTTCTGGGTAAGGTGTTGCATTCAGTTTTTTAAATTTTTTTAGTACTTATTTTTATAACTGAGGAAGGCTGAAGAATGTATCAGTCAAAATGCTGTACTCAAAACAATAAAAGATAAAGACAGTTATTTGACTAAAATACTCAAAACCCCCAGAAACCTGATGACATTAATTTAATCTTATAAAGATTTTCAAAGTCTTAAGATTTGTCTAAAAAAAAAAAAAAATAAAAAAAAAAGGTAGCAAATTCATTCTTCATAATTCTAAAATATATATTTACATAAAAATGACGAAGTATTTAATGGTGTAAATCTAGTGTTTACGATTGAAGCAGAACTTTTATCTTAAAACATTATTTCAGGGATGTGTATTTGTAAAATACAATCATAAATCTACCAGTTTTGGGATCTGAACCTACAACTAAGATTGGGTGAAAAAATCTGTCTCAGTACAAACTGGACCTTTTTTTTTAAAACAATACTGGAGTAGTAAGAACGAGCATCATCTTATAATGAAATAGATATTGTATTTCCAGTGAAACTATCTTATTTTATCAATATCTTTTTTTTTCTTTTTTTTTTTTAAAAAAAAAAGCAGTTTTCGTTTTTGTATATGTCAAGCAAGATGATAAAGTGAGTTGAGAAAGTGGATCTTGCAGTCAGCAAAAAGAAAAGCAGCTAATTTTTGGGTTTGTGTCCATTTTTTATTATTTAAACAGGAAAGACAATAAGTTCACTCAGTATATATGTAATTGAATTTTATTGCAAAATATATCTTCTAAATTCACTATTTTGTTTAGATATACAAAATTTATTATTTTTTAATTTCCCAACTTAAATCCTTATATTTAGCATTTTCCTATTGTTACGTGTTAGAAGTTGTAACAAAAGAAAAGAAAATGATTTATCAAAACACAGAGTTAAATCACAAACAAATATTTAATTTTCTAAAAAAAAAACCACAAAATAATGTATATACAAAGATGCAATTGTGGCATTCAAACAAAATAACGTAGAGGTCTCTAGGTCTACTGGTGAAGTGTTACAAAGGAGAAGAAAAAGTGGGAGTCAAGTATTTTTAACACACTAGGGCTAGCGAAGTAATCTAAGTGCTATGAATGGAAATCCACAAATATATATATATATATATACAGAATAATTTTTAGTTTGGTCAATGAAAATATTAAAAAAAAACTGTTTACCAGTTTAGTTCTATGAGGTTCTCTTTTTGGGTTTTTGTTGGTCGGTAACTTTTCATAGAGATTCTTGCAGCTGGATATAATAATTTATGTATCAAAAGCTGGAGTTGATAATCTAGAAATTTCCTTTTTACAGCTCTCTTCAAAATACTATTTTTAATGGGGCTAGCACTTAATTAGCATATTTCTCAAATCATCTAGAATATACTGGAATGATCTAGAATCTTCCAAACATTCTATTTCTAATTTTTCTATTTTATGACTACTTCATGAATGAAAACTTTTGTGTTAACAATTAGGGCTCAGTAGACTCCCTGACTATAAATTTTAACCTTTTTGTTGACTTTATTAATATTTTTTTTTTTATATAAAAATGGATTCTGTAACACTATATACAAATCTCATTGATTTATTTATTTTTAATTTTATTAATTATTAAATTTTAAAAATAAATTTCAAATGAACCTCAGCATTTCTATTGGTTTGGAATAAAAGTACCTTTACAACTTATAAACAATGATATACAAACAGTATTTATATTATTTGGACTATTGTCCTCATCTTTGTTGCCATTTATATGACATTTTGTCCGTAGTACACTCCGCCCTTCTTCAGGTGCTAGGAATTTTGAACCAAAACCTTTATTACAATCATCCTCATTCCTTGTGTAAAGCATCGATTGGAAGTCATGTTATCTCCCTCTAACCCTGCAAGTTACTTGTTCACCACTGCTGTAGCCTGGTATTGAACTCACAACTCAAGAGTCAAGTCAGGAACTAATCAACGTCTATATCCACTGGGCCATGAACAACTGAATTTTTGGGACTTATAAACCTAATGTCCA